>CM060954.1:57499930-57952430 GCA_030765055.1 Mantis religiosa
AATCTTGTATTTCGATTCCAGTAAAGCATGCAGATGAAAATCAATTGAGACGTTGTGTAAGCAGTGCCATTGTTTCCAGTTACATAATTACATTTTCTCTGTTCTTTAATTCTTGAATAGGTGCACTGAAATTCTTTCGTAGCCAATTCTCTTTCACGTTAAGTTGACGTAATCCATAGTTCTCTTTTAAACTGAAAAAAGTGTGTATAGGCATGATTTTCTCTGTTCACTCTTGTGCAAACTGTTAAAATCATTTCTCTTCTATTTAATTCATGTTAATTCTGATAGACATTTGTAGAAATAGTATTATTAATGTTTCCATATAAATACAATGAGAAGAGGACAATACTGTGGCTTTGTGGGTTCGTAGAATTGAAAGTCCAAGTTGCAGGAATTCAAATTGCAATTATTTCCGTATAAATACACTTTGGTCAACCCTTACAGTAGCAGAATTACGTAACATACACAAATACAGCCTCCAAGGTCCTCTGCCGCACCCACAAACAAAGAGTTCACTTTCCTATACGCGGACGATTCCAATTACGACTCTCTCATTAAGACTGCCCACACAACAAACCGCGGCTTCCTTTTATACGACCATTGATATTTCCATACATTTCGTGAATGTTCTGTAACAAACAAGAAGTCGAAACTTCCAGTCAGCTTTCTGTCTCTTTATCTGTTTTGGCAAGCTTTTATCTCCGCGTCCCTTTGTGCGCCCGACCGCAACAATGCTCGCGACACTGCTCCCTACTCAAGCCTGGTCGTCCCGAACAGCACCATCGTAAGGTGTACCCCCAACATTTTTCCTCGCGGCACCTTCTGGATGCGGTAGACCACGTCGTTGATCTCTTTGCCACCCAGTACGGTACTTGCCATGGTTGTTGAAGTTTCGGGCAGTGTCCCTTGGTCCGGGTAGGGTGGTACTACCAGACTAAGTCCCCTTGCTGGAATCCTTGGCTGTTGGCTTGCCTATCGTATCGGGTCTTCATGCGGTCGCTCGCCTTCTGAATGTTCTGACGAGCCATCTCATGCAAGTCGTGGAGATGATTCACAAGGTTCTCCACATACTCAGTTGCTGGCTGTTTAGCGTCCGGGGGCTCCCAAAAGCCAGGTCACAAGGGAGGCGTAACTCTCGGCCGAAGATTAAGCTGGCTGACATCATCCCAGTGGTGTCGTGTGCTGACGAGCGGTAGGGCAGCAGGAATAGTGACACCTTGACGTCCCAATCTCGCTGATGTCTGGCCACGACCTTCCTCAGATGTTCTTCTAAGGTCTTGATGTATCTCTCCACCATGCCGTCCGACTGTGGATGTGGGGGTGTTGTGCAGGTCTTGTTCACCCCAAGTCTTTCCAGTGCCTCCTTCATTAGGTTAGGCTCAAAACTGGTACCCTGATAGCTGTGGAGCTCTAACGGCACCCCAAAACTGCAGAACAGTTGCTCCACGAGGCAGTCTGTAATTGCATTCGCCTCCTGATTCGGGATGGCATATACCTCCGGGCACTTGGTGAAGTAGTCCACGACCACCATCAGGTACTTGTTGCCTCAGTCGGACACTGGGAATGGTCCAGCTATGTCGACGGTGACCCGTTCGAATGGCGCTCCGACTTTGTACAGCTGCATGCGACTCCGGCTTCTATTTTGGGGCCCAGGACTCACCACGCACACGTGACATTGACGACAACATCTCCCTGCGTCTTCTGGGAGCCTCAGCCAATAGAAGCGCTGTCAGAGGTTGTCAATCGTTAGGTTTGCTCCCAGGTGTCCTCCTGAAGTACCGGCATGCACTTCCGCTAAGACTTCCGGGACCTTACTGAGGGGAAGTACGGACTGTTCTCTCTGTGTCTTTCCATCAGGTGATTCCCATACTCGAAACACCACGCCCTCTCTGATCTTCAGCGAGTCCCATTGGGCCCAGTACGACTTATATGTGGCGCTTCTTGGTGCGATGTCCTCACAGGTTGGTATTGTCCCTCTCTCCACTTCTCTAAAGAGTGGCCCCAAGTCTGCGTCCGCCAGCTGCTCTCTCCTCAGGCCTGCACTATCCCAGCCGTCCGCAGGTACTGCCGTGACTACTCTGACAGCTGCGGCACGCTCCTTCTCTTCCACTCTTGTGCAATCTTCCGGGCAGAGTCTTTGGGACATGGCATCCGCGTTGCCATGGCTCTTCCCTCTACGATGTTCAGAGGTAAAGTCATATTCCTGCAGCCTCTGGACCCAACGTGCTGTCTGGCCTTCCAGGTTCTAAAAACTAAATAGCCAGGCTAGGGTGGAGTGGTCAGTCCTCAGATGGAATGGCCGACCGTATAGGTACTTGTGGAAGTGCTCCAAGGTCTTTACTACCACCAGTAATTCTCGCCGGGTAACGCAGTAGTTCTTCTCTGCCTTGGATAGCGTCTTGCTGTAGTAGGCTATCACCCACTCGTGGCCGTCCTGGATTTGGGATAAGACGCCTCCAATGCAGTGGTCGCTGGCGTCGGTACCCACAATGAAGGCGCCACCTGGTTGCGGGAATCCCAAAATAGGAGCACTGCAAAGTGTCTTCAGCTGCTGGAAAGCGACTTCGGTGATCTCCGGTCACACATAAGGCTTGTGTTCTTCTGTCAGGCGGGTGAGGGGCTTGGCGATGTTGGAGCACCCGTTTATGAAGCGGCGGTAGTAACTGCACAGTCCCAGGAAACTACGCAACTCTTGCTTATCCTTTGGGCGAGGCCAATCTCTCACGGCCTGTGTCTTCTCCGGGTCTGTGGCCACTCCGGTTGGTGAGACTATGTGACCCAAGTAGTTCACTTCCTTGCTGAAGAGCTGGTACTTCTTTGCGTTGAGCTTCAAGTTGATCGCCTGCAGTCTCTGTAGCACCTTACTGAGGTTGTCAAGATGGTCTTCGAAGGTCTTGCCGACGATGTTGATATCATCCAGGTGTAACAGGCAGGCGTCATAAGTCAGGCCTCTCATCACTGACTCCATGAGGCGTTGGAAGGTAGCCGGTGCGTTGCAGAGGCCAAAGGACATAACCGTGAACTGCCAAAGTCCTTGGCCTGTCGAGAATACGGTCTTCTCCTTGTTTCTCGGGTCCAGAGCTACCTGCCAGTAACCTGACTTCAGGTCCAGGGTCGAGAACCACTGTGCACCAGCAAGCGTGTCCAGAGTGTCGTCAATCCGAGGTAATGGGAAGCAGTCCTTCCTGGTGACAGCGTTCAGCTCCCTGTAGTCCACTCAGAAGCGTAGCTCGCCGTTCTTCTTCGTCACCAAGACTGCAGGGGAACACCAAGGACTGTCAGACTCTTGATTCACTCCTCTGGATCTCATGTCCTCCAGCATATCCCGTTGTTTCGCCAGCAGAACACGTCTAGGTGGTTGTCGAATAGGCCGGGCGTCTCCGGTGTAAATGGATGGAGCACTCTATCCGTGCAGCCATAGTCGCTATTGCCTTGGCTGAAGACGCGCTGGTATCGTCTCAGTAGTTGTCGAACCTTCTCGAGCTGTTCTGCGGTAAGTTGGTCGGGCGCCCTCTCCAATAAGGCTTCCAGCCGGGGCCTCAGGTGTTGTGTCGGCACCGGCTCATGAGTCTGGTCGATTGCTGTCATGCTGACCACGGGCTCGCACGTCCCCAACTCCGTCCCGGCCTGGATGTCATTATCGGTGTCCATTGGGTTGAGCAGCCTCACTAGCACCTCCTCTCGGCACAGCAACAATGTCCTGGTTACACAAAGCCCGTATACAGGCGTCTTCTTCTTGTCCAGCACCATGTTCTTCGTCCACTGGCCTTCCAGTCGCGCCATCACCACCACCTCGTTTCTTGCGG
The DNA here is from genome assembly GCA_030765055.1 of Mantis religiosa. Taxonomy (NCBI): domain Eukaryota; kingdom Metazoa; phylum Arthropoda; class Insecta; order Mantodea; family Mantidae; genus Mantis; species Mantis religiosa. The sequence continues at coordinate 57,503,737 of CM060954.1, forward strand.
GGACAACCACGTCTTCACTCAGGATGACGCTGCAGATTCCAAGGTGCTCTTCGGGTTGCCAGAGTATGACCTCTTCTCCATTGAGCCGCAGGACTTCCTGTCAACGTCGTCCATCGCCTCGTACAGTAAATAACAGTAAATGGTATCCATTGCAAATCCAATATAAAATGTTGAGACATACTGGCAATAGCCAAGTGAAAATTGATTATAAAAAGGTGTTAGATTCTGTATCATATAATTATCCCTTCCTTGTTTTCCATATTGCTTTTCATATTGCCTGTATGTAACATGTTTCTTATGTTACATTTTCAAGTATACATGCTGTTAAATTATACACCTCTGAACATGTTCAATGTTCACTATCTTTTGTGGTTACAAGTGAACCCACTGAATGCAAATCAGTCTAATCTAATCTAATCTAATCTAATCTAATCTAGGCATTCTTTGCATTTACTCCCAAGCTCTTTCGGTTTGAGTAATAGTTGTTTGCTTCAAATGTGTTATTTTATCTTTCACATTAAAAAAACACATATCAAATTTCTTAAAACATCAAACATGACTGATTGCACAAAGCACTATGATGTTATTCTGCTAGGAAATTACATCATGGACCATTTCACTATGTAACGACCTTGTATAGTTCCCTCACCTCCTGCTGGCTGCTACATACAATCTTTTCTTTTTTTTTCATTTTTTCTTATTTTAAGAACACATTCACAATAGTATTCTGCTATTAAGTCGTTCACTACTGATGTAATTAATTAAAATATGCATATAACCTTAACTGTTTTATATCATACTTGTGCGCTAAACAACAATGACATACTAAGCCAAATAAATAGGCAGGTTTTTAACTTACACCAGAAATGCTGGAAATCACTGCAATCTTCTTGCGAAAGTATGATGTTGATTTAGAGTTCACTGTATGCATGGTTTTCTACTGTAAGTAGGGATATTCTAGAGTTAGTACATTTAAACAACAAAATACTTAATGAGTTACCACAAGATCTTCAGCAAAAGCTTTGTACAACAGTGACAATTTCTGAGTTCTGCTAAAAAAGGTTACCACAGCACAGAATTAAGTAGCAGATCGGATTTTAGATGAGCAAGTTCAGTATGTTATCATTATCCTAATCTTTGTTTCATTTGCCTCATTTACAATTTTTTTTGTGAGTAGTTTAATAATAATATAATAACAATATTTATTTATACTTCCATATTTTACAATCTTAATTACAAGTTTTACAATTCTAATCTAGGTACAAATTTGTTCGCTGCTTATATTACGGGCTGATAGTGGTGTTGGTTCTCTGGCCGTTAACCTCGATCCTAGCCCTTATACGACCTTGACCTAATGTTCTGATTGTGTCTTCAAGTTCTCTACCTCTTATTTCCTTGCACTTCTCAACCATTTCTCTTTGACTTTGTCAGTAAATTTCCCCACCTCCCTTAATCTTTTCTCTCTTTTCAACTTAAGAATTTTTATTGTTACTACATAAGCCCCTTTATTGTAACACGGCGTGAGGCCGGTAGTCGGGTTGGTAGGCCTTGGCCCTCTAAGGGCTGTCGTGCCATGGGTTATTATTATATAAGCCCCTTTATTATCCCAGTTCTTATCCCACATTAATAACCTCCAGTTTTCAATTTCTTTACAGTCCACTACATAATGTTCTAAACTAATTTTCTTTCCACATAGAATGCACTCCTTTGGTGAACCCCTCTCAATATGGCTCCTGTCCTTAACAAAGCTAGAACCTCCCTCTCATATCTATCACATATGTCTATATATGTTTCCCTTCCCCATTCTGTCTTTATTTTCAGGTATACATTTAGTGATTTCTTACTTATCAGATTTCCCTACGTCACTTGTCTGTCAATGTCCTCTATCCTATTCTTAATAATTGTCCAAAAACCTTTTACATTTCTTTCACTCTCATGCCAGATATCCCCCATCCCTAGTTTAGCCAGCGTTCTCTCTAGCTCTGCCCACCGCTGTTCTTACATGTTGAATTCTTCTGATGTTCTAGACAAATCTTTATTGTTAGTTAGTTAGTTAGTTAGTTTTTATTCATCCTTTTGATCATATTACATGATATAGGACACGTCAAGTACTTATAACTAAAAATTATACAATATACATATATATAACACAAATTTGGAATGAAAATTCAACTGTATGTACAGTATAATGATAATGATGATAGTAATAATAATAATAATAATAACAACAATAACAACAATAACAACAATAACAATAACAATAACAATAACAATAAGAATAACAATAACAATAACAATAACAATAACAAACAATAACAATAACAATAACAATAACAATAACAATAACAATAACAATAACAATAACAATAATAATAATAATAATAATAATAATAATAATAATAATAATAATAATAATAATAATAATAATAATAATAATAATAATAATAATAATAATAATAATAATAATAATAATAATAATACACTTGTAGTTAACATATTCAAACAATTCACCTATACTATAAAACATTAACATCATTAACATTAACAAAATCATTGTCAAAGTAATCATAATATTCTTTTATGCTATAAAAAATTGTATTATCATCATCCTTTTTTATACAGCTATACCAATATTTTAAACATCTTTCTATAATTACCCCACTCCTGCAAGGTCTTCCAAGTTTCACTCTAGCTACTCCATTTGGCTTTGACTTATTCAAACCCAGTATCTCTTTACAGAACTGTTCATATGTATGTTATATGTATGTTCTTATCTCATTGTCCCCCCCCCCCCCCCCCCACAACTCCACACCATATGTAATTTTTGATACAATATTTAACAATCCATTATCTCTGCATACTAAATTGTACTGAGGACAATCATGCATTTCAACTTTACAACAAGATTAATAAGTAATAAGCAGCTATCAGAATGTATGGTATTGTAATATATGGGGACTATTATCCATTCTGTTTCAGCACACCACATACCAATTTTTTCATCATGTAAAGGATTCTTGTGAATTAATTTTGGATTTTCATTACACTAATACCTGTTGTTTTGTTAAGCAATATGGCCAGTCAAATGAAACCATGCCTGATCTGAGAGTACTGCCAGCAATATTTTGTAAAATCCAGTTACGAAACTTTACATGAGCTTCATCATCATGCAGTCCTAATTAGACAACAGTCTCTCTGTATGGTTTTAATTTCAACAGTTTCGTAGACCTTTGTACTGAAGTTTTGAAACACTGACTTGTGTGTGCTACACGTGCTTAAGATTTATTCGGAGATTATTCAAATGCTTCGCCAATTTCATCAAGTTTTCCTCCCATTAGAACCCTTTGTTTCTTTTTACAAATTACAGTATTAAATGATCCTGTTCTCCTTACTTTATTCACTAGATATGTTTCTCTACTTGGAACTGGAACACCTGGAAATTTATCGTGAAATTGCCTACGGATCTGTCATGAGTTGGTTTTCACATAAGTGTTACACAAAAAGTCTTTGTTCAAGTGAAAATTTTAGTGCCATTTCTGGGTTGTAATAATCCGATAATGTATTTGCACATAAATATACACACATCTCACATCTATACACAAGGAGCAATAACAGCTGCCACATGTCCAATAAGTGGAACAGCCCATGGCCTTGAGTTCATTCAGATGTGTCGCACAAGACTGCAGTGCGATTCCCGGCCAAAGCGCCGACGGACCCCTCTGTATAACCTCCCACGCACTGAAACACTGGTTTCCTCTAAATAATTTAGAGTGCTGCTACCTTTCATATCATAACATATAGTGTTCACTTTTCCAATTCACAAATATATTGCCTAAAATGCGAAAGTAGCTAAAACCTAAGGTAAAATTTATCAGCATCCACACTAGTTATTAGTACTAGCAGTAAATACAGGAATCTTGTATGCTCAAAATGCCTTTGTACTTCAACCTATAGGTTTTTGTGTAATAACTATTTCCCATCTCAGAAATTAAGAGCTTTTTGGATTTAATAAACTTCAGAACTCCTCTATGAGACAGGACCTTGATACTTATCCAATGTCGAGGCCCCAAAGGAACTGATATCTTTCTCTCCCAAGGGTCTCGTAATTCAATAGCAAATGAAGGTGGTTTCCTCTTGCTGTTTACAAAGTCTTCAGCTGGTATCACCCTCAATGATATCTACAGTAAGCAAATATTTCAAGAAGTACCCATGTCCAGTTAATATTATTACTGCCTTCCTTATTCCACCTCTAGTTAATTAGATTAGATTGATTTGCATTCAGTAGGTTCACTTGTAGCCAGAAAAGGCTGTGAACATTGAACATGTCCAGAGGTATAAAGTTTAATAGCATATATATATATACAAAAGTTAACATAAGACACCTATTTAGTATACAGGCAATATGAACAACATTATGGAAAACAAAGCAGGGATAATTATATATGATACAAAATCAAACACTTTTTAATTCAGATTTCACTTGGCTTATGCCAGTACATCTCAACTTTTTTGCAATGGATACCATTCTTGTTATTTCTTAAATACATATACATTAAAAATAAACTTTCAACGTGCATCAAAGATTTATTGGTATGATTTGTCATTGGAACAGGTAGATACTACTTACAGAGCTACAGAAGCATTATCAGGATAATTTGTCATTCAGATAACCTTGTACAGAATAAACAGATTTTGAGCAAAGGTACAGCATTTTTAAAAGCACCGAAATTATCAATTTTTTCTTTAAGAACATTAGGAAGTGCGCCAAATATTTTGATAGTTTCATAATACACACCTTTCTGGAAGCAAGAAAGTTTAGCACTGGGATAATGGATATTATACTTTTGTATAGTGTTTATTCTATGAATTACATTGTTTGTTGCAAATAAGGCACAATTGCATACAAAGAATTTTAGGATCGAGAATATATACAGGCAAGGAAGCGTTAATATCTTCAATCTTCTAAAAAGATCTTTACAGGAGCATCTGTTGTGGGTGTTAGTAATGATTCTTATAATCTTCTTTTGCATAAGAAATATTTTTTTTACTTTCTACTGAGTTGCCCCAAAATAATATTCCGTATTCCATAATAGAGTTAAAGTATGCATAATATACTAATTTAAGTGTGTCAATAGAACTCACATTAACCAACTCTCGGATAGCATAACAGGCAGAGTTGAGTTTAGGTAAGGTATAATTTATGTGAGCTTTCCAATCTAAACATCTGTCCACTTGAAGGCCCAGAAATTTTATGCTGTCAATTTCTTCTAATAACATATCATTAATCCCGATTTCTATTTGAGTATGTGTCATATGACAGGTTATAAATTGACCACTTTTGTTTTGTCTAGATTCACAGATAATTTGTTCGCTTTAAACCAGCATGACATACAGTTCAAAACATAATTCATTTTAATTATACACTCGTTTAAATTTGTAATGGTCACCAGGACACTAGTGTCATCGGTGAAAAGAACTGTACTTGCAATGTCCTTTATATAAAGTGAGAGGTCATTTATATAGATCAGAAATAATAAAGGCTATAACACGGAACCTTGGGGTACTCCATGAGTTACTACTTTCCAGTTCGAAGTTTGTTTTTCATAACCAATATCACTGACGGCTACTTCAACGCTCTGGTTTCTTTCATTTAGATATGATACAAACCATCTTAAATGTTCATTTTTTAGCCCTTAGAATTCCAATTTTGCTATAAGAATGTCAGGATTAACAAAATCAAAAGCCTTTGCTAGATCACAAAAAAATCCACTTACATGTCTTTTATCGTTTAAGGCAGTCAGCACTTCATGTGTAAGTTTGTAAGTTGCATTATTAGTCAACTGTAGAAGTGTTGTAGAAGTAATTGTAGAAGTGTTCTAGTAAATGCTTCATCAGGTTTCTTAGTTAGGTGTTTACACATTGTTTGGCCAGATATCATATGTTTCTCTCTGAACCATCTTTCAACTGCAGTTCTAACATAAGTTTTGTTCACACTGCAGAAAAGTTCTAGGCCAAAAATAAGCACTGTCACACCTTTCTTGGCCAGTTTGTTAGCTTTTTCAGTGCCCTAAATACTGTGATGGCCCAGCACCCATTCCAACACTAATGAGTTGTGCTGTGATAGGATTTCACTGGGTATTAAATGCTATCTGAATATTACTGAGAATCATCTTTGGAATACAGCAACCAAGCTCACACACTCTTCAGCTTTAAATATTTTAATATCCTTTCTGCAAACAAACCATGATGCACAATCACACTTTATTTTAAGTACAGCATTGGCATACTAATTTGGGCCTTTGAGAAAATATACCACTATGGCTGAGTGATTAGAGCGCTTGGCTTTCACCAAGGCCTCCCAGGTTCGATCCCAGGCAACTGCAAAGTGAGATTTGTGGTGGACGATATGGTTTTCTCCAGGTCCTCTGGTTTTCCCCGTCAGCATTCCACCAAATGCTCCATCATCTTTCCTATCATTCATCTCGCCCTCATACATCATCAACTTCCCTCACCTTCACACCAGGCATTAGGCTGATCACCTATCCTGGTTCTCTATTGGATCCAAAGCTTTGATTCCTCAGGTCCAACCTTAAAACGGATAGAGGAACAAGAATCTCCTAACACCATGATAGTGGTACAACTAGGGAAATTAGAGAAGAAAAAATATATAGAGAAACCCACTTTTAAGAAGATGGTACAAATACATCTGCTATCTCACAGTAGTGCTTGAACTAATTTTCAAGTGTAACACTTGAATATTAAATAGCAGCCCTAAAGAAATTGCAGCCGAACATTTTTTATATAAAAGAACTGAAGATTTCATATATTCACTTCTCAAGACAATGATGTAGGTTCTGCAAATTATAGTATCATTAGAAAGCAAATTTTGAAATTGTTCAAGGAGATATATAGAAATTTATAGGAGCAGGAAAAATTATCTACTTTTCACTCTATCATTTTTTGTTAACTTTATTTTTTTCTGTGTATAACTCTTTTAATACTTTCACACAGATTCTTGTACAGGAAGTACATATCCTTCAGGACGATCCCTCTTTGCACCAGGCTCATCCGTACCTCCCTTTCCATCACCATGCAATTCCAGAAGTTTTGACAGTTCAAATCTGGGCTTCTTCAGCACTTTAACCTGCAGAGAAGTCACAATTTCATGTTTTCTCAATGTATAAACCACTGAAAACAAGAGTTAGCACACAAGGGTGTAATGTCAAACTAGTGCAAAGATTTTAAACAAAGGAATAAATTTGGAAAGGTTGCTGGAGGAGAGAAAGTATAAGAATCTATAAGCACAGATAAACAGTATAGGAAATTTTGTAATGAATACAGAACTATAATACAGAAAATTGTACAGATAAAAGCTGTGGTATGCATGATATTTCATGGTTATTCACAACCTATTTCTGTACTCAAGTTTAACAAACTAATTGGTAAATAAATTTTGTGAAATAAATTTGTTTATTCATATGTTCAAAACATGTAAATGTAAACTATGAACAGGTATAATTTAATGCTACATACCTTCCTCTTACTAAACGTGAGCTACTAAACCGCATCCTTTAAATAAAATTGCAGTAATAGTTGTTCAGAGTACTAGTTACTGAACTTAATTTGGTAACATGTTGTCCACAATATTTTAACTAAGTTCAGGGTATTTCAGTGAATGTTGTATACTTAGAAGATTTAATAAAATTTACTGTGGATTGATAAAATATAGATATTTTATTTTACATTTTGTTGAAACCTGTATCTTATCTTTTTGAAATATGTTTTGTTGCAATATAAACTACAGATTTTGTTGCCAATTAACTATGAATTAAAGCAGCACTGATCATTATAGTAACAGATAAAAGGATTTTAAACTTTAATACATCAGAAGTAAGCAAAATACATACCTTGTGAATATAAACATCATGAAGTGGATAAATTCCTTGGCACACCTTTTCAATATTCTTTGCAATTGAATCTGGTAGAAGCTTATTTACAACTTCTTTCAAATCACTAGAGGAAATGTCACGGGTGATGATTTCCACCATCTTCTTTCTAATAGAACGTACCTAAAAAAGAATGAATTACAGGGCACCTATTATACTCTCGAAACCTAATATGCATAACATCAGAAAATACAGTAACCTCAGTTGGTAGTGCATGTTTTTGTAATCATTATTTCTTACTGTGAAGTTGTCATCATTTAAATTAAATTTATTGAAATCATACTTTCCAACCCAAACTCATGCTTTACAGAATGCAAGCTATTGGAATTAAAGACAACCACGTCAATTGTACCCCATTAAGAGTACTGTTTGCATTTGGTGACATTCTGTCTTTCAGTTGACAACAATATCAACTACTGTTCAGGTGTCAATTGTAGGAGTTAAGCTGGTAGATCTGCATTATCTTGCAGAAAAGTAAACTGTTGAACTTAAATGGTTGTGTACAGTACATTAATGTTCCACAAATGCATTTATTATGGATTTTAGTGCTAAATATGTGTACCACACTTTGTAATTATCAGTTTTACAATACAATACAGATATTTCACAGCAGGAAGTATGGTTTCAAAACAAGATTTGCACAGTTTTTATTGACCGGTTTGATACCAAGTAAATATCATTGTGTAGCTTGGCAACACTTCAAGATAGTATAATGTTGCCAACTTGAATTCTTGGGAGCTACTATTTAATTATTTACCCTGTAAGCAGGTCAGAATTTGAAGCATTCCTACCGAGAGCAATTTCTCCATTGCTTACCATCACCTAAGAGCTATTTACTACTTACAATACATATATGTTTATGTAAATTGGTTGCAATAGCATAATGCCTATTTGAGAAAGTTATAGAGCATGCATCAGATGTTACAGATGAACTTGAGATTAGATAATACCATTTGGCATCCATAGATCATTTCAAACAAATGATCTGCTCCATGGAATAATCATAGTACTATTATTTTGGCAATTGTGCAGAAGTTGACACAAATACAGTTCAAATTTAACTTTGGGTTTAAACCAGAAAACACCAACTCGCTGCAGTCAAAACACCTATGCTTGCTTCCTACTTGTTCCAAGGCTAACACGTTTAACCACTATGGAAGCTGAAGTGGAAATGTTTTGAGGTAGTGCCCAAAAGTGAAAGAGAAAGACAGAGAGAAGGAAATAACGAATGTTTTCTAATGCCTGGATCTTAGATTTCATCCTTTGTCGTCTAGCACTCCAGTAATAGGATGCTAAGTTTGAATATCACCTTGTATTTTTGAAATTGCTGGACATAGTAGTAAATGTTCCTTATCTATGATAGTGTCTCGTTACTTGCAAAGGGTGCACTGTTGGGAATTGTATAGACTGTATTTACTAAAACTTTAAACCTCCTCAATTATAAGACCTGCCAAGTTTTGCGAGCAAATTAGAGGGAGGGGGGAAATGTATACATATTTTAGAACCAGTGCATTAAATAAATGAGGATTTCAGGTAGCTTCCACGGCCACTTAAGATTCTGTAAAGTATCAAATCAATGCAATACACAGAGCTTGCGGTAATTACAGGAGGCCTCACTTCTGTGCTGCAGCCCTTGGACGTAAGCATAAACAAATCGTTCAAGGACTATCTGAAGAAATTTTACACCAAATGGATGGCAGATGATCACACATTCACCAAGAGTAGAAAAATGCAGAAACCTTCTACAGAACTTTTCTGCAGTTGGTTTGTCAAAGTCTGGGAGAAAATTACTCCGACATGATAATCAAGAGTTTTAAGAAGACTGGCATCTCCTGCACATTGGATGGAACAGTAGATAATCTCATGTTCGAGGATTCTGATGGCGCAACTGAGCACGAGACTGACATTGATGATGGTGAAGACAATGATGAAAGTAGCAATGACTACCGGAAACAACTGTGTTCCAGATATGTACAAAACCAATAGAATGCTTTTTAATTATTGTTAAAATAATGGCAATGGTTTCAAACTATAAATTTGTAATCATTCACATCTGTTTGCAGATATACTGGTACATCTGAAGTTGAAAAAAAAAAGTAAAGTCAGACAGACGATGTCAAATAGAGTATGGCCAAATAGAAGTCCTCTGGCACGGGGAAATATGAATGTGAGCAAAAGTTGTCACTTCCCCTCCCTGGCTGCCTGTACTGTCACTCTTTCTAGTTGAAATGGAGGAGAAGTCCACACTGGAATGATGACCAGTGCACATGTGCTGCCAACAGACTTCCTAGCTGATCCGCACTCTACCACGCATACCTAAATAATATGATCTTTCTGTCTGTATAACTTAGAATTATTTAAGTATAAAGTATATAAACATAAAGAATAATCTAATTAATCAATGTTTAATAAGAAACAAATTATACTTTAGTGATACAATTTTTATTTTTATTTGCCAAAGTACGCGATTGTAAGATCCTCCCAATTATTTGGTTATAATTTGGTTAATAAGGGGGTTTTATTGTTGAGTAAATATGGTATTCTACTGATTTTCTTTATGGTTAACTAGGGATGTACTTTTCAAAGATGACACTGCAGTTTTTTTATTTGAACTTGCAGTTTTAAAATCTTTCTGGCTAAAATGATTTTATTATTAATTTGTAATGTGGAAAGATTAATTTCCAATTCTAATTTTGTGACTTTTTATGAAAATATATCAGTTTGCTCATTTCCAGCTTATCTGACATGTGCTGGGACTCACTGTAGGATTAATTGCCATAATATTGTAGCAACTTTAAGAAATGTAATATTTCATTTATTGTGCTATTACTTGCAAGACAGATTTTGAATGACAATATTGTTGCCTGTTGAATTAAATAATATAGTTAAGTTGTTTTAGGCTAATACTAATGGCTGCTATATTTCAAAAATTAATTTTTCCATCCATTTTTTTTTTTTTTTCTGGATAGCGTGTATGAAATGTTTTTACTGGAATGACATAGGAGTCAGGAAAACTGTTGACAACATGAGAATTCTTAGAATTGGAAGGACTGATTCCAATTTTATTGATTGAAGCGATCAAGAACAAGATTATTATTAGAAGAGAACTCAGAACTTCTGAGAGCAGAAGTACAATCTGATAAGTTTAAGTTGTGTTCCACTATTATGACAATATCACAATGTTGTGTTACAAAAATAATCTATGCAGTACATATATAACAAATGTTTATTAAGGATATGCATGTTATGTCAGGAGTTGCGGCAAACCTGCATACCAGTGTTAAATTGATTGGGTTCTAATTGGAGCTGTGAGTTCTCTTATCCTCAAGTGAATGGTTGTAGGAAATGGATTTTGGTGGTTGTTGGCTACTCAGTCATATTAATAACACTTGGTTTGTTGCAGAATTAAATGGTTTAATTGTTACTAAATTTGCTTATCGACTTGGATTGGTGACCACCTGTTAGTAAAATTCCTAACAAATTCAATTCTACTTGAAACCCTGGATTACTTCTTTAAAGTTACTTCCGCGCGGTTTCAATTTCTTCTTTATACGGCGACTACTTTGCTCTAATAAATTTCTAATGTTGCTTCCACTTACGCTGGTTGTACTATTCTTAACTTCCCTACATTTCAGACTTATAAATCTTCCCTTCTAAATCTATAAATCTCTTCTCTTCTTAAATCTATAAATCTTCTCTTCTTAATGCGCATGAACATGTTCTTCCTGTCGTAGTATCACCTTTTAAGAAAGTTTTACTTACTTCACGATTCAGTTCAAACCTTATTCTGGCCCCCTCTCTAACTTTATCACATGACTAAAATAGCTCACCCTTCTCAAATGTTACATTATTATTGGTTTCTCATTAATTTCGAATTTTCGCATTGGTTTGCAAAGCTCATCTAACTCATCGACGTTCAGCCCACCCTGAGTTGGGGAACACCTACCCTGAGTTGTTTGTAACGGTAGACATCGTTATCAAATCAGCGAAGTAAATCCCTTTAGCGTTCATGCTTAACTGCATTTTGAAAGCCCCTTTGTCCCAATGCATTCCTCGCTGGAAGTCTTCTATAGTTTTCAGATATTGAACTTTTACTAGCACAAAGAAGATAACGGTCCTTCCTTTCTGTCCCTCTGACATGTGCACATTTTTACAAGAATATTTTCTTTCCCTTGCCTGGATGCCAGTATGTATGCTATATTAAATTATTATCTTCCCTTCTTATTCTTTAAGTCAACTGCTACTTTAATCATTACTCTATCCATTCTAATTTCATATTATTTTAACACAATTTTTACATTAGTTTAGCAAGGCAGTTTTAACCCGCCTTGGTAGCATGGTGGTAGCGTGTCTGCCTCACGTTCAAGAGGTCTCGAGTTCGAATCTCGGTCAGGGTGAGTTACCTGGATAAGGTTTTTCCGGGGTTTTCCATTATCCTGAAAGACAAATGTCGGGTAACTCTAAGCTCTGTGGACCCTGGACATATTTGAGCATCATTTCACCCATTCCATTCATCGTCCGATATGACTTAACGTTGGAAAACGTAAATTACAACAAAAAAGGCAGTTTTATTAATTTATCTTCTTTTTAAATTATCTGATTTCAATTAATTCGCCACTTCCTAATCGCTGCCTGATACTGCAGTTACAGAGTGTGATGCTGCACTACACCTTGTTAGGAAATGGGATCACAGATATTTTTGTGTAAGCAAGTACATGAACCGTTCTTGGGAGGCTGTGGTAAAGGTGCTTGATTGAAGAACTCTACGTTATCACCTGCCCAAGAATTCCTAGTTACATTCACCTCTGTCCATACATTTTCATACGAGCAAATAGTTATCCATTGTTCCATTAGAGACACACACATAAGCCACAGAACAGTATCAATTATTCACCAGTATCGGGATGTGAGCTTTTCCTCAATGGACAGTAAGTACATAAACAGAAGAAAAATAGGCAATGCCACTCATTTGTCAGATTGACCAATATAAATAAGAAGGAAGAAGTATCATAGCGGCCACACCATAGAAGAAAATTGGATCCTCAGGATAGATGTGGTCATTTGCAGCCCACCTAACTGTAAAGCACATCCTGTATTTCATGGATCAAATAACAAATGTCCACACTAACAACACTGAGTAATGCTCGTGATCTCTCTGGCATCACTTATCAAGAAGTAGCATCAGACAGAATCAAATGGATATACATTTGACAGAGTATCTGTGCTGCCAAGACTGCAAAAACAGGAAAAGCTGATACATTTCAAGAGAAGAGCGAGGACATCTGGAAGATTTACTCTGTAGTTCAGTTAAAACATTAACTTAGCTTAGATCTGTAAACATTTTTAATACTTCATTGACTATACTGTTTTTTAAATAGGCGATTGTGAGAGCAATGCAACCTGCCTGCACTGGCACACCCACAGCAAGTATCTTTGGACTTAGCTTTTATTTGCTTTATTTGAAGTAAATTTATGTATTTGTGAAGGTTTAGGTTGTTTAAAGTATTTTATTACATTTAGATGATACGTAGTCTTGCCATAAATACTGTTACAAATTTTTGACACATACTGTACCTCTGGTTTGGCACATGAGCAACTGTGTGTGTGCACACGTTAACCATTGTCTTTGAAAGAGGACATATTTAGCTCCAGGTTTCTCCATGGAATGGGGTGATTATGAAAATCGTGTAGCCGTCACTGCGTTGCATAAAGTTGGAAAATCTGCAAGTGACATTTTCAAGACACTACAAAAGCTGAAATCAGTCATATGTTTGTGTACTGCACCATTGTACCATGGTTCAAATCTAGGCCATGGCATTGAATTTTTCATGTTGACTCTAATAAAAACCTTAACCTATATATGGCTAGTGTGAAGAAATGATTAATTTCCATCCATTAACTAAAATAAAAAGAGTTAAATGATGAAGTCTGGGACTCAAGAACTTACGATAATAAGTCGCCACAAAAAGTGTATCTTGAATCCAAGAGCCCCTAGTGGTTTACCGGGGAAATATACAAGTCAAATGGAGAATTTAATGTTATGATGGCAAGTTGGCCATGGTAGTTCAATGGGTAAGAGCGACTGGACGGAACCCAGGAGACCATGGTTCAAATCTCGGCCATGGCATTGAATTTTTCATGTAGACTCTATCTATTAAAAACTGTTATTTTAAAAAATTAAATTGCATGGATAACTTAGTGAACCACCAATTTTCAGAGCCAGCAGCCGCCCCTGCACATAGGCATCATTGCAATAAACAGAAGAAAATCAAGAGCTAATAGGTCTACTTTGGATCCTGAGAACAATTATACATATAGTAAGTATATTTTGAACCACGGATCTCCTGGTTTCCGTCCAGTCGCTCTAACCCATTGACTCTATCTATCATGTTGACTCTATCAAAAGCCTTATCCTATATACGGCTAGTGTGAAGAAATGATTAATTTCCATCAATTAACTAAAATTATACATATGTTTGTATAAATTCTGAAATTCACTGTCATAACACAAGAGATAAAGCAAAACTACATATAACCCCACATAACAAAAAATTGTTTGAAAATAGTTTCTACTATAGAGGCATTAAATTTTACAACAAATTACCTATTGAAATAAAAAATATAAATTAATTTCCGCGCTTCAAAAAACATCTCAAGCAATTTCTAATTGAAAAATGTTATTACTCAACTGATGAGTTTTTGCATTACTGAAGTATTCACTTGTATTTAACAATATATAAATTTAAACTACATGTACAATATAATTTTTTTATTACTATTGTTAACTCTCACAATATTACAATTAACTGTTTAAAATACTGTATAATCCACAACATGTATATGTTAAATTGGATGAATAAATAAATAAATAAATAAAAATGTTTAAGTATACACTGAAGGCACTGTAACAACAAATATGTATATCATTTATTGCAAAGGCATACAAGTATTTTCTCAAAACTAAATCCAATAACATGGAATACATAATACACATTAGCATTAACTTTAACAATGGAATTTCATTTTAACTATTAAAGTTTTCATGTTACTGTTCGACAGAGAAAGGAATACTCAACATCTCACTATGTTGATACAGGCAAAGCAGATACCCAACCAACATGCATTATTAGCAGAGTGCACCCCCTCCTCTCAGGTTCATTCTCCCACTCACCGTCAGAAACTTCAAACAAATCTGTTCATCTTCTATTCTTCTACATTTAAAACTAATCGGTCCGTAATTCCACCTGTCAGACTGTCTTTCTCCAAGTAAAATTGTTTAGTGTTTTATTCATGCTCATAAGCTTTATTCCAGTTTCATCACATTACTAAACAATGCCTTTATGTCATTTTTAAATGAAATATTATTAGGCAAAATTGAATCATAATTGTATTCTCTGGCTTTGATGCACACATGACACTGTTCTACCAAGTTATTATACTGCCGCTCAACAATGTCAAAGACAGCGAGGAGTCTTGCCAAAAGATCTTCTTATGGAAGTAAAGTCTGCATTCTGAAGCAGACACCAGTCCAGTGAAGGTGGACCATGATCATGATGAAGGATAGACATATGGATAAGCTTTGGTCTATCATAACACTGTAGACCATTTACTAGAGGTTACTAGTGGTGCTACACATTTTGTTACAGTCCAGTGAAGGTGGACCATGATCAAGATGAAGGATAGACACACAGATAAGCTTTGGTCTATCATAACACTGTAGACCATTTACTAGAGGTTACTATTATGTGTTTCAAATGGGAAGGTGTTTGTCCTTGAGTGCTACTAGGTGAGCAACCAATCGGAGTCCTGCAGTGTTGTCATATTGCATTCCCATTAAGTGGTGTGTGAGGAGTGTCAACCTAATCAATCTGTATGAAATACTATTCACACTAAGACAAAAATTCAGAGTTTGCCGGAACTGATCCATGTGGAAGGTAGAGAATACTGTATCTAACATAACCATGAAAACCCCATATTTTTAGCTCAAATAGTTTTCCTAATACAAATAAATAAATACCATTATATTATAACAATGCATTGCGATGTAAGCACTGTAATGAATATCATTATTGGTTGGGATGTATGCATGAACGTATAATTGAAATTACTCAAAACTGAAACATAAACATTTGACATGATGTGGTGAAAGAACTATGTACTTTGAATAAGCCAAGGTGTTTGTTAAATTAGACGAGAGGAAACAATACACTTCCTGCTGATCTGAGAACGTGTCTGGTCACACTGTCTTTGTTTATGAATGGTTCATAATCTCTATTTATTCTAGAGAGTTCAAAGCAGCATTATTCAGTTACTCTTCGATGAAAACGTGTATCAGCTGGATCAATGAGACACAATCCACTTCCCCCCCACCCCTTTACTATTGCTAGAACAATCCAACTGAGTTAATGTGGGCTCAAATTATGTTGCAAACAGAAATAAAGTTTTTAAACTGACTGACGTTGGACAACCCATTCACAAAGGAATTGACAAGGAATACAAAAAGACTGGGAAAACTGTGTGACACATCAGATAAACTAGAAGAAAATGACTTTTGGAAAGAAATAGTACGCAACGAGATTTTGAAACCTATCATCATAAATTTGCACTACTCAGACGTTGAAGACAATGACAATGACGAATTATCTCTTAATGTAACATTCACAGCTATGCAGATGCACTGCTGGTATTTTTGTTGGATTAGAAAAATAAATAATTCATAAACTATAACTAATTTTAAACTAAAATTAAAATTAATTAAATTTGATTCTGTTTTTAGGTTTGTTTCATCTTCGGATGTTGGTGGTGCTGGGAACAAGACATAGCATAGAGAAAACATGGTAGCCGAGATTTCCTTAACAACGGAGTTTGTTTTCACTGAGGATGAATGCAAAATGCCTTCAAAATCGATTTGGAAAAGAAGAAAGAAGTTTTAACATCAACTTCTTAAGATAAGTTGGATTATAATTAAATATTTTTATTTGTGTAATATTTATTACTCCATTGTAACTAGCTTCATTTTTCTGTTTATACTAAATATTTAAACCATTTGCATAATATACAAATATCCATTATGCAACTGTGATTTCAACAACTGCATTAATATAAAACTTTGGAAAATTCAGTTTGCATTCCTTTACATCTAGCCCCACAAACACTCGCAACTGTGAGAGAGAGAGGGAAATATAAAAAGAGTGGGGATAACGAGGTGGCAACGGTGAAGGCTCTAACGCATCTGATTCGCTACAGGTGAGAACTCTTCCCATTTGAAACACATAATAGTGGTACTATATATGTTGTTATGGTCCAATGAAGGTGGCCCATGATCATGATGAAGATAAGCTCTATCATAACACTGTATGCCATTTACTAGAGGCTACTAGTGGTACTATACATTTTGTTATAGTCCAGTGAAGGAGGACCATGATCAAGATGAAGGATAGACACACTGATAAGCTCTGGTCTATCATAACACTGTATACCATTTACTAGAGGCTACTAGTGGTACTATACATTTTGTTATAGTCCAGTGAAGGAGGACCATGATCAAGTTGAACACTGTATACCATTTTCTAGAGGTGTTTTCATATTCAAAAGAGAAGTAACTAGGGTGGGTCTTGAGCACATAAAATGAATGACGTGTTGAAGCAGTTAGGTATGGGTCATTCTTGGATAAATACAGAGTATGGCTTCTGGAAAGAAGTTGAGTTAAGATTAGAAGATATTCACAGACAAGACATTTTCGCCAATACAAGTGACAAAACAGAAATAAAAACAACCTGGGAGAGGGAAGTATACATAGATATCTGTAGTAAGTTAGGGCAAGATAGTTTTACTTGGGCGAGAACAGGAGTGAGAAACTTGAAAGGGAGCTAGATAAAGAGAATGCAGATTTCCACTGTATATTATATTGTAGTCAAACAAAGATATGGAGAGAGCAGGCTTGGCTACGTAAATGGGACGATTTGGGAAGTGAAGCAGTAATTGGCAAAATTTTGCCAGTAAAAGACGAAAAGAACAGGAGAAATATGCCCTAAAATTTATATAGGAAAAGCAAAAAGAAATATTAACATCAGAACTAAAGAACATATGAGAAACATTAAAAATGGTGAAACAGAAAAATCAGCAGTGGCTTTTCATTTTTTGAATACTAGACATGACATCAATTTGGAAACATCTCTAATAAAATACGTTAATCACCCCATAGACCTTTCCGTATGGGAAAAAATCTTCATTAACAAAAATCGTCATAGAGTCATGAATTTTGAAACTCCACCACCGGACATCTTTGACAAGTACATCACGCCATCTATTGACAATACGGAGAAAGAAGAAACCACTACAACTTGCACTAGTCGAGTATCAGCTGAGGATAGGAGCAAGAGCTCTTGAAACATGTCCTGTGAATAAACAGTGTGAGTGAAGCAATGTGTCAATATATTCTCGATTCAATTTTGTACATTCCATCCATTTGCAGTAGTCTATCAAACCTGTGATATAACAGACTACAGTGCAGTGTGAGCCTGTAATGTTGCCTCATCACTAAATAAACATAACCATCAGTTTCAACTGTGAAGCATTTTTGCGTTGCAAATAAAAATACTATTTTTAACTTGATTGCTAAGCAAGAATTGTTTTGCAAACTTCAACTGACTGCTTATTTGTCTTAGATTTGATTGATTTGCATTCAGTAGGTTCACTTATAGCCACAAAGTACTGGACATTCAACATGTCCAGAGGTATATAGTTCAATATCATATATATTTGAAAATTTAATGTAAGAGATATATTATTTATATACAGGCAATATGAAAAATATAGAAAACAAGGCAGGGTTAATTATCTATGATGCAAAATCAAACTCTTTCTTTAATGAACTTTCACTTGTCTTTTGGCAGTAGATCTCAAACTTCTTGCAATGGATATCATTTATTGTCATTTCTTCAGTACATATACATTAACAGGCATCACAAATTTATTGGCAATGATTCGTCACTGGAACACTTGATTCTACTTACAGAGGTAAATAAGCATTATCAGATAATTTGTCATTCAGATAATCTTGTACAGAATAAAATGATTTTGAGCATAGCAGCACTCTAGCAGCATTTCTAAAAACACCAAAATTATCAATTTTTTAAGATCATTAGGAACAGCGCCAAATATTTTTATGGTTTCATAATGCATGCCTTTCTGGAAGCAAGAAAGTTTAGTATTGGGATAATGAATGTTATACTTTTATCAGTATTTATTCTGTGAATTACATTATTTGTTATAAATGAGGCTCGATTGCATACAAAGAGTTTATTTAGGATTGAGAATATATACATGCATAGAAGGGTTAAAATCTTCAATCTTCTAAAATTATATTTGTAGAAGCGTCTGCTATGGATGTTAGTAATGGTTCTTATAACCTTCTGTTGCATAATATATATTGTTTTACTTTTTACAGAGTTGCTCTAATATAATATTCCATAATAGAGTTAAAGTATGTATAATACATTAATTTAAGTGTATCAATAGAGCTCACATTAACCAGCTCTCGGATAGCATAACACCCAGAGCTGAATTTAGATATGAATATACTTTATGTAAGCTTTCCAATCTAAGCATCTGTCAACTTGAAGGCCCACAAAATGTATGCCGTCAGTTTCTTCTAATAACATGTCATTGATTCAAATTTCTATTGGAATATACAATGTACGATGAGTTATAAATTTAACAACTTCTGTTTTGTCTAGATCTGTGGTAATTTGTTAGCTTTAAACCAACATGACATACAGTTCAAAACATTACTCAGTTTAATTGTACACTCATTTAAATTTGTACTGGTCACCAGAATATCAGTGCCATCAGTGAAAAGAACTGTACTTGCAATGTCCTTTACATAAGTGTGAGGTAATTTATATAGATCAGAAATAGTAAAGGATCTAACATGGAACCTTGGGGTACTCTATGACTTACTACTTTCCAATTCAAAGTTTGTTTTTCATAACCAATATCACTGTCTACAACAACACTCTGTTTTCTTTCATTCTGATATGATACAAACCAACTTAAATGTTCAATCTTTGGTCCATATAATTCCAATTTTGCTATAATGTCATGATTAACACACTCAAAAGCCTTTACTAGATCACAGAAAATTCCACCTACATGTCTTTTATCATTTAAAGAAGTGAACATTTCATGTGTAAGTTTATAAGTTGCATTATTTGTCGATATTCCCTTTCTGAATCCAAACTGATCACTGACAAGTATATTGTTATATTTAAGGTGTTATACAGTCATTGAACATTACTTTTTAAAGAACTTCTGAAAAAATTGACAAGAGAGATATTGGTCTATAATTATAAAGATCATTGCATCTACCTGTTTTGATAAGAGGTTTAACAATTGAGAATTATTTTTCATCAGGGAAAATTCCTGGCTTTAGAGACTTGTTACATAAATAAGGGGAATGCTGATTCGTGACGAGCATGATTTTAAGATCTTTGTAGTCATTTTGTCATAACCAGAGGAAGTCTTTTTTTAAAAGAGCCAGTAATTTTATTTGTTTCAGAAGGCAGAATTAAATGTAGGCACTACGTTTGTGAAACTTGATCTGACAAATTCTAGTCCTGCAGCTCTACTTTCATACTTAATATTCAGTTTTTGTTACATCCAAATAGAATTCATTAAACATTTTTGAAACTTCAAGATGTTTGCTAATTTTATAACTGTTAACACTAATTGTTATTGAGTAATTTTGTAATGTGTGTTCACATCTTGCAGTTTTCATTATATTCCAAGTGGTTTTTATTTTACTGAATTATTTTATTATAATTCAATAGTCCAGCTGCTTTTATTACCTTCTTTAAAGGTTTGCAATATTTTTTGTAGTAATTTTTTAACCTAATTGTTATTGATTCTAACTTGCTTCTCTTTTATGCATGTATGAAGTTCTAATTCCTAAAGTGATCCAGACACTGTGTCATTGTCTCAAGACATTCAGCTGTTTCAAGTTTGTAGCCAGATTAAACGTCTTCTTACACAAACTACAAGTATGGTGTTTTATTATCCCATTTATTAATTTATTCTAATAAGTCTGTAATACAAAACTGGATCACAACTTAAAATGTTTCATGCATCAGGTCCTTTGCCCTTATGGATTAATTTATGGTGCTTTAACGTAGAGGGTCTAATAAAGCCTTTTTGACAGATTTCACATGTATATGGTCTTTTGACCGCATGGATTAATTTATGTTGATTCAGGTATGATATGCTGATAAAACCCTTATTACAAATTTCACAGGTGTACGGTCTTTTACCCTCATGACTTAATTTATGCTCCTTCAATTTTACAGGTAAATGAAAGCTCTTCTCACAAAGTTCACATGCATAGGGTTTCTTGTCCTCATGAATTAATTTATGTTGTTTCAGTATTACAGGTAAAGTAAAGCTTTTTTTACAGATATCACATGTATATGGTCTTTTGCCTTCATGGATAAGTTTATGCTGTTTCAGCCTTGAAGGTACAATAAAGCTTTTCTCACAGATATCACAGGTGTATGGTCTTATGCCCTCATGGATCAGTTTATGCCTTTTCAGTCTTGATGCTAAATTGAAGCTCTTCTTACAGATATCACATGTGTATGATATGCCCTCATGGATTAGCTTATGGTCCTTCAACTGCGATGCACATGTAAACATGCTTTTGCAGATTTTGCAATTGTATGGTCTTTCAGCTTCATGAATTAATTTGTGCCTTTTTAATGTAGATGTTTGATTAAAGGTTTTTTCACAAATGTCACAAGCATATGGTCTCTTATCCTCATGGATTAATTTATGCGCTTTCAGTGCTGATTTTCGAGTAAAGCTCTTGTTACAAATGTCACAAGCAAATGGTCTCTTATCCTCATGGATTAATTTATGCACTTTCAGTGCTGATTTTCGAATAAAGCTCTTGTTACAAATTTCACATGTGTGCCTTTTGCCTTCATGGATTACTTTATGCATTCTTAATGGTGTCGGTTGAATGAAGCTCTTGTTACAAATTTCACATTTGTATGCTCTTTTACCTTCATGTATTAGTTTATGCTCTTTCAAATGTGATGGAGAAATGAAACTTTTTTTACAAATTTCACATTTGTGTGGTCTGTTATATTTACGCTTATTCAGGGATGATCGAATATTGCTCATGCATGGAGCTTTGTCCTCATAGGTTATGCTCAAGTGTGTTTCATCAACATCGGGCTCACTGTTCCTCCTGTTGCTTTCCCCTGAATCTGCACTACTGATGAAACAGGAAGTACCAGCATTATTTCTGGACAATGATTCTGTATTCAACCTGAAATGTTACAATATACATTATCAGTAATTTCATATGTTGAGCAGGGACAACAAAAGTTTAAATAAAAACTTCAAAGAGACAAATTGTTGGTACCAGTTAACTGACGGAACATCATATAAAGATTGCTGTTCTGCTGAGTAACACTCCAATAAAGTAACATCATTTGTGAAGATTTCTTCATCTATATTACATTAGTCGCATGGTGCTTACTTTTAAATTATTTTTAGATGTATATTAATAGCTTAAGTAGAAATATAGTTAGTTTATATTGCTAAGAACAACGTCATTGTGCCAGATGTTTCTGCACAGTTCTTTTACGTGCCAATAAATCTACTGATATAGGGTTCCAGTTTTAAGTGGTTTCTCAGATGATACAAAGTATCAGGATCAAGTGAAAGGGTGAATATTTCAAGACCAGGAATAGTCGTCCAGAAACAAAAGATTTTAAAGTCATAACCAAAGTGTGCAAATGAAATACTGTTATTTAAAATCTTTAACAAGAGATGTTACATGGACAATGAATGTTCGTAATTATATTCTCCAGCCTTGAGGCACACATGACATTGTTGTACAAAGTTGTTGTATGCTGTTGTTCAACAATATCAAAGGCAGCGAGAAGTCTTACCTGAAGTTCCTCTTAATGAAGTAAAGTCTGCATTATGAAGCAGACACCAGATAAAGGAAGATGTGGCTATTTTAAGGAAGAAACAGACTTTGTTTAAAAACAGAAACACAGTTGTGTTTAGTGAAGTGTACGTTAACATAAAGATATTTACAGACAAAAAAACGACAAATGAAATTTGAAGACCCACTTTCTTTTTCTCAAAAAATTACAAAAAGGACAGTTTAATACAGCATTTATAAGTACCATTGAATTAGATAATCAACTTAAAAAATTCAATGCCTTGGCCGGAATTTGAACCACAGATCTCCTGGTTTCCGTCCAGTCACACTTACTCATTGAGCTGCCATGGCCAACTTACCATCATGACACTAAACTCTTCAAATGACTCATATTTTCCCAGTAAACCACTAGGGGCTCTCGCATTTGAGATACACCGCTTGTGGCAACTTACTATTATAAGTACTTGAGGCACAGGCTTCATCATTTAATTCTTCTTATTTAAGTTAATTGACAGAAATTAATCATCCCTTAAAAAACCTTAGCCTATATACGGCTTGTGTGAAGAAATGATTAATTTCCATCAATTAACTTAAAAACCCATTGAAGTTAATTGGAAAAAAACTATTTGCGGTCTTATTATTTCACCATTTGTGTTGCATCCAAGTAAACACAGCACATCCATGAGCAGTAGTCTCTCAAAACTTGATATAACAGATCAGGGTGTAAAATAAACAGCACAGTTTCAATTAATGGAGTTAATTGTGTTAAAATATGACCTATAAGAGTATGCAATGTTGAGCGAACTTCCCAGCAATACAAGCATATTTGTAGTGACAAGAGAATGAATCTCACTCATTTGCAATATTTTACATCGTAACGGGATACAGTTTGTATCAGAATCATGAATCAAGTACTTGATTTCTAACTCATCTGTTCGGTATATGATGTTGTATAGATATAAATAAATCAAGACACAAGCTATGCCTATGCTAAACTGTAGATATGTTACATGTATATTTTGCAGATGTAAACCAGCACACAAAAATAAGTACTCTATAAACCAGTACCAGTCAACAGCACAACAAGCTGGAACAAATCCATAGAGTTTACGCAGATTTTCTCAAGCTTACTAAGCTTAGATGGTTGGTCCATTCTTGCAAACACTAATTCAATTATAAATGTATTCAGAAAAGGCTATATTTAAGCACAGGTTATCTGGGCTACAGTTTATGGGCGTGCACGTGGGCATGCACGCACACATGCACACATAATACACACATGTGCGCGCACACATAAATACACACACGTGCGTGCACTCACGTACATGCATGTACAACTATAACAATAATCATTTTAATTTTGAATAAACTAAAATAAAAAATGCCTTTGTTTCAATACTGTGGTGGAGGTCCTCTTTTACCTTAGCTATGACATTACTAACATGCTCTGAGGAACATCAGGTGAAAGATGCTCAGTTAGCTGAGTATTACACTGATTTTCAAGACTGATTTCTGTAACCAGAACAACAACTTAAAATGGAAGCAACAGTTCCCCAAAAACTAGTCCCTCAAAAATCAAAATGCAAGTGACTGTGAAAAACCGCTATAAATAGTTTTACCAAGAAAAAGTTAAAATACTGTGAAGAAAAGTTAATGGTAAGCTGTGCTAAACTTCATTGGTCACGTAAATTACTAGTAAAAGTGCTAACTTAGATTTAACTTCACTTTTGTTAATGCTCAGAAGAAACATGGCTAGTCCATACAGATTTCCTAGCACTAACATTTATTTAAACCTCCGTTGCAGACATCAATTGCTTCATAACTTTTAAACTTTCACAGAACAACTCACTCATCTGACTGAATCACCACCTACTTGTTAGTTGACTTTAGCACTCTCTTAAACAGTCCCCAGATCAACGCACAAAGTTTTCTAAGAGTGATTCCAGAATCACAAAAACAAATGCTCTCAAAACTGGCTGGCAACAAAACAGGAGGCCCTGGCTTGAGACAAAAATTCTCTTCACTGCCAGCCTGGTTTTGTGGTGGCATGATATGCATGTATTATAAGAGCATTCACAATTAATAGGAAGCTTTCCTAGATCACTAAAAGAAAAGAAGACCTCATCATTCCTAAGCATGGCCTATTGTGCATATTAGACCTTCACTACTGAGAGCATTCAAGGCAGCATGACATGAAACATCTGCTAGAGCTTTTTCTGGTTGCAAGCTGAAAATATGAAACTGGAAGAAACAATAGCACACTGCATCCTGACCTTAGAACCTGAAACCTGTAGATCTGCTGAGGTTGGTTCTTCTAGCAGAAGCATCGTCTGTACCTTGAGACCACAACTTCAAACCTGTCGGCTGGCAATGGATTTTACTGGGCATAAACATTTTTAGCATGGCTCCCTTCAGAAGGGAAGCAAAGCTGGTGGTCATGTGTAAGTGAAAGAACCTCAAGCCTGAAAGAAAGGCCTCTGAGCGTCTTTCATGCCAAATATATAATGGGACACTGAGAACCACAGCAGTTAATGAGCATCTATAAAAACAAACAAAGAAGTCTGTACCTTATCTACAGGCGGTTTCGTCTGTGGACCGCATTAGGGAGGCCCGGGTTCGATTCCCATGGCCGAACTACCTCACACATGGGTTTCTTCGGGGGGTTTCTCGGGTCGCTAGGCAAATGCTGGGTAAGTTAATTACATCACCCAAATTTCCTGTTCCTCCATTTCATCTCCATTATCATTTCATATCATCTCTCATCTGGTGGTCTCTTTCAGGATAGAACTGTTGGCAAGTGTCTCGGCGGTGCATGGCAGGATGATATGCTCTGAGGAAAACTACTTCCTCCTCCGGTAGGTCGGTTGCCAGTCTCCGCTCCTCTGTTTGGACCATTTTGGGACTGCCAGCCAGGGCCATTCGGGGCTCAGATCGCCTGCATGGGACCTTTAGGGCTCGGCTGCTGGGCTCATTGCCTTCCCACAATAGGGGAGCGAGCTCATTGTCCTGGCCTGTCAGGGGAAGTCTCTATCCAAGTAAACTGTGGTGGCCTACATACCAAATCCCCTCCGTAATGAAATCCTAATTCTAAACCTACATAAATCTCAAAATTGGCTATTAACTAAAAACAGCACTGAAACTATAAAGAACAGCAAAAATTGATAGAAATTAAGAACAAACAACACACAACTTTTATGTATGCCATTAATAAAGGAATCAAAGCTTGATACAATTGGAGGAATTGGAAAGTAATGATCTACATTTAGATAACATTTACTGCAGCAAATTTTGACATTGGCTAAGCTACTTACGCTGGCCAAAATGAAGCACATGGAAAAATATCACTGATCAGTTAAAACAAATCAAATTCCAATGTAGAAAATCTAATTCCCACTTTGTAATTGACATGCAATTACATTCCTGTTATCAAGTTGTTGTGAACCAAAATCCTGTTTGTTGCTTTGCTTCTTGTCATAGGATTATTTAAACAGCTTTGGGAGTGACATTTGGAACCAGAAGTAGAGCTATACCCATCAGTTTCCTTTTTCTTACAGATAAGTTTGAATTGTCACTACAACATACAAACTAATAGTGCTTTGGGTTTCTTGACACTTAATAATGAAGAGACAATTACAGCCACTCAATACATATTAGACCATATCATGACCTAGGCAATCAATAGGGAAATTAAATCATACATTCAAAGCTTAGCTTCAGAGAGATATGTATATGATAAAAGTCATGATTGAGGACAGGTGCGTGTATAACTTTTTGTTTTCCTAGTATCAATTTCATTCTAAGAATTTACCTGTCACTTAGGGTCACAAATGCCGTGATAAACGTTGTTTTCAAATTTGAAGTTGATCTACACCACATTTTGAACCACATTTTGGTTTTCTTCAGCATTGAAAGTGGTATTTTAACAACCCATGTTAGCAAAGTGTTATAAGTAGTTTCATTACTATGAAGTGTTAAGCAGAAATCTATTAACACTTGACATTATTTGACACTTTCACTTTAACTCTTGAGTGTTTGAAAAATTAGTGTATTTGGCACAAATATCACTAAAAGTTATTTTTATAACATTTTTTTTTTATTTTGCATTTGTTAAACATGCTTACTTAAAATTATGTCATTTTTAAAATTGAAATAATAAGTTTCACATATATAGAAACAAATAGATGAATCTTAATGTGATGACCTTTTTTTAATATAATAAATTGTTCTCAGCAATAAATCATGTGAATTAGCTTCATGATTCTCAATCCTTTTTCATTTGCATCCCATCACTAATTTCCAAACACTGTATAGTACAATTTTCTACAGTTAAATAATAAACCTTAAATGTTTCTTTTTCGGTTTTTAATTATAAAGTGCTGTGAAAAGTAACTTCTGCAGCCTACAGAAGGGTCCAAACCACAGATGCAGCCTAGAAGATGCTAAATATGCCCCTAAATAACAAAACTCTTTGAAGTACATAGGGAATATTGTAACTAAATACTGTACTTACCCAGAGAATTCCCCTGGTGTTGCAACTACAAGTACTTCTTCTGTTTCTGAAGTGGATGCCTAAAACAAAATAAGTTTACTTACATTAGTGAATACAGAAGTGACTTTAATCTGCATTAGGAAGAGCACATAATACTATATGCACACGTTTTCTTGAGCACTTGATTCACGGTGTGGTGCGGGCAGAGGGAACAAAGAGAGAGGTAACGTGCTCTTGTTTCTGCAGTATGTCCAACCTAGAAAACCACAATTCAGCCAAATCACGGTAAGATAAGCAAAGATATGTGCCGAAGGTGTGAGATGTGTGGACAAACAATAAATTGAAGTTCATCCGGTAAGCTGTATGCTTATATACTTACTATGTTATGAAATGCATAAAAGTAGAAAACAAATATCATAACAGGTATAAACACTCACTTTGTGATTCTTCGATTTCCAAGTCCACTGCATCACTTTCATTGCTGGTATCCTCTGATGTGTTAACAATTTCATCAATTGCATTTTCTATTATACCATCTTTTCTCCAATATTGCATTTCCAGCTCTTGCACCTTCTTGCAATATCCTTCTCAATCCGTCACTTCTATAGCAAGTTTCCGTAGATTTGTGCCTCTGCAGTTAATACTGCATCCTCTTAAAACAGTCTTTATTTTTGCCAACATCAGCTCAGTTGCATTCAGATCACAGTTAAACAAAGGTAGACGAATAATAGTGTGTCTCCTTTCAACAGCCATAACATCAACAACATACAATTTGCCTTAGATTTGTTGTAAACTGGTTAGCTAATAACCTCAAAATTGCTCAAAATGAAATGGCACGTCCAAAGATTCATGAGCATATGTGACAGCTTAGCATATTAGCCTCTAGATGTCAGAGTGTATAGTGCATTCCATGTTTCAAAGTTGTCATCTGTGTTTATGGAAATAGGTGAAACCTACCGAATGAGGCCTTGGGGGCCAAAACGCTCAAGAAATTGTGCACATATAGTACATCATAGAAGTAAACAATCCTCTAGTATTGCCAAAGAGTTCATTTACAGGGTTCCCAGATACACAAAATTATAATAAAATTGGTCAGATGAAGAGAAGTTCAAAGAAAACTAAAGACATATTTTATTTCTTACATCAATACCGTAAACATATGTGAGGGTTAGCCAAATAAAACAAAAGATTATACGAGCAAGGCACAGAAGTTGGTAATATTGGTAGGTATGGGTATAGAAAAGCCCTCTATACTCATAAAGGAAATCAAGAGGACAATGCCAACATTCATTGCTGTGCCATTTGTCAGACTATGCTCGAAGTGAAGTCAGCAACATCATTATGGAAGCCAGAAAAGAGAAACAGCAAGATATGGTGCAAAGAGTATCATGCCTGAATGTCTGCTGCTTATGGTGAACACAGTATGTCACTTGCATGTGTGAGTGGAACAGAAGATTTTGAGGTCAGGTGTCAAGACAGATTATGTGAAACATTGCAAATACTGAAGCGCATTTCAAGTCCAAACATCCAGAAGTGCTAACAAATGACATTCTATTGCAAAATAATGCCCACCCACATGTTGCCAAGGCGGTTTTAACTATGCTACAAAATTTCCACTGGAAAGCTTTTAACCGCTTCGCCGATGGCCATTTAAACCCTGCACAGCCGGTAACAGATACCCAATAAACAGAACAAGTCATTTAAATTGCTAAATGCTGCAAAAATGCTTCATAAATAAATATTCGTATCTTCCGTATTTATTAAGTTATTTTAGCGAAACAAAAACTGATTCAACGCCCATTAAAGGCAGTATACATCTACGGTATCATTAAAATAGACACTATATTAATAAACCGTTGAAATTTCATTAATTTGTATCACTGTAGAGAAAACCATTCTTTGTGTAAAATGCACCTAATGCTGAGTATTTTTGTTTTACAAACTATATGTGTATATCAGCTGCGTAAGCGAAGTGTTGGGTTCAAGCTTTATAGGTTTCAGTTTATGCTACGATGCAATAGTAATTGTATATGTTGCATTACACAAGCTGGAAAGAAACCTCCGTCAGTATCTCGCTAATTGCACAACCAAATTTTATGGTAGCTCACATAACTGTTCATATAGTAATTTTGACTGTGTCAGAATTCCGAGCGATTTCTTTAACTAAAACACACTTGAAATAGTTTCCTCAGTGCTAATCATGGCTTCATCTAGTAATGTAGCAAATAAATTAAATAGTAATGTAGCAAATAAATTAAAGCAAATAAATGTAGCAAATAATGTAGCAAAGTGTAGGAAGAGTGCGGGCTTCTGATATTACATCAGAAAATGTGGAAGACTTTTTGCTGTTAGACAGTGATTTGGACATTCATGGCGAGTTTTCAGATTTTAAGGGGGATGTTAAGGATATAGGTAGCAGTGAGGAGGAAAATGACTCATTTTCAACAGGTGTTTGTGAAAAATCAACATTATCTAACACAAATAGACATACCTTCATGAGCACAACCTCTGGTGTACAACCACATACTCAGCTTAACTTCTGACAGCCAACCAATTGACATTTTCACAAAATTTTTTACTACTGACTTAATGTCTCTCATTGTTTTGGAAACAAATGTATATACGAGTAGAGTGAAGGAAGACCTGATTTCTAAAGGCAATTTAGGACCTAAAAGTAGAATTCAGAAGTGGACAGAAGTAACAATGAATGAGATTTACAGACTACTTGGTCTAATTATGCTCATGGGTGTTATTCGTAAACCTACGCTAGACATGTGCTGTTCTACAGATGACATGCTAGCTACCCCATTTTTTGGGAAATGCATGTCAAATAACAGGTTTACTTCCATTTTGCGCTTCCTTCATTTCACCTGCACAGAAAATGTAAATGATAAACTATACAAAATCAGACCAGTTTTTTATTACATTATTTCAAAATTCAAAGAAAATTATGTACCTAGTGAAAAGATCACTGTTGATGAAAGCCTGATGCTTTGGAAGGGCCGCTTAGGTTGGAAACAATACATCAAAATAAAGAGGGCCAGATTTGGCATAAAGAGTTTTGATGTATGTGAAAGTAAAACAGGATATCTTTACAATAGCTGCATATATACTGGCCAAGGGACTGATAACACTGGAGAAAATGATTTGGGGTTATCTGGTTCCATAATAATGCACCTGATGGAATCTGTACTTGATCAGG
The DNA here is from genome assembly GCA_030765055.1 of Mantis religiosa. Classification (NCBI taxonomy): domain Eukaryota; kingdom Metazoa; phylum Arthropoda; class Insecta; order Mantodea; family Mantidae; genus Mantis; species Mantis religiosa. The sequence continues at coordinate 57,534,327 of CM060954.1, forward strand.
GTAGGACTGTATATTTAGATAATTGGTACAGTTCCCCTAAATTATTCATGGCCTTACACAAAAGAAAAACAAAAGCAATTGGAACAGTATGCTCAAATTGTATTGGTTTGCCAAAAGATGTGAATATGAAGGCTTTAATAGGAGAAATGCAGGTGCATCAGCTCCCTATGTTGCTTGGCAAGACAGAAGGGTTGTTACAGCATTATCCAATTGCAACTCTAAGATTTTGATGATTGATACTGGAAAAATTGATGCTCATAACAAAATGTCAATTTTCAAGCCCAATATTATCCAGGAATACAATATGCATATGGGTGGAGTGGATCTAGTAGATCAGGTATTACACGCATATCCCTCTTTGTGAAAAACAGTCAAATGGTATAAAAAAGTATTTTTAAACCAGCTTGATATAACCATATACAATTGTTTAGTAATTTGGAGAGCTATAAACCCACGGAAGACAATGACATACCTGGACTTTCTCATAGCTCGCAACCTAATTGAGCACTATAAAATTCAGAGACCTCTGCATACTGGGGGTAAGAAATTCACCACCCCAACACCCCTCAGACTTGAAGGAAAACATTTTCCTAAAAGGGTACCATCAACAGCAAAAAAGTCGCATACATTCAGAAAATGTCTGGTGTGCCGCAACAAAAGGTGTCCGAAAGGAAACTAGTATGATTTGCTGTGAATGTGGAGATGTGCCATTGTGTGTTCATCCCATTTTTGAGGTGTACCATTCAAGAAGAAACTTCTAAAGGTAAGCTTTTATTTCTTATAGAATTTATTTAAATTTATTGTAAAACATAAAGTTTAAAAAAATTATCATTAAATAAGCATTAAATGCATGTATGCACAGGTCGTCTATACACGTCCATATCGGTTTGGGGCCTTTTAACTTGGACGTCATATGACGTCCATATCGGTGAAAGGGTTAAACATCTTCCATACAGTCCAGATCTCCTCCTCCATGTAAATTCCACATTTTTGGAACTTTCAAGAAAGAATCTGTGGCTACCAAATTTCCTTCAGACAAAGAGTTATAGACCTGAGTAGAACTGTAGATCTGTGTTGAGAATTTACTTGTATTTTATTCATCAAAAATTAAATCACAAGCATGTTGAATCTACATAATAAAAGTGTTATTAAATGAACTAACAAAAGACAAACGCTAAATAAATGTCTGTTAAAGCATTGGAAGGGAGTATATATGCAAGTCTAAGTATATGTTACATGCTGCCCTGTACTCCCTCCCCAGTGACAATGTTGAGGAATCTCTTTGGTAAGTGTACTTTGTGTCCTGAGCTTGTAGAATATTGTATTGACTGGTTACTGTCTGAAAACTCAGCAGTAAGATTGGGTGTCACTGTTGGCCTACATGGTGTAGTGTTCATGTTATTCAGAACGTTTGAGTTTATCAATAGAAACTGTTTGCTTACCATGAGGTGTTTGTACAATGAAGTACTTTTGTGAATGTTTGACTACTAGGTGTGGTCCATTGTAGACAGGCTGGAGAGGTTTCCAAACTGCAACTTGTCTGATAATATATGTGAAGAAGTCATAAGCTTCTGGTGGATGAATACAGATTTTGCAGAGCAATGACTAATGTTGATTGCTTTAAGTGACGCCATATGTAGTTCCAGACTTAAGATCAAAGACAGTATCACCTGTCACTGGTGGTGCATCAAAGAAATCTGTCATCAGCTTGATAATGGCACCATAAGTCATTTCTGCAGGTGTGATATTATATTCTGGTATGACATAGGTATGGAGGCCCATTAAAATGGTAGATAAATTTTTGACCCAATTTTCTCAGAGTCGAGTCCTTAAGGCTGCTTTGATGTTGCAGTGCCAGTGTTCAACTTTTCCAATGGATGCAGATGACAGGCAGTAGTTTTAATGTGTATTCCCAAGGCTTTTGTGAGGTGAGTAAACAGTTGGCAGTCAAATTGTCATCCTCTGTCAGTTATGATGAATTTAGGAACACGAAAGCAAGCTATCCATGTTCACAGAACAGTGCTAACAACCGTTTCTGCAGTGATAACCTTCATTGGTACTGTCTCTGGCCAACATGCAAGTCTATTATGATTAAGAGATATGTAACGCCTTGGGACCAAGGTAGTGGTCTTACTATGTACGTAAGGATGTGAGAGAAGCGCTCATTGATTTCACCAAAATTTCCAATAGCACTATTTGTGTGTTTCAAAACTTTTGCTCATTGGCAGGGAATGCAAAATGTTGTCCATATTTTCACATCTTATTTAGCTGATGTTCAAACAAAGCATTGTCTGATTAAGTCCACTGTACACTTGGTACCTAGATCATCCAAGTCATATAGTGCATGGAAGATCCTTTCTCGGTAGGAGGTAGAATATATGGTCCAAGTTTTTCAATAAAATGATCACAAACTAACTCAGATCCATTAGGTAAGAACTATTGCAGTGAATGTCAATGAACAAGATTCTAATGTTTTAAGGTATGCTGGTTTGGGATCATTCACTTGTAATTTAGTGATATCTTCATAAGAGATACTTATTTTTCTTTCTTTTTTTCATTTTTTTTTTTTTTTTTTTTTTTTTTTTTTGCTCCATATATATCCTGCCTTTAACTCCACTGGTTATATTGGTGGTCATTCTCCTTTGAAACATATTGAAGGTGTTAACTCGTATTCGTTGGGTTGTATCATTAGATCACACACACATTCGAACTCTCATTCATACTTCCAGACTCTGGGGAAGATATGAAATATTCCTGATCGGAGAAAAATCCCCACCCCACCACCGGGAATCGAACCCGGGACCCTTAGCACAGTAGGCAGATGCTCTACTGACTGAGCTACGGGGCCAGCCAAGATTCTTGTTGGTAACACAATGTCTGCAATTTTAGAACATGCATCAGTGTGAATATTGTCTCCCTTGGAGATACTGGATACCCATAGTGAACTGAGCAAGATAATCCTGGTGTTGCAGCTGTCTGGCTGTTGCTTTGTCTAAGCATGTTTGAAAGCGTAAGTTAATGCTTCATGATTGGTGAATATTGTAAATTGCCGACCTTCCAGCAAGTATCGGAAGTATTTCATAGCTGAGTAACCTGCTAACAATGTGCAGTCATATGTACTATATGCGCAAGATTTCTTGAGCGTTCGGGTCCCAAGTTCTCATTCGGTAGGTTTCGCCTATTTCTGTAAACACTGATGACAATTTTGAAACAGGAAATGCGCTACACACTGTGACATCTAGTGGCTAATATGCTAAGCTTTCACACATATGCCATTTCATTTTGAGCAATTTTGAGGTTAATAATTAGCTAACCAGTTTACAACAAATCTAAAAGCAAGACTATGTTGTCAGAGTTATGGCCCTCGAAAGGGGACACACTATTTTTCGTCTACCTTCGTATAACTGTGATCTGAATGCAACTGAGTTGGTATGGGCAAAAGTACAGAAAGTTTACAAAGTACGCAATGTTAACGAGAGCCAAAAATCTGTGGAAACTTGCTATAGAAGTGATGGATCAGGAAGCATACGCTAAGAAGGTCCAAGAGCTGGAAATGCAATATTGGAGAAATGATGGTGTAATAGAAAATGCAATTAATGAAATTATTAACACATTAGAGGATACAAGCGATGAAAGTGACGCAGTAGACTTGGAAATCAAAAAATCACAAAGCGAGTGAGTGTTTATAGCTGTTATAATATTTTTTAATACTTTTATGTGTTTTATAACAGTAAATATATAAGCATACAGCATATCGGATGAAGTTCAATTGTTTGTTGCCATCTCTCATACCTTCGGCACATATCTTCACTTATCTTACCGCAATTTGGCTGAATTGTGTTTTTCTAGGTTGACCACAGTGCAGAAACAAAAGCACGTTAGCTCTCTTTTCTTCCCCTCTGCCCGCACTGCACCGTAAATCCAGTGCTCAGGAAATCTTGCGCATATAGTACTGTAATTTTATGTCTGAGGGATTTAGAAAAGAATGCCAGTGGTTGTGGGTATTACATCTCAGTTGTTGTAATAAAGCTCCCATGGCATAGTCCAAAGCATAAACTGTTAAAATTACGGGGTAGCTTACTAGAAGGATGAGCAAGCAGAGATCCATTAGTTAGCTGTTCTTTCAACTTGTTGAAAGGTTGATCTGCTTTGTGACTCCATGCAATTGGGTATTTATCCTTTTTCTTTGCATTTTTACATAATAAAAAAAAAAAAGTTATATTCAAGATATTCTCAGACTTCAAACCAGGTGAGATGATAATTAGACACCAACGTTTCAGGAGCATACATCTCTCCCATCATTAGGATATGAATGAATAAATAAAGTTATTAAACGCTAAACTGAAATAACAAAAAATTAAAGACAGAACACTACCAATACTTGATTCCCTGAACAAAAGACTGTGGTAAAACACCATACACATGCGACATTTGTGAAAAAGGTTTTACTCAAGCATATTCATTAAGAAGGCACAAGTTATGTCATGAGGGCAAATGACCACATACATGTGAAGTCTGTATGAAAGTTTATTTTAGCATCACAGTTGAGGATAAAAGCCCACTTACATGTGAAATGCTTTACATGTGAAGGGCTTTAAATTATCATCACACTGTGCATAAATTAATAATTTTCTTAATGCTTTAATTCAATTAGCAATCTAGGAAGTCTATTCTCATGCATTTTGCTATTCTCTATTAAGAGCCAATATAAACTGTGTAACTGGTAAGATTTCTGATCTGCAAATCCAAAAAATAAAAGATGCAATACAGATCACATTATTTCTCAAAATAATTATAACAAGCATTCATTAATATCAATTAAAATAGGTACAAAAAAAGCTATAGCATTAGTGTGTATTAACTGTGCGTGTGCGCGCGCGCGTGTGTGTGTGTGTGTGTGTGTGTATGTACCTTTGCCTCGCTCTCCTCAGGAGTTTCCAGCTTGCAGGTTATTTCTGCTGAAGAAGCGTCATGCCAAACAGGCTCATCTTTGACTTCCACTTTGAAGTGTGCTTCAGGGTTGTGATCCTTAGAGAAAACAGAAACCCTCTCAATCTCAGAGAACATATCACATTCTTCAGATTTAACTAATGTCTCATTTGGACACACAGGTTCTTTTTTGATGTACACTTCATGACTTCCTGTATTTATGTAATCCATTATGCTACCTGTAAAAGTAGAAACAAACCAAGCTGAAACAGTTGCTTTGGCCTGACTCCAAAAATAAGTATTGTTTATTTGGAAGTATTATTGAGAGTTTAAAAAGGAAGGATGTTTAAAAATGTTGTACTATTTATATTGTCACCCTCGCCGTAGACTCGCGAAGCCGATGAAAAATATAGTAAACCAATGCTTTTAAAAAAACAATAGAATCGAAAAATTGGGCAAAAAAAATTTTATGGCCGGTAGAGATTCGGAAAACTTCGGAACCAATCGTTACCGGTAGCGACAGACAGTTGAATGTAGAGTTGGAAAAATAAACAGTTTAAGGTTAGCTAGCAAACTGTAATGGTGAACAGTGTATTTCGAGGAGAATAAAGTGTAGTTTTTGTGTTTTGGAACCTCGTTTTATTATTTCACGAACCCACAAAGTCACAACTGGTGTCAGGAAGCGGGATAACAACATCACCGAAGATTATGGCCATGGAATCGGTATTGGAAATGCTTTTGCAGAAGATGAACGAATTAACAGTGAAGTCGGAAGCAGCAAATAACAACTTGGCCGCGAAGATGAATGAGTTAACAACAAAAACAGAAGCGGCAAATAGCAACCTGGCCGCAGAATTGAGAGAAATAAAGACCGAATTGACCACAGAAATGAAGGCAGCGAACGACAGTCTGGCCACGGAAATGAAGGAGGCGAACGAGGTCCTCGCCGCCAAATTTGAGGAACAGTTGGCCGGCGTGAGGGATGACGTGACGGAGCTGGACAAGCGGATGGGCCAAGTGGACGAGCACGTCGAGGACCTGGCGAACCGCTTCAATGACCTAGAGGAAAAGGCCGACAATAACGCCAAGTCCCTGAACGCCATGGTTGAAGACGTCGAAGACCTCGCGAACCGCGTAAACAACCTGGAGGGAAAGGCCGACAGCAGCGTCAAGTCCCTGAACGCCATGGTGGAGGACGTCGTGGGCAGGAGACTGAAGGATTTGAAGGCTGACGCACCGGGACGCGACACAACATCGGCGCGCGTCAAACCTCCGAAATATGACGGCGCGTCAACATTCGAGGTCTTCCGCAGCCAGTTCGACACAGTGGCCAAGCACAACAGATGGTCACCGGAGGAGGAGGCCACACAGTTAATAGCCAGCCTCCAGGGACGGGCCGCGGAAGTCCTAAACGCGGTGCAGACAACGGCGGCGCCCAAGGACATCTGGGAGGCCCTGGAGAATCGTTTCGGGAACCACCGCTTAGCCGCAGCGTACCGCAGCCAACTAAAGGCAAGGTCGCAGCAGCCGGGGGAGACGCTGCAGGAGTTCGCCATAGCGATCGAGCAGCTGGTTAGCAAGGCCTTGGTTGACCTGCCACTGGAGTTCGTATTCCGGGAAGCCACCTACAATTTTGTCGACGGGGTACGGGACACGGAGATTCGTCAGCGCCTAATGCTCGGCGAATATAAAACCATCCACGAGGCGCTGACAGCGGCATTAAGGATGGAGGCGGCCAAAGTAACATCTATCCCGACGTCGAGAACGAGGAGTGTCCGCTACGCCGGAGACAGAAGACCAGGTGAGGGACACCGGCGAACACCTAGTGGCCTGTGTTGGGGATGTGGACAGCCCGGACACCTGCGGAGAGACTGCCCACACCAGGAAGAGCAGCCGGAAAACGAGTAAGGGCCGTCGTGGAGAGGGGCACGTCGGCGCCATCACCACCATTCCCTCGAGTGACACTGCGCGCCGTCAGCCGGCGTATGGATGACAGCCTCATCGCGGACGGTTGGGTGAGAGGAAAGCCGTGCCTCGTGCTAGTGGACACCGGGGCGGCCGTGACCATCATCAGACCTGACGTGGCGAAGGGTTTGCCGACGAGGAAGCCGAGCCGACCATACCAGCTTGTGTTGGCATCGGGCGACACCTTGCCTGTGGAGAAGGAGGCCCTGCTGGAGCTGACCTTGGGACGGAGTGCCGTGCGTCTGTGGGTGTTCGTCGCGAAAGTGGCTGAGGAGGTGATCCTGGGACTGGATGCCCTCAGGAGCCACGAGGCGACGGTCGACGTCGGCAGGAAGGTCCTACGGCTCAACGGAGAAGAGGTTATACTCCGTCAAACTGAAGAGCGCCTTGGAATCGGTAGGGTCATCTTGAACGAAGACGTGGTTGTCCCCGCGAGGAGCGAGGTGATGGTGACGGCGCGACCGGAAGGCCAGACAGCAGGTTTGATCCAGAGGCAGCAGGAGTACAACTTCACCTCGGAACATCGCAGAGGGAAGAGTCACGGTAACGCGGACGCTATGTCCCGAAGACCCTGTCCAGAAGAGTGCGGCCAATGCACAAGAGTGGAGCGGAAGGAGCGTGCCGCAGCAGTTCGAGTAGTCACGGCAGTGCCTGCGGATGGCTGGGATAGCGCAGGCCTGAGGAGGGAGCAGCTGACGGACGCAGACTTGGGGCCACTCTTGAGGGAAGTGAAACAGCCAGCGACCGAGTATGTGGAGAACTTGGTGGACCACTTCCACGACATGCACGAGATGGCTCGCCAGAACATCCAGAAGGTGAGCGACCGCATGAAAACCCGTTACGACAGGCAAGCCAACAGCCAAGGGTTCCAGCAAGGTGACCTGATCTGGTTGTACCGCCCGACCCGGACCAAGGGACGCTGCCCGAAGCTTCAGCAGTCATGGCCAGGACCGTACCGTGTGGTGAAGAGGATTAACAACGTGGTCTACTGCATCCAGAAGGTGCCCCGAGGAAAGATGTTGGTGGTACACCTGGATCGCCTGGCCCGCTACGAAGGCGCTGTTCGGGACGACCAGCCTTGAGGGAGCAGTGTCACCCTGGCCGTAGACTCGCGAAGCCGATGAAAAATGATGGCCGGTAGAGATTCGGAAAACTTCGGAACCAATCGTTACCGGTAGCGACAGACAGTTGAATGTAGAGTTGGAAAAATAAACAGTTTAAGGTTAGCTAGCAAACTGTGATGGTGAACAGTGTATTTCGAGGAGAATAAAGTGTAGTTTTTGTGTTTTGGAACCTCGTTTTATTATTTCACGAACCCACAAAGTCACAATATTTAGTATATAGAAGTGAAATTGTGAATAATAGACAAACAAGATACGTATAGGTAGCTATGAATGACAAGTGTATACAGAAATGAATGATTGCTAGGGATACAGAAATTAACTTTCAAAGGACAGTGAAGTAAAGAAGATTAGTAATTGCGGAAGTGAATGTGTTAAAAGAGCTTTTGTATTGTTGCGAGGCATTATTTTGCTTCTGTGTACACAAGCACTGAGAGAGAGAGAAGCGGGCAATGAAAAGAGAGAGATAGCACCTAAGCCACGCCTGCGGACCAACTAGCGCTGAACACTTGCCGAGAGAGAAATTGAGATAGCAACAGAGGAAGAAAGAGACAGACAGTTCCATGGTGTTCTTGCTACATCACAAAAGATAGTGCTAGTTTGGTAGCTTTCGAGAAACTTTGCCAACCTTCGAGAAACAGTAGCTCTTGTATAAATGCAACTGAGCTGAGCTGGAGCCGGCTAGTCAGTGAATGGAGTTGAAGCTGTGCAGTGTCGGCAGGGAGCTGCTTGAGAGTGGTCAATGGTCAGTTTCATGCAGCGTGAGTATGGTCATTTAAACTGTATCGAGTTGCTAGTTGAGAACTGATAAATGTGTAGTGATTTGAAAGTGAATTCTTTTGTTTATTTAAATGTGCAGAAGCCACAAGAGATATGGTATATGTTACGTCATTCTGCTGCCAAGGGTGTACAAAGTGTCTTTCTACATAAATAAAGAGGATTTTGAATTTCGGCAAACTTGACTTTTAATTTACGAACCCACAAAGTCACAGTACATAATTGTATTGTTTCATTTTGTAATTAGTGCTCATCAAGTAAATAAGTATCAACAAAGAAGTTTCACAATCATTATTCTGATAAATTGAAATTAAAATATTACATCAATTCGAGACTTTGATCCTGGGATGAAATTTCTCATGGACTGATTGGAGGATAGCTGGAAGAATGAAATTTAATTATTTATAAATCTATTACACCTTCAAATTTTTTTAATCTAATCATCCTGCAGTACAAACAAGAACAAAATTACAAAACTAAAATAAAAAGACAAAATTATTTATCACAAGCTGACGGCGCAAACTTTATCACATAAACAAAATCTCAACATGCACCAACATGCACCATTATAATTATCTTTCAAAGCTTATTACCAAACTCTCCAAATTAGTAACACATATAATGTATCACTTACCCAAAGATCTATGTGTGGCTTTTTCAGGCTTAGGGACCTTAAAACATGTATTTCTGGTGAAATTTTATATTCCTTAGATAGAAAGTAGCAATGTTTCATACAATCCACAAACATGAATTTTATTATGCTGCATGGAAGAAAAAAAAACACACACACACAAATTACACTCATTTCTATACACGTTTTTACAAACTACTCCTAAAAAAGTTTATTTTTTAATCGAGATAAACTTTTTCATTACACAATACACTGTAGATACAAGAGGAAACCAAAATCAACAGTGAGATAAATGACTGGCTATTTTCAGAACTTTGCAAAAAGCAATCTCAGAAACTATTTGTAATTGGTTTATTAATACTCGTCACTTACTTGTTTATACTTATGAGAGACCAGTTTCAAAGGCATTCGCCTCCATTTTCAATCTCTTTCCAACTGGCATCTGTTGTTGTCTGCTCTCTCTCTCTCTCTCTCTCTCTCTCTGGTGGTGGAACTATGAACATCTTTGTCAAATTATCTACTGGTGGGATTTCTAAGTTCATTACGTGATCCTTATTTATCCATATGAATATGTTCTCCCATGTCGTCAATTTATTTTGGTTTATCACTCCTTTTAATAATTTTGGATTTGGATCAATGTCATGGTTTTCATTCCAAAAGTGAAATGCTACTGCTGACTTATCTTCTTGTTTCAATCTGATGTTTCTAAAGTGCTCTTTGACTCTGGTTTTTAGATTTCTTTTAGTCTGACCTATGTAGCATTTTTCACAATTCTTACCTCTTATCTGGTATATTCCGGATCTGTTAACTGATGGGATTTCATCTTTTGTTTTTGAATTTAGCAATTTTAAAATTGAGTGTCTATTAGTAGGTGCCAAGGTGATATTTTGTTCCTTGAAGATCTTTTTAAATTTATTAAATGTTTTTGGGTGATATGTGAATGAACTGAATATGCTGTTGCTTTCTTTTTCTTTTGTAATTGTGGTTGCTTCTTTAATAGTTTTCTTTAGTTTAGCTTTTCTAATTTTCTTTTTGTTGTATCCATTTTCTTCTGTTATGTGTAGTATTGCATTTTGTTCTTTGAAATATTCTTCTTTTGCCATGGGTATGTTGACTAGTCTGTGTGTAAGGCTGTATTGCATGTTTATGTGTAATTGGGTTGTGGCTATTATTTTTTATGTAATTTTCTGAATGTGTTGGTTTCCTGTAAATTACAAATTTTATTTTTGTGTCATTCCTGATGATATTTAGATCCAAGAATATAGTGAATTTTATAGTCCTTTCTTGCAGATTGAGTAATTTTAATGCATCTTCTAAATGTTTATTCGATACAATTGCAAAGATGTCGTCAACATATCTATACCAAACTTTGAAGATCAATGGGAAGGACTTTTGGATTTGTGTTTCAAATGCACTCATAAACAAGTTAGCCAAAAAAGGTGAAAGTGGATTGCCCATTGATAACCCTGATTTCTGCTTGTAGTGTTTTCCATTAAAGCTGAAGAAGTTTTGTTCGATGCATATTTTTGCTACAAAAATGTATTCTTCTGCTTCTATTGCTTCCATTTCTATTGTAGTTAGCCACCTTTTTAATACAGTATGTAATTTTTCTGTTGGTATGCTTGGAAATAAAGATGTGACATCAAATGAAACCAGTCTGTCATTTTTGTGCAAATTCATATCTTTGATTTTTCCTACTAAATCTACAGTTTACTAAATTTGCACTTTCGAATTTTGGGAAAATATTAAATTTATTTAGCAACCATTTGGCCAAATTATATGTGGGGGCATTTATACTACTAGTGATAGGTCTCATGCCTTTCCCTGTTTTATGAACTTTTGGCTGCGCATATACTCTTGGTAATGTTGGGTTATCTACTTTAATTTTGTGAAATTCCTTTTTGTTGATTATTTTGCTTTCTTTTAGAGTTTTATTTGTGGTTTCAATGCATTACTTTAAAGGGTTAGTTTCTACTTTTTGGTAATTATTGTCTTCCACCAAATCTTCCATCCTCTTCGTGTAATCTTCTTTTTCCAAAATTACTAGTTTATTTCCCTTGTCTGCTTTAGTATAAATAACTGGTTTCTTTTTAAGGGCTTTTATAATTTGGCTATTAAAACTAATTTTCTTTTCATTTTTAATCTGTTCTACTATTTTGGAGCAGTTGTTTTTTACTGTGTTTCTATTTTCTTCATTAAGTGTTTGTGTAGCAATTTGGATGTCAGCAATATACTCTTCAATTTGGTTAGAATAGTCTACACATGTTTTTAAACCTAGATTTAGCATATTCAGTTCTGGTTTTGTGAAACTTTGGTTTGATAGGTTAACAACATTGCAAAAAGCAATTGAATAGTAATAACACTTCTAAAAAAATGGCAAAGTATTAAAAACTTCAAACCAAACACTATCCAATATCTTCAAAATGGCTGAGGCATGGCTTGAAGTGCTACAACTTTTTGTGAAGTTTCCATCTCTCACTTAAGATTTAACTATTATATAAAATTATACAAAATCCCTTTTGAATGAAGAGGACCTTACCAACTGTTCTGACAAAATTCAAAAGTGATTTTACTTGCAATGTAAATACCTCAAATATGTGATATTCTTAACATAATTCTAAGAGCCATTTTTTAAAAAATCAACAATTTAGATAAATGTAAAGGTTACTTGAGTTGTGGTGATATACTTGACAATCTTTGAATAACATTATTAGAAGATACTATGTTTGGTATTTATCCGAGTATTCTTTTTTAGTTATGCCATTCACCGACATAAAGAGACCTCATAAATATTAAAAGCAGAAGCATTATTAACAGTGAAGTAGTCTTCATTTTTGAGTTTGAGTTTACAGTGTAAACATAGTGACTCATAAATCAAACTCAAAAATAAAAAGACCTATTTCTAAAACTCAATAGATACTTGAGTACTCTACTAAAGCTATACAATTCAAGTAAAATATTCAGAATTGTATTTGAGGTAGTAATTTTTATTTCAGACTGTACTCTTTGCTGACTGTTGTTAGTTTTCTGGCGATAATAAATGTGCAGACTATATGACCATTCTTGTTGTGGCATTCTTAGAAATGGCAGACACTTGAATTACAAAAAAAAAAAAAAAAAAGAAGATACTGTGACTTTGAGGATTCGTGAAAATAAAAGTCCAATTACACCACTCAAAAATGTTCTTTATTTCCACCGACTTACAATTAAACACTTGCCAATTACACAGAATTACGTAATGCACACAATTACGATTCACCAGTTCGTCCGTTACAATTCCACTTGCACTCGCGATTACGTAAACTCCTCCGACGCGCGTAGGCAGTCCGTCCGCTCACTGGGCGCTCCTCACAACTCGCCAAGAACTGACTGACTGACTTCACTCGCTGCAGCCCTTTTTATAGGAATATCGCAGTCTTCTCAAAGTCTCTAGTTTCCGTGAATCCACGCGAAGGTTCCAGATGGCAGTGGAAGGGGGGAAAGAGGCGGCCAGCGACAAGTAACATTTCCCTAATCATCCCCCTCAGTTAGTGACAGAGACTAATGGGAGGGTGTGGTTGGCTGCCTCTGGCCCCCTTACTCAGCTGTCGTTGGTTGCGCTTTCCGCTAATTGGGTGACAATACAAATGGTGAATTCACTACTGTAATTGAAAGCCATTATACCACATTCACATCTCGTAGAGGATATCTTCCGGACTTAAGCTTACAAAAACGTGGAAAAAATTGTGACAAAAGAAAAACCACGAAGCTTAATGCTTGCTCACTTTCAAAATATAAATATATATTTTATACCTGTTTTATTTTGAATAAATAGATGCAACAAGAGTGTTAAACAGCTAATGCTGTTATTGCATAAATGCGTGCATTGTATTCTTCAGACATTTAACTATCGTCTGTATATAAATTATTTTGATATGCCTTCTCTAGATGGCAGGAGGTGGTTGAGAAGAAGTTGGTGCACAACCTGTGATTGCATACATGTCCATGCCATTTGCAGTGCTCTGTGTTGACTGCTACTGGTAGTACGATGCAAGCCACATGGTGAATAAAATGTATGGCAGTGACAAATGTCACTTTGGAAGAAGACAATGAAAATATTCGACAGGGGTAAAGAGACAAAATTCTGAATTATGTTGAAATTGGACATATTTTCCCTGTTAAGGATCACTCCTACAATCAGTGTGTTCAGAGTTTTGGGAAATGTGGTGTGCTAGTAAAGAAGGTTGAAAATATAGAACTTACTGCTGAATATGTGAAAATTATGGAAGATTTTAGTGTTCCCCAAATGATTCAATGTCATTAATGCTGCTTATCTAATACAAGATTGGATAAAGGTTCTTGCTCCAATGTTTCTTAAGACACCATGTGTTAAAGATTACAAATTTTGGATTCAGACATATTGCTTTATATACTAATCACCAAAAGGTGTGGTATCAGATTTAAATACCTACACTGCAATATATCAACACTTTACTTTTCTCAACCATAGTTCCCCCTTTCTGAGTTACAAGGCCCTTAGTCTAAATAATGAGCTAAAACCAGACGTGAATCTTGCTAAAAATACATGTATTGGCACTGTCCTAAACAGAGGAGGTGTGAATTATGGTGTCCTAAATAACATTTTAGATGTAGAATCATAATCTCAGACCTAAAGATTATTCAATAACCCAAGAAGTTTTAAAATTGTAACAATTATAAAATTGAAAGGTTGAACAGTATATCTTCTATACAATAACAGAATTAATTTTTTTTCCTATAGTCATTCAATCATTAAATTTGATATGTTATATCAAGGTGTTAGACATTTGTGCATTCTAGGTAATAAATGTGTCTCTCGCTGTATTAGTGAATTGAGGAGCATTTTTTTTTCAAAACTGGAGAAATGCAAAATTTTAAAAATTGAGTTAGGCATAGTAATGGCATAATGTTGACATTTTACATCAACCTCTTTTAGCAAAAATCGAATAATGCCTCACATACATGTAAGTGCTAAAATCACTAGGTTTTAGAAAAACCCGATATATGCACTCTGTAACAGTTGCTTTTGTTTGGCACTAAAATGAGTTTTGTTTATTTACTTGGTAGTGTTATTTAGAATTTAAAAAAAAAAAAAAAAAGTTTAAAAACATTATAAATTTTATATTAAGTATGTGCATGTGAAATTCTAGAAAAAAATAAACAAGATATGTATATTGGTTGGTACAAGTGACGTCAGTACTGTAGCTTTGTGGGTTCGAAGAATTAAAAGTCCAAGTTGCACAAATTCAAAATGTTCTTTATTTCCATAGAAATACACTCACAGTAGCAGTATTATGTAACACACAAATACGATCTTCTAAGGTTGTTGACCACAACAAAGAATTCACTTCCACGCACCAGTTTCAATTACAACTCACGCCACGACTACTATTTACAATTGTCTTTACAACTTTCCAGTTCGTCTGCCGTAGGTCCACACTGCACTCACTATCCCGGCTCCTCGCCGTAAAAACTGACTCCAATGCATCACTTATATACACACCAATTGCAGTATCTAGAAGTTTCCCGACTCAACAAAGCATCACGGTCTTTCGAGGCAGCAGGAGGAGGGGAAAGAGACGGCCCAGAGACTTTTGGTTACTTCTCTCCCCACCCCATCTCTCCTCGGCACGTCATTAGCACTGCGCATTAGCGTAGGCGTGGCTTAACACTATCAGTCTCCCCCACTCCCCACTTCTCTCTCTCTCTCTTGCCACGTAATAGGCGTTCGCGACAGTATAAAGAAATGTACGGTTGCTATGGAGAAAGAAATCAATAATCTTCCTTGTGGAAAAAGGACGTGGAGAAGATGAAAGTTTTATAGTGATGACTGGACATGCAAGAGTAAGCAATTTTATGTAATTAACGGAAACTATTTATTAAGGAAGTATCATTTTATTAAAAATGGTGGAAAATTAAACTTCTTGAAGTTGTGGAAAATAAACTTAAATTATATATTACGAAATTGAACTTATTCAAATTTTATTTCTTTCACTTGTAACCACCCTTGAAAAGAAGAGATCTTATGACTCATATTTAAGCAGACACAATATTAAAAAACCAATTCAAATTACACCAAAGAAATCCTGTTCCACATGTCGCCACAACATGGGGCATCATAGTATATTCAACATCGCATGTGTACTACAATGAAGAAATCCTGCTACAACTCTAAGTGTTAAAGCAAAGTCCACAAATGCAATAAAATTACTCACAAGTGTTGTAGCTCTCTTTCCCTAGCACGCTGTTGGTAATAATGGACTAGACTGACTGTCACATTGCTGTATATTGTAACAATATTGATCAGCAGGAAACAGTGATGCTAACAGACTTCATTGTAGTCAGAGCAGCTACAGCTTACTTTCAGTTAGGTATTCACCTGATACTGTTATGTTAGTTTGCATAGAAGCCTGCAAGCTAAATCAAAATGAATGATTATACTTGTGATTCTGACAACATACAAGTCAAAGAATGTTCTGGATGGAGAAAATCGTGATTCAAGAAGTTTAAAGGTGTAAAGTGAAACCTATTATTAAATGCACTCATGGACTTGAGGTTTTGCCTTCAAAAGGTAATGGAAAGAAGGTATGCAAAGATGCTGAAATGCTATGACAATACTATCAAGTTCCACCATCATTTGGTATCATTAAATAAACCAGACCTAAGTTTCGGTTAAAATTTGTTCAATATTTCTTCACCTCAGCAGAGAGAATTGAACACCTAGAGTGCAAAAAGAAGAAAACAGTGACAATGAAGTATAAACATTAGAAAAAGGAATGGTGAAATAGAGCCTGTTTGTGCTGTCACTTTTCAGGAAGTTCCAGGCATGCTAAAGGATGGATTATCCTATCTAGCAAGTAGGTTTCATGAAGGACAAAAATTGGCAAGGAAAGAAGAGAGGGGACGGAACAGGAAAGGAGCATATGGCCCTAACTATTGCCATTAAGTATGATATAACAAAATACAAATGCAGAGAGAGCCATCCTGGTAGGAAAAGTCCTCGAGAGGTCATTTGCCTTCAGATTTCACTGTGAATAACATGTTCAAGAGATTCTGAGAAGAAAGAAATGGTTCAGAACTCCTAAGGACAAAGCTCCTTATCAGAATACAATAATGTATTTTACAAACATCTCAAGCAATTAACTATATTTATGTATAATGATTTATAATAATTATATTAAACTGTAAAACTGTTATATTATGCTACTGTATATTATTGTTTTTTGTATTCCTAATAAAACTAAAAGCATCAATTAAAATAGTGCAATACAGCAATACCTGTAAAATATGCATTGTAATACAATGCGGATATATAGTAAAGAGCAAAACAATTAAAAATATTTCTTTCCAGAACAAAATTAGAATGCATCATGGAACTAAAAGAGACAAAATAGATGATGGAAGCAATGATTATATATCAAGTTTTGAAAAAAAAAAAAAAAAAAAAAAAGAATGTTAATATATTTCATTACAACACATTATTTGTTTCTGTAAGATCTAGAAATCACGTAAAAATCAACCTTTTGATATATATGTATCTAAATAAAAATAGAAAAACTCATTTTATGAAAAACAGCATGAATTGCATTTATAGTTTTGAAAAACTGCTGCTCAGTTATTAAATGCATTTCATGCAATGTCTGCATTTTCAAAACTTCAAGACCATTTATCTCAACATGACATTTTCCCACTAACATTTTTGTTGCACCCAGGTACTCATCCAACAGTGTGTGATTTTCACTTGTGGGGTGATCTGAAAGACGAAGTTTACAACACAAATTCTCATACATTAGAAAAACTATAACAAATTATCAGAAATGAAATTGGAAATATTACAGTGGTCTAACTTAACTGTATGAATCAGAATGAGTTCTCTCTATATAATGCTTGATTAGCCGAGGGTGAACATATTTCTAGCATCTGGTAAGAGTGTTACACATAATTTACGTGCAGAGTTTATGTAGTGAAAAAGATGCTGTGGCACACCCAATCATGCACAAGTGAAATGCTGTGCATCCATTAGGTTTTAAATGAAGAAACCTATAGTAAAGCAAAGAACAATGGATTTAACTTACCTGAAGTTATTTTTTTGAAATGTGATACATTTGCCTTTAAAATGACAGAGATTGTTCTCCCGTGTTGTGCTAGGCAGTTCCTCTGCACTGACAGATGATTATCCTCTTGTACACAATTCTAACAAGTAAGTCACTTCTTCCAGAATGTTAACCTTCATAAAAGATTAAAATTTTATTTTAGTTACATTAAATATTGCCAATTAAATGTATTTCACACAATTCATCAGTTCCATTTGAAACAATCAGCCAACAATATTGCTATGGATATTTGTTTCATGTTTTCAAATATTGAGCACTTTCAATCTGATTTACAGATATGCACTCAAAATAATATTTTCTTAAAGAATCAATGAATGTTAATATAGTTCCCATTATAATCCAAGCTAACGCTTATTACAGTGCTCTTTATATCTTTTCTACCATCAAATTTTTATTTTCCTGTTAAGTTTTAAAGACTCATTTCCTATACTTTTCCATATCTCTACCTTTCCACATCCACCTTAAAACTATGTCTTGCCTGCACTACTCCTTTGTAACTATATGTGTTTCAACCGTGATTCTCTGCTATTCTCATTATTTACACTCTCTTGTTGTTCTACATAAATGTCTTTTTTCTATTAGGTATTTCTGTCAACATTTTACCATTCTTTCTAGCACTACACTTTTCTTTCTTATTTTTCCTAATTCTGGTAAAGCAATTGCTCCCAAACAATAACAACAATTTCAGTAGTTCTTTGCTATAATTCTTAAAATTAAATTCTTTGCTGTAATTCTTCTATACACTTTATTCATTAATTATAAACATCTTCATACAACCATTATGTAGACTTCCCAATTTATATTTAAATTTTCTTACATTTGTCATACTTGTTTTTCTTTTTGTCACTGCCTTTCTACTATGAGTTTCCCAGTTTCCATTGCTACCAAGTCTCACCCCAAGTAGTCAAATTCTTTGACCACTTCCAGCATTTTGGACCCAACTTCCAATGTTCATCTTTACTTAGTTTTGTACCATATTTAAAAAGCCACAACTTCTTTTCTTTTTAGTTTATATTAACATTAATTCCTCATTTGTATTTCATTTATTGCTTTCTATAAACCTGTCACTGTTACGGCCACTACTATTAAATCACAACTTGCATACAGCAGTCTATTTTCTTACAAACTAGGCATATATAAAATAACAAATATGTTAACTTTAAAGAGAGTCGATTAAAGACACTAGACAACACTTACTTTTAAATTTTTCCGGAACATGTTTCTGAGGCTTTGCCTCTATCATCGACCGGCTCTAATACAACATAAAAAATGTTGCGGTGAAAAACAACAAAATGGAAGAAAAGATTACTACAACCAATCAAGATGAAAACACAAACAAGTTTCCTACACAAAGTTATGGAATTAAAAACAGATGTGAAGCTTCCTAATTCTAAAGAAAACATTTTAATCAAAGAAAACCCACTGACTTTTGAACCAATTTATATTCAATTAGATTTAGTAGAAATAGTTTCAAAATCTGAAACTTCCAAATCTGTACTAAAAGCACTAGCGTGAAATTGTGAACAATAGATACCCACCTGAAGAATGATTACATATCTACACAGATGGATCTAATTTGGACATTAACTCAGGAGCAGGAATTAAGTGTGCACTGTTCTCATTCTATCAACCAGCAGGATACCACACAACAAATTTTGATGCAGAAGTAACGGCTACTCATACTTCACTCCATCACCTTCTATACAGAATAGATAAATTCAAAAATGCTGTAATACTTTCTGATTCTAAAGCAGCATTATGTGCAATAAGTTCATATAAATTGAGGTCAATCCAAATTAAAAAATGTCACAAAATGATCCATCAACTTCAATAACTACATTAAAGAATTATATTATGGTGGGTACCTGCACATTGTGGAATTCCTGGAAATGAATCAGCTGATTTTCTTGCCAAAATAGGTGCAAATTTAATTCAGAACAAAAGTAAGAACTTACCCTTTACATACATAAAAAGATTAATCAAAAGCAAATATAAAAACAAACAAAACCAATCAATATCTAACAAAGCCAAAGATAAAAAATAGAAAATTGTAATTAAAAATCCAGAAATGATTCCAGAAATCCCATGTAAAGCTGTAGTAGCACATTTTAGATTACTTACGGAACATGATTATTTAGCCAAACACTTACACAGAATAGGAATTTATACAAGTCCAAATTGTCCTGTGCAACTAAGAAGAGGAAATGACTGAAGAACATCTTTTAACCTGTGAAGCCCTACCTGCCGGACCCACTACACAGAAATATTGGAGAGCAAGAGAGCTAATGGTTTCATTGCCAAAGCCTAGCATTTGAAAACAACAACGATATATTCTGGCATGACATAGGCATGGAGGTCCATTAAAATGGTAGCTAAATTTTTGACCCAGTCTTCTCCGAATCGAGTCCTTAAGCGAATACTTAATCAAAGGCCATTGCTGTTGTTATATATTACATAATTGTGCTTGTATATAACATATGTATAATTGTGTTAACGCTAATATTAAAACATATTCCTTGGAGATGAAAGAACATGCATTTCTTTTCACTTTAACTATAAAAGAATTTCACTCCTCCGAAAGCTTTGTGCTACAATTCCTTTTAGTTTTTAAATAATTATGATAATAACAGTAATAATAAAGTTTCCTTCCGTCAGTTTCCTTACGTATTACAGTATCATTAGTTTGCTTACGTAGTGTTGGTATTTTCCGTGAAAACATGCTTTAGATGTCGGCAACGCTCGAGCCCTGACGTTATGCTCGCTTTATTGCAAAGCCGTCAAAGTGCACCTTTACCGGGATTTTTTCCCAAGAAGTATGCCCCATCCCTTACTGTTCGGCGAGTTTCCTTGCGCATTTCAAAATCGCTAGTTTGTTTACCCAGTATTGGTAACTCAGCGAATGCAGTTGTCACTCCTGACAAAGCTCCGCCTCCGACATATCGCCATTCGTAGGCACTGATTTGCAGTTTACTTGTGTTTATAATGTCCAAGATATACAAGTTAATTAAATTACTTCTTGCCTACGGAGAAAGAAACTATTTTCTTTCCTAAGCAGTTCAGGTTATGTTACGTAGCACTAACTAATCGCTATTACACTTTGTTTTTACAAATGCAAATATGAAACAGAATTTCATCCAGACAGACAGAATACCACAATCACCACAAATCCAAAACACCATTCAGAGAGTATAGGGATCGTATTACTCTGTGATAGGGACAGTCAGAGAATACAGATGACCAATTTTCTCTTGAAGTTTCACTCATTGGTGGAGTTGGTGGAGTTGGAGTTGTATGGATGCACCACAATTTCCGTTGGATATATAATTTAAAACATGTGCATAATATGCAAATATTCATATTGTAATTGTGATTTCAACAACTGCATTATTATAAAGTTTTGGGAAATTCAGTTTGATTTTCCTTGTCGGCCTTGCTTACGACTAGAGTACGCGAGCAGGGTACGTGTGCGAGAGTGTGTGTAACGAGGTGAAAACGCTAAAATATTCTGTGACGCTAAGTGCGTTAACACATCTGATTCGCTACAGGCCAGGACTTTTCCCATCTGAAACACATAATAAATAAATCTCTAATTACTTTTTAGCTTTTGTTTGGCAGAGGGCTTATGGGTTCAGTAGTATACATTGATTACAAGACGATTGAAGGCAATTCCTTTAAAATTATTTAAGGCTTTTTAAATGAAAATTTGAATTCTATTGCTGGGATTCAAACCACTGATCTCCCAGTCTCCATCCTTCATTTAATCACTAAGCTACCATGAAATATGCAAAAACATCATTGCGTTCTCCACAAGATTTGCTTTTTTTTTTTTCAGTGAACCACAACGATAAGACATAATATTTAATAGCAACTTACAACAGCACTGTAAGTACTGTGATTTCGTGGGTTCGTAGAATTAAAAGGCCGAGTTGCAGATCAAAAATCTCCTTTATTTTCGTAGAAACACTCTTATACATTACAGCAGCATCACGTTACATACACCATCAGTCTACCAAGGTCGATCACAACAAACAGCGACAGCAAATTACATCCTTAGCTCTCGTTACAACAGCACAGCTGTCTCTCATTTCACAACACTGTTTCACACTCACTCTGCTTTACAACTCTCACTTTGCGAGCCGTCACGTCCTTAAATACCTAATTCGTAATTTGAGACTCTTCCAGAAGAATAAAGAAACCGAATAATCAAGATATTACCAGAAATTTCCATCTGTCTCAGTTTGTTTTGGTAAGTCTTTTATTTCAAGCACTATGTTATCTGCTTATGCAAGCTCGTTATCTACGTGACACCTATCAGTTCCTTTGTGTGCCAAGCCGCCTTATCGCGATCGGGTTCGCGACACTGCTCCCTCCTCAAGGCCGGTCGTCCCGAACATCTCCATCGTAGCGGACAAGACGATCCAGGTGTACCACCAACATCTTCTCTCGGGGCACCTTCTGGATGCCATAGACCACGTCGTTGGTCCTCCTCAACACCCGGTACGGTCCTTGCCACGGCTGTTGAAGTTTGTCTATTGTTCGGTTTGCTCCCAGGTGTCCCCCTGAAGTACCGGCGTGCACTTCCTCCAAGACCTCCGGGACCTTACTTCGGGGAAGTTCCAACTGTTGTCTCTGCGTCTTCCCATCGGACGATTCCCATACCCAGAACAGCACACCCACTCTGATCTTCAGCGAGTTCTATTGGACCCAGTACGACTTTAGGTGGCGCTCCTTGGTGCGATGTCCTCCCAGACCGGTCCCGTCCCAGCCTCCACTTCTCCCAAGAGTGGACCCAAGTCTGCGTCCGCCAGCTGCTCCCTCCTCAGGCCTGCGCTGTCCCAGCCATCCGCAGGCACTGCCGTAATTACTTGGACTGCTGCGCCACGCTCCTTCTCTTCCACTCTTGTACATTGGCCGCAGTCCTCTGGGCAGGGTCTTCGGGACATGGAGTCTGCGTTACCGTGGTTCTTCCCTCTACGATGTTCAGAGGCGAAGTCGTACTCCTGCAGCCTCTGAACCCAATGTGCTGTCTGGCCTTCCCGGTTTCTAAAGCTCAGTAGCCAGGTTAGGGCGGAGTGGTCAGTCCTCAGGTGGAATGGCAGACCGTACAGGTACTTATGGAAGTGCTCCAAGACCTTTACCACCGCCAGTAACTCTCGCTGAGTGACGCAGTAGTTCTTCTCTGCTTTGGCTGAAGACGCGCTGGTATCGTCTCAGCAGTTGTCGAACCTTCTCCAGCTGTTTTGCCGTCAGGTAATCGGCCGCCCTCTCCAGTAAGCCTTCCAGCCGGCGCCCCAGGTGTTGCGTTGGCACCGGCTCCGGTGTCTTGTCGATTGCTGTCACGATGACCACGGGCTCGCACATCCCCATCTCCGTTCCTGCCAGGACGTCGTGATCGATATCCGCTAGGTTAACCAGCCTCACTGGCACCTCTCGGCACGACAACAATGTTCTTCATTCGCTGTCCTTCCAGTCGCGCCGTCACCATCACCTCCTTTCTCTCGGGGACCCAAGTCTTCCTTCAAGATAACCCTGCATATTCCAAGGCGTTCTTCGGGTTGCCGGAGTATGACCTCTTTTCCATTGAGCCGCAGGATTTACCTGCCGTCGTCAACCGTCGCCTCGTGGCTCCTGAGGGCATCCAGTCCCAGTATCACCTCCTCAGCCACCTCCACGACGAACACCCACTGACGCCCGGCACCCCATCCCAAGGTCAAATGCAGCAGGGCCTCTCCCTCCATGGTCAAGGTTTCGCCCGATGCCGTCACTAGCTGATATGGTCGGCTCGGTTTTCTCGACGGTGAATCCCTGGCTACGTCGGGTCTCATGACGGTCATGGCTACCCCGGTATCTACGAGCACGCAGTACGGCTTCCCTCGTACCCAACCGTCTGCGATGAGGCTGTCATCCATCCGTCGGCTGACGGCGCTCAGTGTCACTCGAGATGGTGTAGACGGCGCCGACGTGCTCCTTGCCACGCCGGGCCTTACTCGTTCTTCCGGCTACTCTTCCTGGTGTCGATCATCTTCGCGGTCATCGTCGCGGCCAAGTTGCTATTTGCAGCTTCGGTCTTCATTGTTAATTCGGTCTTCATTCTTCCATCTTCTCGGTGATGTTGTTGCCCCGCTCCCTGATACCAATTGTGACTTTGTGGGTTCGTAGAATTAAAAGGCTGAGTTGCAGAAATTAAAAATCTCCTTTATTTTCGTAGAAACACTCTTATACATTACAGCAGCATTATGTTACATACACCATCAGTCTACCAAGGTCGATCACAATAACAAACAGTGACAGCAAATTACATTCGTAGCGCTCATTACAACACAGCTGGCTGTCTCTCATTTCACAACACTGTTTTACACTCACTCTGCTTTACAACTCTCACTTCGCGAGCCGTCACATCCTTAAATACCTAATTCGTAATTTGAGACTCTTCCAGAAGAATAAATAAACCGAATAATCAAGATATTACCAAAAATTTCCATTTATCTCAGTTTGTTTTGGTAAGACTTTTATCTCAAGCACTATGTTTATCTGCTCATGCAAGCTCGTTATCTACGTGAAACCTATCAGTTCCTTTGTGTGCCAAGCAGCCTTATCGCAATCGGGTTCGCGACAGTACTTAACTCCTAGGCTTCACAGTGTTACCAAATATTAGACCAATCAATGGAAATAGCATTGATTTTCCGTCTGTTTACGCCTTTCTGAAACCAACTAAGTGTTGAAGAACAATTTAATTATGTACAAGCTTCTTTCTTTGAAATTAAGCTAAGCAGTTTCATTGAAAATTCAAATGCTATCACAGTCCATTTTGTCCTTCTTGATTGTTTTAACACCAAAAGTTGAAACAATGTCCACAGGTTTTCTTATAAAATTATCTATGTTTTATAGTTACATGACTTTCTCTACCTACTCAAACTATTCTTCTTCTATTTCATGATAATCGAGATACAGCTTCTCTAAAACCAGCACGCAAAGAACTTCAGCTACAATTCCATTGGAGCGAGCCTTACGTGGGTGGTTCAGTAAGAACCCATGTTAAGAATGAAGACGCCAACTTTTTCAAACAAAATTATTTATTTCTCAACATACTCCCCTTTTAGAGATACACACCTTTCCCAACGCTTCAATTTTTTTAACCCCTCCAAAAGAGAATTGTTAAGCTCTGCAACATACCCTCTGTCTCCATGATGACCTCCTCATTTGATCTAAACTTTCTTCCTGCAAGCCATTTCTTCATTTTAGTTAATTGATGGAAATTAATCATTTCTCCACACTAGCCGTATATAGGCATACATAGGCATATATAGGTATATGTATATAGGTAGTTATAGGTATATAGGCATATATAGGCAACTGGACGGAAACCAGGAGATATGTGGTTCAAATCCAGGCCATGGCATTGAATTTTTCATGTTGTCTCTATACACCATTTCTTCATGTTTGGGAACTGGATAATATGGGGGTGTGGCAGTAATTCATGTAGTTTGGCGGCAGCAACTCCGGATGAATGTGCTGGGGCATTATTGTAGTGAAACATAACTTTCTTCTTCGCAATATGGGACCGTGTCACCTTCAACTTCTTGTTGAATTTCATGAATAATTAACTATAGAATCCTCCAGTAATAGTTTTTATTTTTTTCAAGAAGTTAATGACATCCTTTGTATCCCAAAATATTGTCGCCATTACTTTTCCGACCGATGGGACCGTTTTTGCCTTCTTTGGAACAGATTCTCGTGAAGCAACCTATTGGTGTGATTGTTGCTTGGTTTACGGAGTATAATAAATCCAGATCTCATCGACAGTGTCAACTCAACGCAAGAAGTCCTTCGGATTTAGCTTAAACACTCTCGAAGTAAAGGCACTCGCTTGTGGTCTACCGTGAGCCAACGCAGCACTCATTGGGCCAGTAGCTCTCTCATCTCCAGCCACAATCTCCAACTTATCATGGAAAATATGAATTGCAGTTCCCGTCGAGACACCTATACCCTCTGCCAATTCGTAAACTTAAGTTGTGCTTAAGTTTGACGATCATATCGTGGAGTTTTTCAAAGACTTCCTCGGTAACTACATCTACAAGGCATTCTGGGCGCTCCTCGACAAAAGTGGATGTTCGACCGTGTTTAAATTTCTTGCACAAACATCTGTTGTCATAGAAGACAAAACATTTACATAAACAACATCCAATTTCACTTTTACCTCCACGCAAGTTTTCCCATTTAAAGTAAAATGCGAATCACTGAACTATACTGAACTTTTTCCATTTTAGCAAAAACACGTTAAACAACTTATTGAAGTTCTAGTTAATTGATGGAAATTAATCATTTCTGCACACTAATCATATATAGGCTAAGGTTTTTGATAGATGGAGTCAACATGAAAAATTCAATGCCACGCCGGAAATTCAAATGCCATTTGATTCCAAATGGGTTGGAGCGACTGGACAGAAATCAGGAGATTCGTGGTTCAAATCCGCCGTGGCATTGAATTTTTCATGTTGATACCTATCAAAAACTTCAAATGTCTATTAAATCCAAACTGACCTATAATTTAGCACCAAATTTGCTTTGATTGCAAATAACAGTAATCATAACACAACCTTCCCTTAGCAATGTGAAACACAGGTACTTACTGCACCGCCCTAGTATGATTGCTTTTTATATTGGAGCTTCTGATTATATGTTCTTTTCAACATCTGGATGTATTATTTTAAGCAGATTCCTTGTGCATTCCTGCGGACCTCATCATCAGCTAAGGTAGACCACAAGGACACAGCGGCTATTAGACCCACTTTGGAGTTTGGTTCTCTATGATCAAGCTTTTTATCAGTTTGTGCTGTTAAATATATAGATCGAAGTTGCACTGCACCTTAGGGTGCACGGGAAAATGCCCACTTTTATCACCTTCTCCTCACTCTAAATTACCACCTAGCATTAGCCCTGGTACTCATCCACCAGCTCCGACACCAAAAAATAAAATTCTTCACCATCGCCAGTAGGGCACAAATGGTGAGGCTAAACGTCTGGCTGTAGCCAGCAGTCAACAATCTAGGCACTTCCAAGGAGACTACTCGATTAAGCCAAATATAGGAGAATGAGCTCTCCCAACTTTCCTGGTGACAGTGCTGTTTATGTGGTAAAGACGATTTAATGAACATCGATCATCTAACTGTACCTGAAACTCTCCAAAATCAAGATCTAGTCTCCAAATGTTGGGAAGCAAGAAGAAAAATTATTTTACTATCACACACGCACACGCACCCGCACCCACCCACACACCCACCCACACACCCACCCCCACACCCACACACCCACCCACACCCACCCACCCCCATCCACCCACCCAGCCACACACACACACACACACACACACACACACACACACACACACACACACACACACACACACACACACACACACACACACACACACACACACCCTCTCTCTCTCTCTCTCTTTCCTGGTGAAAATTGCTGATGCAGAAGTTTCCTCAGATGGAATCAGATGTCAACGAAGCTGAGGTTCGTTGAGTATCCACTGACCAAAGGGCGCAAACTACCATCCAGAAGAGTATGGCTATGATACACTGTAGCACAAAATTAATATAATTTCGAATCGAACTAGTACTACATGCTCCATATACTGCTAATGTGTAATTAGAATGCATATCCTTAGAACTTGGATATTCAGTCAATATTAGTTCAGTATGTTAGGAAGGTCTAACAAAATGTGTTGTTTGTGCATGGAGTAGTTCAGCTCAATAGTATATGATAATTTAATAAAGAAGTCCATAATTCCATGACCACAGAGAAGATGCAGGTAATAAAAACAGACGAGTCAGATATTCGAGATTGAAAATGGGAGCCACAGACCCAGAAACTTGACCTCCAAAAAGTAAGAATTTGAATGATGTGTGAAAACCAACTAGAAATAATTTTATGAATTAGTTTCGAGTTATTTTTAGTTTAGTGTTGAAATGAATCTGTCTGCATTTCCTTGAATGTTCAGAAAATTATTTTCACCTAGTCTAAGCACTTGATTGGGATAATAACCCTTACAGATTTAATTAAATGTTTACATTCATCAGCAATGACATGTTAAAACTTTTTTCTCAATTTATGCAAAAGCAAGGAAACTGTCCACAACAGAGTTCAGAAGCAATCACTTTTATACTTTCAATGAGAGTTTTGTAGGCTTTTCTACTTTGTTTGGACATATTACAGTTCACAATACTTAACAACAAACAAATATAAAACAAACAAAAAAACAACAAAAACAAATATAAAACAAATATAAAAATTACTGTTGATGGTGAAAGTATTCCAGAAACATGCCAAACCGAATTTTTGGGGGTAGTAATTGATAAACACCTAGGGTGGAAGCAACACATAGAACATATAATAAAAAAACTAAATAAAGGTATATACGTAATGAAACAAGTTAGACGAACTATGGATAATAAAACCTTAAAACAAGTGTGTTATGCATTTATCTATTCACATATAAAATATGAGGTAATATAAATGCAAAAGAGGTGTTAAAAATTTTCAGATTACAAAAGAAAGCTATCCGAATAATTGAAAATGTTGAGAGAAGATCTAGCTGTAGGCAGATATTTAAGAAGCATAATATTTTAACTGTTCCATGCATATACATATATGAAAGCATTAAATATGTAATAGAAAGGAATACACGTAAAAAGAACTGTAATGTACACCCATATAATGTAAGGAATAAAGCTGATTATTTTAGGACCATGCTAAGGGGAACACTAAACAACAGATCATTAGAAAGTATCGGAAAAGACATGTATAATAGATTGCCAGGTAAAATAGAGAATGCTAAACTGTGTAATATTAAG
The DNA here is from genome assembly GCA_030765055.1 of Mantis religiosa. Lineage (NCBI taxonomy): Eukaryota > Metazoa > Arthropoda > Insecta > Mantodea > Mantidae > Mantis > Mantis religiosa. The sequence continues at coordinate 57,562,741 of CM060954.1, forward strand.
AATATATAAAGGTATTTGTCAGAACAAGCTTTTTACAGTGTGGAAGAGTACAAAACAAAAAAATGGAAAATAAACAATGTACATTTTAATTTCTAAGCAGTGCATACAGTAGACTTTTGAGTGTATTTTTATGTTTTTCTTATAATGTAAAATGATGTATCCTCTGTATGAAATATAGGGGATGAATAAATTGAAATTGAAAAAAAATTGAAAAAGATGAGGCTGTAAAAGCAGATGAAATTTTCCAGAATAGTTACGCCAAAGAGTTGAATGAACTGAACATAGAACACAATGAAAGCTTCATACAACTGGTCAACTTTCGGATACAAGATTTCATGAATATTTCATGAATATATTTCTTGTTGTTTTAGTAAGATGTGCTTTGCAGTAATGTGCAATGCTGGGCTGATAGCACCTTTTTGAGTTAGTTGAACATACTCCTAGTGACATCTTTAGTAATTTTTCTACACTAACTCCTGCTTGAATATACAATAGCTTTTTAGATAAAGTCCATACAAGAGGTTTTCTATGTTAATAAAGACTTTGAGAGAAAATGGATATTAGTGCATTTTTTAGTTCAATGCTACAGCACATTAACCAAACCATGTATAGGATGCAAAAACAACAAGAACTCCAATAGCAGCAGAAAGTACTATAAAACTGTAATGCAATGTGTAGAAATTAATATATCATTCATCTTGTCAGCTAGCTCTAGCACAAATCTGATTAATGCTTAAATAATATCACATTAGCATAATTTGAACGTAACCTGGATGAGAACAAATTAAAATACTTGTATTATAATGCAAGCATTCACTATCAACAGAAAGTTTTCCAGAGCTCTGGCCATTGGAAGGAAGATTTAAGTCAACTTTTATCTTTCTCGTTCTTCAGCATAGAACAAATGACACAAAATATCTTCCAGAGTCCTCTCTAGTTACATCTTGGAAAATAAAACTGGAAGAAATTCCACCAAATGTATATCTTAACCTCTGACATGTATATCTTAACACCTACAGCTCTATTGAGTTAATACATCATCTGTAATTACACGGGTATGGTTTTAGAAGGCACGTGAGCTGAACAATGCATGGCCATGGTGGCTACACTGTGCCAAATGCTGCACCAGTGGAAGATTGGGGAGAGGGAAAGGGGAAAGCAACATTTGTCACCGCATATTGACAGCAGCAAAGGATACTGCAGATAGCATTATAAACTGAAACATTCAATTATAACATGTTTACTCACTGAAAATAATGTACCCGAGTTTCTGGAAGCAACTTACTGTAGAGAGTTTGCTAGCTCATCATCTTCCTCATTTATTTCAGAATCACCATAATCATATTTATAACTAAATTTTACTGCTGTGTTACTCAATCCCATTTCTTATTTAAATCATCTTTTTGCAGTTTAAAACAATGCCAACATGACAACCCCAGAGCTCTTTTGTAACTCTGTCAAGCACAGAAAGCATAAGTACTGCAACATCTGAAGACGAAAAGTGGCATTTTATGTAGCAAATTCTCCCTCTCTACCTTAGAACAAATTAATGCTATGGATTGTACTGGCAATAAGAAGGTAATTTGGTACCCTTTTAAACCCACTTGCTTTTGGAAATGAATCCTATTTGAGCACAACTGGAACTGGATATTATCGGAGGGAACTTGGCTCATTGTACCTATGTCCCTAAGTGAGGTATACCCGGGAGAAAGGATGAGACAAGAGGAGACGGGGCAGCCATCCCAAATAAGAGGGCAGGGTACCTACATTTTGCATAGATGGAAACTTCTCCTGGCATGCCAAGACAACTTCACCTTTACACCAAGCATAAGGCTGATCACCTATCCTGGTTCTCTAATGGATCCAAAGCTTTGATTTCTCAGGTCCAACCTTAAAAGGAATAGAGGAACAAGAATCCCCTAACACCATGATAGTGGTAAAACTAGGGAAATTAAAGAGAAAATATACACAGAAACCCACGTTTAAGACAGCTACAAATACTTCTGCTATCCCACCGTAATGCTTGACATAATTTTCAAGTGTAACAATTGAATATTAAATAGCAGGCCTAAAGAAATTGCAGCCGAACATTTTTTATACAAAAGAACTTAAGATTTCATATATTCACTTCAAGACAATGATGTAGGTTCTGGAAATTATAGTATCATTTGAAAGAAAATTTTGAAATTGATCACGGAGATATATAGGAATTTATAAGAGCAGGAGAAATGATGTACTTTTCACTCTTTTGTTTTTTGTAAACTTTATTTTTTTCTTTGTATAACTCTCTTAATACTTTCACACAGATTCTTGTACAGGAGGTTCATATCCTTCAGGACGATCCACCTTGGCCCCAGGCTCATCTGTACCTCCCTTTCCATCACCATGCAATTCCAGAAGTTTTGATAGTTCAAATCTGGGCTTCTTCAGCACTTTAACCTGAAGAGAAGTCACAATTTCATGTTTTCTCAATGTATAAAAACCACTGAAAACAAAAGTTAGCACACAAGGATGTAATGTCAAACTAGTGCAAAGATTTTAAACAAAGGAATAAATCTGGAAAGGTTGCTGGAGGAGAGAAAGTATAAGAGTCTATAAGCACAGATAAACAGTATAAGAAATTCCTTTCTTGGAAGTGTTGAAAACAGTGTTGTTATGATAAATTAACTTTAAAGAGAGTCGATTAAAGACACTAGACAACACTTACTTTTAAATTTTTCCGGAACATGTTTCTGAGGCTTTGCCTCTATCATCGGCCGGCTCTCGACTGGTTCTCCTTGGTGTAGCTGACCTGTGACAAAGTATCGTCAGCTACACCAAGGAGAACCAGTCGAGAGCCGGCCGATGATAGAGGCAAAGCCTCAGAAACATGTTCCGGAAAAATTTAAAAGTAAGTGTTGTCTAGTGTCTTTAATCGACTCTCTTTAAAGTTAAAGTATAAGAAATGTTGTAATGAATACAGAACTATAATACAGAATATTGTGCAGATAAAAGCTGTGGTATACATGATATTTCATGGTTATTCACAACCTATTTCTGTACTCAAGTTTAACAAACTAATTGGTAAATAAATTTTGTGAAATAAATTTGTTTATTCATATGTTCAAAACATGTAAATGTAAACTATGAACAGGTATAATTTAATGCTACATACCTTCCTCTTACTAAACGTGAGCTACTAAACTGCATCCTTTAAATAAAATTGCAGTAATAGTTGTTCAGAGTACTAATTACTGAACTTAATTTGGTAACATGTTGTCCGCAATATTATAACTAAGTTCAGGGTATTTCAGTGAATGTTGTATATTTAGAATATTTAATGAAATGTACTGTAGATTGATAAAATATAGATATTTTATTTTACATTTTGTTGAAACCTGTATCTTATCTTTTGAAATATGTTTTGTTACAATATAATCTACAGATTTTGTTGCCAATTAACTATGAATTAAAGCAGCACTGATCATTATAATAACAGATAAAAGGATTTTAAACTTTAATACATCAGAAGTAAGGAAAATACATACCTTGCAAATATAAACATCATGAAGTGGATAAATTCCTTGGCACACCTTTTCAATATTCTTTGCAATTGAATCTGGTAGAAGCTTATTTACAACTTCTTTCAAATCACTAGAGGAAATGTCACGGGTGATGATTTCCACCATCTTCTTTCTAATAGAACGTACCTAAAAAAGAATGAATTCCAGGGCACCTATTATACTCTCGAAACCTAATATGCATAACATCAGAAAATACAGTAACCTCAGTTGGTAGTGCATGTTTTTGTAATCATTATTTCATACTGTGAAGTTGTCATCATTTAAATTAAATTTATTGAAATCATACTTTCCAACCCAAACTCATGCTTTACAGAATGCAAACTATTGGAATTAAAGACAACCACGTCAACTGTACCCCATTAAGAGTACTGTTTGCATTTGGTGACACTCTGTCTTTCAGTTGACATCAATATCAACTACTGTTCAGGTGTCAATTGTAGGAGTTAAGCTGGTAGATCTGCATTATCTTGCAGAAAAGTAAACTGTTGAACTTAAATGGTTGTGTACAGTACATTAATGTTCCACAAATGCATTTATTATGGATTTTAGTGCTAAATATGTGTACCACACTTTGTAATTATCAGTTTTACAATACAATACAGATATTTCACAGCAGGAAGTATGGTTTCAAAACAAGATTTGCACAATTTTTAATGACTGGTTTGATACCAAGTAAATATCATTGTGTAGCTTGGCAACACTTCAAGATAGTATAATGTTGCCAACTTGAATTCTTGGGAGCTACTATTTAATTATTTACCCTGTAATGCAGGTCAGAATTTGAAGCATTCCTACCGAGAGCAATTTCTCCACTGCTTATCATCACCTAAGAGTTATTTACTACTTACAATACATATATGTTTATGTAAATTGGTTGCAATAGCATAATGCCTATTTGAGAAAGCTATAGAGCATGCATCAGATGTTACAGATGAACTTGAGATTAGATAATACCATTTGGCATCCATAGATCATTTCAAACAAATAATCTGCTCCGTGGGAATAATCATAGTACTATTATTTTGGCAATTGTGCAGAAGTTGACACAAATACAGTTCCAATTTAACTTTGGGTTTAAACTAGAAAACACCAACTCGCTGCAGTCAAAACACCTATGCTTGCTTCCTACTTGTTCCAAGGCTAACACGTTTAACCACTATGGGAGCTGAAGTGGAAATGTTATGAAGTAGTGCCCAAAAATGAAAGAGAAAGAGAGAGAGAAGGAAATAACGAATGTTTTCTAATGCCTGGATCTTAGATTTCATCCTTTGTCGTCTGGCACTCCAGTAATAGGATGCTAAGTTTGAATATCATCTTGTATTTTTGAAATTGCTGGACATAGTAGTAAATGTTCCTTATCTATGATAGTGTCTGGTTACTTGCAAAGGGTGCACTGTTGGGAATTGTATAGACTGTATTTACTCAAAAATTAAACCTCCTCAATTATAAGACCTGCCAAGTTTTGCGAGCAAATTAGAGGGAGGGGGGAAATGTATACATATGTTAGAACCAGAGCATTAAATAAATGAGGATTTCAGGTAGCTTCCACGGCCACTTAAGATTCTGTAAAGTATCAAATCAATGAAATATACAGAGGTTGCGGTAATTACAGGAGGCCTCACTTCTGTGCTGCAGCCCTTGCACGTAAGCATAGACAAATCGTTCAAGGACTATCTGAAGAAATTTTACACCAAATGGATGGCGGATGATCACACATTCACCAAGAATGGAAAAATGCAGAAACCTTCTACAGAACCTTTCTGCAGTTGGTTTGTCAAAGTCTGGGAGAAAATTACTCCGACATGATAATCAAGAGTTTTAAGAAGACTGGCATCTCCTGCGCATTGGATGGAACAGTAGATAATCTTATGTTCGAGGATTCTGATGGCGCAACTGAGCACGAGACTGACATTGATGATGGTGAAGACAATGATGAAAGTAGCAATGACTACCGGAAACAACTGTGTTCCAGATATGTACAAAACCAATAGAATGCTTTTTAATTATTGTTAAAATAATGGCAATGGTTTCAAACTATAAATTTGTAATCATTCACATCTGTTTGCAGATATACTGGTACATCTGAAGTTGAAAAAAAAAGTAAAGTCACACAGACGATGTCAAATAGAGTATGGCCAAATAGAAGTCCTCTGGCACGGGGAAATATGAATGTGAGCAAAAGTTGTCACTTCCCCTCCCTGGCTGCCTGTACTGTCACTCTTTCTAGTTGAAATGGAGGAGAAGTCCACACTCGAATGATGACCAGTGCACATGTGCTGCCAACAGACTTCCTAGCTGATCCGCACTCTACCACGCATACCTAAATAATATGATCTTTCTGTCTGCAAAACTTAGAATTATTTAAGTATAAAGTATATAAACATAAAGAATAATCTAATTAATCAATGTTTAATAAGAAACAAATTATACTTTAGTGATACAATTTTTATTTTTATTTGCCAAAGTACGCGATTGTAAGATCCTCCCAATTATTTGGTTATAATTTGGTTAATAAGGGGGTCTTATTGTTGAGTAAATATGGTATTCTACTGATTTTCTTTATGGTTAACTAGGGATGAACTTTTCAAAGGTGACACTGCAGTTTTTTTATTTGAACTTGCAGTTTTAAAATCTTTCTGGCTAAAATGATTTTATTATTAATTTGTAATGTGGAAAGATTAATTTCCAATTCTAATTTTGTGACTTTCTATGAAAATATATCAGTTTGCTCATTTCCAGCTTATCTGACATGTGCTGGGACTCACTGTAGGATTAATTGCCATAATATTGTAGCAACTTTCAAAAATTAATTTTTCCATCCATTTTTTTTTTCTGGATAGCGTGTATGAAATGTTTTTACTGGAATGACATAGCAGTCAGGAAAACTATTGACAACATGAGAATTCTTAGAATTGGAAGGGCTGATTCCAATTTTATTGATTGAAGCGAACAAGAACAAGATTATTATTAGAAGAGAACTCAGAACTTCTGAGAGCAGAAGTACAATCTGATAAGTTTAAGTTGTGTTCCACTATTATGACAATATCACAATGTTGTGTTACGAAAATAATCTATGCAGTACATATATAACAAAGGTTTATTAAGGATATGCATGTTATGTCAGGAGTTGCGGCAAACCTGCATACCAGTGTTAAATTGATTGGGTTCTAATTGCAGCTATGAGTTCTCTTATCCTCAAGTGAATGGTTGTAGGAAATGGATTTTGGTGGTTGTTGGCTACTCAGTCATATTAATAACACTTGGTTTGTTGCAGAATTAAATGGTTTAATTGTTACTAAATTTGCTTATCGACTTGGATTGGTGACCACCTGTTAGTAAAATTCCTAATAAATTCAATTCTACTTGAAACCCTGGATTACTTCTTTAAAGTTACTTCCGCGCGGTTTCAATTTCTTCTCTATACGGCGACTACTTTGCTCTAATAAACTTCTAATGTTGCTTCCACTTACGCTGGTTGCGCTATTCTTAACTTCCCTACATTTCAGACTTATAAATCTTCTCTTCTTAAATCTATAAATCTTCTCTTCTTAATGCGCATGAACATGTTCTTCCTGTCGTAGTATCACCTTTTAAGAAAGTTTTACTTACTTCACGATTCAGTTCAAACCTTATTCTGGCCCCCTCTCTAACTGTATCACATGACTAAACTAGCTCACCCTTCTCAAATGTTACATTATTATTGGTTTCTCATTAATTTCGAATTTTCGCATTGGTTTGCAAGCTCATCTAACTCATTGACGTTCAGCCCACCCTGAGTTGGGGAACACCTACCCTGAGTTGTTTGTAACGGTAGACATCGTTATCAAATCAGCGAAGTAAATCCCTTTAGCATTCATGCTTAACTGCATTTTGAAAGCCGCTTTGTCCCAATGCATTCCTTGCTGGAAGTCTTCTATAGTTTTCAGATATTGAACTTTTACTAGCACAAAGAAGATAACGGTCCTTCCTTCCTGTCCCTCTGAGATGTGCAGATTTTTACAAGAATATTTTCTTTCCCTTGCCTGGATGCTAGTATGTATGCTATATTAAATTATTATCTTCCCTTCTTATTCTTTAAGTCAACTGCTATTTTAATCATTACTCTATCCATTCTAATTTCATATTATTTTCACACAATTTTTACATTAGTTTAGCAAGGCAGTTTTAACCCGCCTTGGTAGCGTGGTGGCAGCGTGTCTGCCTCACGTTCAAGAGGTCTCGAGTTCGAATCTCGGTCAGGGTGAGTTAACTGGATAAGGTTTTTTTCCGGGGTTTTCCATTATCCTGAAAGACAAATGTCAGGTAACTCTAAGCTTTGTGAACCCTGGACACATTTGAGCATCATTTCAACCATTCCATTCATCGTCCGATATGACTTAACGTTGGAGGACGTAAATTACAACAAAAAAGGCAGTTTTATTAATTTATCTTCTTTTTAAATTATCTGATTTCAATTAATTCGCCACTTCCTAATCGCTGCCTGATACTGCAGTTACAGAGTGTGATGCTGCACTACACCTTGTTAGGAAACGGGATCACAGATATTTTTGTGTAAGCAAGTACATGAACCGTTCTTGGGAGGTTGTGGTAAAGGTGCTTGATTGAAGAACTCTACGTTATCACCTGCCCAAGAATTCCTAGTTACATTCACCTCTGTCCATACATTTTCATACGAGCAAATAGTTATCCATTGTTCCATTAGAGACACACACATAAGCCACAGAACAATATCAATTATTCACCCGTATCGGGATGTTAGCTTTTCCTCAATGGACAATAAGTACATAAACAGAAGAAAAATAGACAATGCCACTCATTTGTCAGATTGACCAATATAAATAAGAAGGAAGAAGTATCATAGCGGCCACACCATAGAAGGAAATTGGATCCTCAGGATAGATGTGGTCATTTGCAGCCCACCTAACTGTAAAGCACATCCTGCATTTCATGGATCCAATAACAAATGTCCACACTAACAACACTGAGTAATGCTCGTGATCTCTCTGGCATCACTTATCAAGAAGTAGCATCAGACAGAATCAAATGGATATACATTTGACAGAGTATCTGTGCTGCCAAGACTGCAAAGACAGGAAAAGCTGATACATTTCAAGAGAAGAGTGAGGACATCTGGAAGATTTACTCTGTAGTTCAGTTAAAACATTAACTTAGCTTAGATCCGTAAACATTTTTAATACCTCATTGACTATACTGTTTTTTAAATAGGCGATTGTGAGAGCAATGCAACCTGCCTGCACTGGCACACCCACAGCAAGTACCTTTGGACTTAGCTTTTATTTGCTTTATTTGAAGTAAATTTATGTATTTGTGAAGGTTTAGGTTGTTTAAAGTATTTTATTACATTTAGATGATACGTAGTCTTGCCATAAATACTGTTACAAATTTTTGACACATACTATACCTCTAGTTTGGCACATAAGCAACTGTGTGTGTGCATACGTTAACCATTGTCTTTGAAAGAGGACATATTTAGCTCCAGGTTTATCCATGGAATGGGGTGATTATGAAAATCGTGTAGCCGTCACTACGTTGCATAAAGTTGGAAAATCTGCAAGTGACATTTTCAAGACACTACAAAAGCTGAAATCAGTCATATGTTTGTGTACTGCACCATTGTACCATGGTTCAAATCTAGGCCATGGCATTGAATTTTTCATGTTGACTCTAATAAAAACCTTAACCTATATATGGCTAGTGTGAAGAAATGATTAATTTCCATCCATTAACTAAAATAAAAAGAGTTAAATGATGAAGCCTGGGACTCAAGAACTTACGATAATAAGTCGCCACAAACAGTGTATCTTGAATCCAAGAGCCCCTAGTGGTTTACCGGGGAAATATACAAGTCAAATGGAGAATTTAATGTTATGATGGCAAGTTGGCCATGGTAGTTCAATGGGTAAGAGCGACTGGACGGAACCCAGGAGACCATGGTTCAAATCTCGGCCATGGCATTGAATTTTTCATGTAGACTCTATCTATCAAAAACTGTTATTTTAAAAAATTAAATTGCATGGATAACTTAGTGAACCACCAATTTTCAGAGCCACCAGCCGCTCCTGCACATAGGCATCATTGCAATAAACAGAAGAAAATCAAGAGCTAATAGGTCTACTTTGGATCCTGAGAACAATTATACATATAGTAAGTATATTTTGAACAACGGATCTCCTGGTTTCCGTCCAGTCGCTCTAACCCATTGACTCTATCTATCATGTTGACTCTATCAAAAGCCTTATCCTATATACGGCTAGTGTGAAGAAATGATTAATTTCCATAAAATTATACATATGTTTGTATAAATTCTGAAATTCACTGTCATAACACAAGAGATAAAGCAAAACTACATATAACCCCACATAACAAAAAATTGTTTGAAAATAGTTTCTACTATAGAGGCATTAAATTTTACAACAAATTACCTATTAAAATAGAAAATATAAATTAATTTCCGCGCTTCAAAAAACATCTCAAGCAATTTTTAATTGAAAAATGTTATTACTCAATTGATGAGTTTTTGCATTACTGAAGTATTCACTTGTATTTAACAATATATAAATTTAAACTACATGTACAATATAATTTTTTTATTACTATTGTTAACTCTCACAATATTACAATTAACTGTTTAAAATACTGACAAATCCACAACATGTATATGTTAAATTGGATGAATAAATAAATAAATAAATAAATAAATAATTAAAAATGTTTAAGTAAACATTGAAGGCACTGTAACAACAAATATGTATATCATTTATTGCAAAGGCATACAAATATTTTCTCAAAACTAAATCCAATAACATGGAATACATAATACACATTAGCATTAACTTTAACAATGGAATTTCATTTTAACTATTAAAGTTTTCATGTTACTGTTCGACAGAGAAAGGAATACTCAACATCTCACTATGTTGATACAGGCAAAGCAGATACCCAACCAACATGCATTATTAGCAGAGTACACCCCCTCCTCTTAGGTTCATTCTCTGACTCACCATCAGAAACTTCAATCGAATCTGTTCATCTTCTATTCTTCTACATTAAAACTAATCGGTCCGTAATTTCACCTGTCAGACTGTCTTTCTCCAAGTAAAATTGTTTAGTGTTTTATTCATGCTCACAAGCTTTATTCCAGTTTCTTCACATTACTAAACAATGCTTTTATGTCATTTTTAAATGAAATATTATTAGGCAAAATTGAATCATAATTGTATTCTCCGGCTTTGATGCACACATGACACTGTTCTACCAAGTTATTATACTGCCGCTCAACAATGTCAAAGACAGCGAGGAGTCTTGCCAAAAGATCTTCTTATGGAAGTAAAGTCTGCATTCTGAAGCAGACACCAGTCCAGTGAAGGTGGACCATGATCATGATGAAGGATAGACATATGGATAAGCTTTGGTCTATCATAACACTGTAGACCATTTACTAGAGGTTACTAGTGGTGCTACACATTTTGTTACAGTCCAGTGAAGGTGGACCATGATCATGATGAAGAATAGACAAACAGATAAGCTCTGGTCTATCATAACACTGTAGACCATTTACTAGAGGTTACTATTATGTGTTTCAAATGGGAAGGTGTTTGTCCTTGAGTGCTACTAGGTGAGCAACCAATCGGAGTCCTGCAGTGTTGTCATATTGCATTCCCATTAAGTGGTGTGTGAGGAGTGTCAACCTAATCAATCTGTATGGAATACTATTCACACTAAGACAAAAATTCAGATTTGCCAGAACTGATCCATGTGGAATGTAGAGAATACTGTATCTAACATAACCATGAAAACCCCATATTTTTAGCTCAAATAGTTTTCCTAATACAAATAAATAAAGTAAATACTATTATATTATAACAATGCATTGCGATGTAAGCACTGTAATGAATATCATTATTGGTTGGGATGTATGCATGAACGTATAATTGAAATTACTCAAAACTGAAACATAAACATTTGACATGATGTGGTGAAAGAACTACGTACTTTGAATAAGCCAAAGTGTTTGTTAAATTAGACGAGAGGAAACAATACACTTCCTGCTGGTCTGAGAACGTGTCTGGTCACACTGTCTTTGTTTATGAATGGTTCATAATCTCTATTTATTCTAGAGAGTTCAAAGCAGCATTATTCAGTTACTCTTCGATGAAAACGTCTATCAGCTGGATCAATGAGACACAATCCACTTCCCCCCCCCACCCCTTTACTATTGCTAGAACAATCCAATTGAGTTAATGTGGGCTCAAATTATGTTGCAAACAGAAATAAAGTTTTTAAACTGACTGACGTTGGACAACCTATTCACAAAGGAATTGACAAGGAATACAAAAAGACTGAGAAAACTGTGTGACACATCAGATAAACTAGAAGAAAATTACTTTTGGAAAGAAATAGTACGCAACGAGATTTTGAAACCTATCATCATAAATTTGCACTACTCAGACGTTGAAGACAATGACAATGACGAATTATCTCTTAATGTAACATTCACAGCTATGCAGATGCACTGCTGGTATTTTTGTTGGATTAGAAAAATAAATAATTCATAAACTATAACTAATTTTAAACTAAAATTAAAATTAATTAAATTTGATTCTGTTTTTAGGTTTGTTTCATCTTCGGATGTTGGTGGTGCTGGGAACAAGACATAGCATAGAGAAAACATGGTAGCCGAGATTTCCTTAACAACGGAGTTTGTTTTCACTGAGGATGAATGCAAAATGCCTTCAAAATCGATTTGGAAAAGAAGAAAGAAGTTTTAACATCAACTTCTTAAGATAAGTTGGATTATAATTAAATATTTTTATTTGTGTAATATTTATTACTCCATTGTAACTAGCTTTTTTTTCTGTTTATACTAAATATTTAAACCATTTGCATAATATACAAATATCCATTATGCAACTGTGATTTCAACAACTGCATTAATATAAAACTTTGGAAAATTCAGTTTGCATTCCTTTACATCTAGCCCCACAAACACTCGCAACTGTGAGAGAGAGAGGGAAATATAAAAAGAGTGGGGATAACGAGGTGGCAACGGTGAAGGCTCTAACGCATCTGATTCGCTACAGGTGAGAACTCTTCCCATTTGAAACACATAATAGTGGTACTATATATGTTGTTATGGTCCAATGAAGGTGGCCCATGATCATGATGAAGATAAGCTCTATCATAACACTGTATACCATTTACTAGAGGCTACTAGTGGTACTATACATTTTGTTATAGTCCAGTGAAGGAGGACCATGATCAAGATGAAGGATAGACACACAGATAAGCTCTGGTCTATCATAACACTGTGTACCATTTACTAGAGGCTACTAGTGGTACTATACATTTTGTTATAGTCCAGTGAAGGAGGACCATGATCAAGTTGAACACTGTATACCACTTTCTAGAGGTGTTTTCATATTCAAAAGAGAAGTAACTAGGGTGGGTCTTGAGCACATAAAATGAATGACGTGTTGAAGCAGTTAGGTATGGGTCATTCTTGGATAAATACAGAGTATGGCTTCTGGAAAGAAGTTGAGTTAAGATTAGAAGATATTCACAGACAAGACATTTTCGCCAATACAAGTGACAAAACAGAAATAAAAACAACCAGGGAGAGGGAAGTATATATAGATATCTGTAGTAAGTTAGGGCAAGATAGTTTTACTTGGGCGAGAACAGGAGTGAGAAACTTGAAAGGGAGCTAGATAACTGTCCATTGTGTGGAGAAGAGAATGCAGATTTCCACTGTATATTATATTGTAGTCAAACAAAGATATGGAGAGAGCAGGCTTGGCTACGTAAATGGGACGATTTGGGAAGTGAAGTAGTAATTGGAAAAATTTTGCCAGTAAAAGACGAAAAGAACAGGAGAAATATAGGGAATTATTTAGGGAAAGTTAAAGAGAGATGGCTAAGAACAATTAAGAAAAAATGTAGAGTAGGATAGGTGAAATGGCAAAAGGTGTAAAAACAAGTACAGGGCCTCTAATACACAAAAACCTAGGGTTAGGTGTATGGGACTGCATTATTATTCAATGGTGGGCACCATGATAAGATCTTCACGATTTAGGAATATATGGCATTTTACAGTATGGATTTTATAATTGTAATCTTGATTTTGTATTTCCATTTGATGTAAAAGGAAAGATGAGAAATAAATTACAAATAACAAAATTACTAGAGGTCGCTGGTGGTACTATACATTTTGTTACAGTCCAGTGAAGGAGGACCATGATCATGATGAAGGATAGACACACAGTAAAACTCTGGTGTGTTATAGCACTCCATCATTTACTAGAGAACACTAGTAGTGTTATATAACAAATCAGTTATTAATTAGTATGTTATAACTGGTTAAATATTTGTTAATGTAGAAACTATAAGCAGTATCAATAATATTCAAGTTACAAGAGCACTTTAGAAACATCAGATTGAAACAAGAAGATAAGTCAGCAGTAGCATTTCACTTTTGGAATGAAAACCATGACATTGATCCAAATCCAAAATTATTAAAAGGAGTGATAAACCAAAATAAATTGACAACATGGGACAACATATTCATGTGGAAAAATAAGGATCGCGTAATGAACTTAGAAATCCCACCAGTAGATAATTTGAAAAGAAGTTCATAGTTCACAACCAGAGAGAGAACAAACAACAGATGCCAGTTGGAAAGAGATTGAAAATGGAGGTGAATGCCTTTGAAACTAGTCTCTCATAAATATAAACAAGTAAGTGAGGAGTATTAATAAATCAACTACAAATATATCGAGATTCAACTGTATTGGAACACCACAGTGAAGCGAAAAATTAATAATAATAATAATAATAATAACAACTACAAATAGTTTCTGAGATTAATTTACACTGCCAAGAATATGGGCAGGAACTCCCTAATGGCCGCTTACAACACTGTAAAACCTTGCCGATAAAGTAAAACCTTGGGTGGCTCATTCACTGAAAGTAGGCTAGTAGAAGAATACCTGGTCACTGCAGTGAAAGTGAATCATGAATACATGCATACATGCTTAAACCACAGAAAGACTGCTCTGTATATTATTTCACCATTTGTATCGGTTCCAAGTAAACACATTCCATCCATATATCGAGATTCAACTGTATTGGAACACCACAGTGAAGCGAAAAATTATTAAATTTTAGATGAGTCGCATTTTTTACACATCTGCTTCACTTTCGTACCTATTTTGAGGACATGTTTCGCAAATCTTCGTTTGCATCTACGGCTCTTGTGCGACTGACGCTAGATCCAGCGGTGTGGGTAATTCTGGGGTTGTTGCTGCCATCTGTTGATTTAGTGATGAACTGAAATGTGGGATTCTCTTCTAGCGGGATTTCAAAGTTCATTAGTTGGTTTTTATGTTTTTCTATGTATATCCTCTCCCATATGACGAGTTCACTATGTTTTTGTACGTATTTTAGTAATTCTGTGCTATCTTCAATTTCATGATTTTCAGACCAGAAATGAGCTGCTATTGCGGACTTATCAATATTTTTGTATCTTAAGTGCCTGAAGTGTTCTTTCTTTCTAGTGCCTATGTTCCTTTTTGTCCTTCCTATGTAAATTTTTTCACAGTCTTTACACTTAATTTTGTAAATGCCTGACTTTTCCTCTGGTTTTATCTTATCAGTATTATTACTGTGAAGTAGGTTTTTAATGTTGTAATTGTTTTTTGGTGCCAATGTTATATTGTATTTCTTGAATATTTTTTGGAACTTTTTTGTGGCCCAGGGATGGTAAGTAAATTTAGCAAATCTAGTTTCTTGTTTTATTGGTGTGAGAGCTGTGATCTGTTTTAATTTCTTTTGAAGTTTGAATAATTTTAGTTTTTTATCTACAAGGTTTTTTCCATATCCATTTTTAATTGCAGTTTTTAAGATTTGATGGTATTCGTTTTGATATTCTTGCTGGCTGAGAGGTAGATTTACTAATCTGTGTGTCAGACTGTTGATGGTTGCATGTTTGTGTGGGATTGGGTTGAAACTATTTGCTTTGATGTAATTATCTGTGTGTGTTGCTTTTCTATGAATGCCAAATTCTAGTTTTTCATTGCCTTTTTTGATTTTAAGGTCTAAAAAAGGTAGAGTACAGTCCTCTTCAGTTTCTACTGTGAATTGTATGCTGGGTTCTTGCAGGTTGAGTAGTTTCAAAGCATCATCTATTAGTTTGTAGGGCACTATTGCAAAGATGTCGTCTACGTATCTGTACCATGTTTTAAACATATGAGGGAAGGCTTTAGTAATATGTGTTTCGAAAAAGCTCATGTATAGATTGGCCAAAAATGGTGATAGCGGGCTTCCCATAGCTAGTCCTGAAATTTGTTTGTAATATTTTCCATCGAAGACAAAATAATTTTGATGTATACATAATTCAGTCATTGCCACATATTCTTCTATTGCATTGGCATCCAGGTTTACTCTGAGTATAAAAAACTCTTTAGACCTGGTAGAAAAAATTCAAAATCTTAAACTAAAACCTCATGACACTTTAGTATCCTTTGATGTCCGCTCCCTCTTCCCTAGCATTCCATTAGACAAACTTTTGATTCAACTGAAAAAATGGCTAAATTCTATAAACCTGGATGCCAATGCAATAGAAGAATATGTGGCAATGACTGAATTATGTATACATCAAAATTATTTTGTCTTCGATGGAAAATATTACAAACAAATTTCAGGACTAGCTATGGGAAGCCCGCTATCACCATTTTTGGCCAATCTATACATGAGCTTTTTCGAAACACATATTACTAAAGCCTTCCCTCATATGTTTAAAACATGGTACAGATACGTAGACGACATCTTTGCAATAGTGCCCTACAAACTAATAGATGATGCTTTGAAACTACTCAACCTGCAAGAACCCAGCATACAATTCACAGTAGAAACTGAAGAGGACTGTACTCTACCTTTTTTAGACCTTAAAATCAAAAAAGGCAATGAAAAACTAGAATTTGGCATTCATAGAAAAGCAACACACACAGATAATTACATCAAAGCAAATAGTTTCAACCCAATTCCACACAAACATGCAACCATCAACAGTCTGACACACAGATTAGTAAATCTACCTCTCAGCCAGCAAGAATATCAAAACGAATACCATCAAATCTTAAAAACTGCAATTAAAAATGGATATGGAAAAAACCTTGTAGATAAAAAACTAAAATTATTCAAACTTCAAAAGAAATTAAAACAGATCACAGCTCTCACACCAGTAAAACAAGAAACTAGATTTGCTAAATTTACTTACCATCCCTGGGCCACAAAAAAGTTCCAAAAAATATTCAAGAAATACAATATAACATTGGCACCAAAAAACAATTACAACATTAAAAACCTACTTCACAGTAATAATACTGATAAGATAAAACCAGAGGAAAAGTCAGGCATTTACAAAATTAAGTGTAAAGACTGTGAAAAAATTTACATAGGAAGGACAAAAAGGAACATAGGCACTAGAAAGAAAGAACACTTCAGGCACTTAAGATACAAAAATATTGATAAGTCCACAATAGCAGCTCATTTCTGGTCTGAAAATCATGAAATTGAAGATAGCACAGAATTACTAAAATACGTACAAAAACATAGTGAACTCGTCATATGGGAGAGGATATACATAGAAAAACATAAAAACCAACTAATGAACTTTGAAATCCCGCTAGAAGAGAATCCCACATTTCAGTTCATCACTAAATCAACAGATGGCAGCAACAACCCCAGAATTACCCACACCGCTGGATCTAGCGTCAGTCGCACAAGAGCCGTAGATGCAAACGAAGATTTGCGAAACATGTCCTCAAAATAGGTACGAAAGTGAAGCAGATGTGTAAAAAATGCGACTCATCTAAAATTTAATAATTTTTCGCTTCACTGTGGTGTTCCAATACAGTTGAATCTCGATATATTGAAGTGACGTTAAGTCAAGAGAAACACGCGAAAGTTAGATCCAACCAACTTTAAAAACCGGACAACATAGAGGTAAGATCGTTCACATTTGAATATTTCAACGAACATTTCGGCAACAAGAAAGAAATAAAACAATATTTGAAACTAAAGACAAAAAGAAGATTAATATCAGCGGACATAAAATTTATCAACAATTGCCTAAAACGTAACTTTTCTCCGAAATTTGTACGAAAAATAGTAAAATTTAACAATAACAGTATAGAACAATTAGCTGCTGAAAAAGCCGTGTTAAAAGCCGAAAAAACAAATCACTACAGAAAAATAACTAATATAGACCTCTCTTTGTATAACCTACATCTGAAAATTGTAAAATTACTAGGAAACACAGCATGGGACCACTTAGAAGCCAAATCATTTGAACATATCAATTATAAAGTCAAAGAGAAAATTTATCGTCAAAATAAGAAACTAAAACGTAATCATAATCATTGGCAACCAAAACATAACAAAATTTCAGCAAAGAACACATCCCTAGATAGTGTAATTAATCTCTCAAAGCAAAATTTTAACAACGAAGAAAAAGATGTACTTAACCAAGGCCTAAAAACATGTATAACATACTCCAGCAACCCGGATGAATTCATTGCAGACATAGAATTAGCAGTAGAAGGCTTGGAAACCATGGACAAAAATATAATTAGAAAAAAATCAGCTCCTATATTGGAAAACTTAATAAATAAAAAGCCAATAAAACATTTGAAACAAATTCAGATAATTAAATCTTTAAGGAAAAAGGATGTAATCTTCTCAAGGGCTGATAAAGGGAACAAAATAGTAATCTTAGATACAGCTACATACAAAGAAAAAATGTTAGAGTTACTACAACAAAAAGAATTCCAGGAAATAGATTCTAATCCACTCAACCGATGCATAAAAGATGTACAAAAAACCATCATTAATAGTAAAATTTTAACAACTACAGAACAAAAAACTATCAAACCAGACAACCCTACCCTTGCAAGAATATATGGTTTGCCTAAAATACACAAACCCAACATACCCATGAGACCCATTGTAAATAATATAAACACTCCTACTTACCTTCTGGCAAAATGGTTAACCAAAAAATTTCAGTCCTTTCCACAATTCCATACTCTGAGTATAAAAAACTCTTTAGACCTGGTAGAAAAAATTCAAAATCTTAAACTAAAACCTCATGACACTTTAGTATCCTTTGATGTCCGCTCCCTCTTCCCTAGCATTCCATTAGACAAACTTTTGATTCAACTGAAAAAATGGCTAAATTCTATAAACCTGGATGCCAATGCAATAGAAGAATATGTGGCAATGACTGAATTATGTATACATCAAAATTATTTTGTCTTCGATGGAAAATATTACAAACAAATTTCAGGACTAGCTATGGGAAGCCCGCTATCACCATTTTTGGCCAATCTATACATGAGCTTTTTCGAAACACATATTACTAAAGCCTTCCCTCATATGTTTAAAACATGGTACAGATACGTAGACGACATCTTTGCAATAGTGCCCTACAAACTAATAGATGATGCTTTGAAACTACTCAACCTGCAAGAACCCAGCATACAATTCACAGTAGAAACTGAAGAGGACTGTACTCTACCTTTTTTAGACCTTAAAATCAAAAAAGGCAATGAAAAACTAGAATTTGGCATTCATAGAAAAGCAACACACACAGATAATTACATCAAAGCAAATAGTTTCAACCCAATTCCACACAAACATGCAACCATCAACAGTCTGACACACAGATTAGTAAATCTACCTCTCAGCCAGCAAGAATATCAAAACGAATACCATCAAATCTTAAAAACTGCAATTAAAAATGGATATGGAAAAAACCTTGTAGATAAAAAACTAAAATTATTCAAACTTCAAAAGAAATTAAAACAGATCACAGCTCTCACACCAATAAAACAAGAAACTAGATTTGCTAAATTTACTTACCATCCCTGGGCCACAAAAAAGTTCCAAAAAATATTCAAGAAATACAATATAACATTGGCACCAAAAAACAATTACAACATTAAAAACCTACTTCACAGTAATAATACTGATAAGATAAAACCAGAGGAAAAGTCAGGCATTTACAAAATTAAGTGTAAAGACTGTGAAAAAATTTACATAGGAAGGACAAAAAGGAACATAGGCACTAGAAAGAAAGAACACTTCAGGCACTTAAGATACAAAAATATTGATAAGTCCACAATAGCAGCTCATTTCTGGTCTGAAAATCATGAAATTGAAGATAGCACAGAATTACTAAAATACGTACAAAAACATAGTGAACTCGTCATATGGGAGAGGATATACATAGAAAAACATAAAAACCAACTAATGAACTTTGAAATCCCGCTAGAAGAGAATCCCACATTTCAGTTCATCACTAAATCAACAGATGGCAGCAACAACCCCAGAATTACCCACACCACTGGATCTAGCGTCAGTCGCACAAGAGCCGTAGATGCAAACGAAGATTTGCGAAACATGTCCTCAAAATAGGTACGAAAGTGAAGCAGATGTGTAAAAAATGCGACTCATCTAAAATTTAATAATACATTCCATCCATTTGCAGTAGTCTATCAAACCTGTGATATAACAGACTTCAGTGCAGTGTGAGCCTGTAATGTTGCCTCATGACTAAATAAACATAACCATCAGTTTCAACTGTGAAACATTTTTGTGTTGCAAATAAAATTACTATTTTCAACTTGATTGCTAAGCAAGAATTGTTTTGCTAACTTCAACTGACTGCTTATTTGTCTTGGATTTGATTGATTTGCATTCAGTAGGTTCACTTATAGCCACAAAGTACTGGACATTCAACATGTCCAGAGGTATATAGTTCAATATCATATATATTTGAAAATTTAATGTAAGAGATATATTATTTATATACAGGTAATATGAAAAACAATATAGAAAACAAGGCAGGGTTAATTATCTATGATGCAAAATCAAACTCTTTCTTTAATGAACTTTCACTTGTCTTTTGGCAGTAGATCTCAAACTTCTTGCAATGGATATCATTTATTGTCATTTCTTCAGTACATATACATTAACAGGCATCACAAATTTATTGGCAATGATTCGTCACTGGAACACTTGATTCTACTTACAGAGGTAAATAAGCATTATCAGGATAATTTGTCATTCAGATAATCTTGTACAGAATAAAATGATTTTGAGCATAGCAGCACTTTAGCAGCATTTCTAAAAACACCAAAATTATCAATTTTTTAAGATCATTAGGAACAGCGCCAAATATTTTTATGGTTTCATAATGCATGCCTTTCTGGAAGCAAGAAAGTTTAGTACTGGGATAATGAATGTTATACTTTTATCAGTATTTATTCTGTGAATTACATTATTTGTTATAAATGAGACTTGATTGCATACAAAGAGTTTATTTAGGATTGAGAATATATACATGCATAGAAGGGTTAAAATATTGAATCTTCTAAAATTATATTTGTAGAAGCGTCTGCTATGGATGTTAGTAATGGTTCTTATAACCTTCTGTTGCATATATATTGTTTTACTTTTTACAGAGTTGCTCTAATATAATATTCCATAATAGAGTTAAAGTATGTATAATACATTAATTTAAGTGTATCAATAGAGCTCACATTAACCAGCTCTCGGATAGCATAACACCCAGAGCTGATTTAGATATGATATACTTTATGTAAGCTTTCCAATCTAAGCATCTGTCAACTTCAAGTCCCACAAAATGTATGCCGTCAGTTTCTTCTAATAACATGTCATTGATTCAAATTTCTATTGGAATATACAATGTACGATGAGTTATAAATTTAACAACTTCTGTTTTGTCTAGATTTGTGGTAATTTGTTAGCTTTAAACCAACATGACATACAGTTCAAAACATTACTCAGTTTAATTATACACTCATTTAAATTTGTACTGGTCACCAGAATATCAGTGCCATCAGTGAAAAGAACTGTACTTGCAATGCCCTTTACATAAATGTGAGGTAATTTATATAGATCAGAAATAGTAAAGGATCTAACATGGAACCTTGGGGTACTCTATGACTTACTACTTTCCAATTCAAAGTTTGTTTTTCATAACCAATATCACTGTCTACAACAACACTCTGTTTTCTTTCATTCTGATATGATACAAACCAACTTAAATGTTCAATCTTTGGTCCATATAATTCCAATTTTGCTATAATGTCATGATTAACACACTCAAAAGCCTTTGCTAGATCACAGAAAATTCCACCTACATGTCTTTTTTCATTTAAAGAAGTGAACATTTCATGTGTAAGTTTAAAAGTTGCATTATTTGTCGATATTCCCTTTCTGAATCCAAACTGATCACTGACAAGTATGTTGTTATATTTAAGGTGTTATACAGTCATTGAACATTACTTTTTAAAGAACTTCTGAAAAAATTGACAAGAGAGATATTGGTCTATAATTATAAAGATCATTGCATCTACCTGTTTTGATAAGAGGTTTAACAATTGAGAATTATTTTTCATCAGGGAAAATTCCTGGCTTTAGAGACTTGTTACATAAATAAGGGGAATGCTGATTCGTGACGAGCATGATTTTAAGATCTTTGTAGTCATTTTGTCATAACCAGAGGAAGTCTTTTTTTAAAAGAGCCAGTAATTTTATTTGTTTCAGAAGGCAGAATTAAATGTAGGCACTACGTTTGTGAAACTTGATCTGACAAATTCTAGTCCTGCAGCTCTACTTTCATACTTAATATTCAGTTTTTGTTACATCCAAAAAGAATTCATTAAACATTTTTGAAACTTCAAGATGTTTGCTAATTTCATAACTGTTAACACTAAGTGTTATTGAGTAGTAATGCAGTTTTTATTATATTCCAAGTGGTTTTTATTTTACTGAATTATTTTATTATAATTCAATAGTGCAGCTGCTTTTATTACCTTCTTTAAAGGTATACAACGTTTGTAGTAACTTTTTATTCTAATTGTTATTGATTCTAACTTGCTTCTCTTTTATGCATGTATGAAGTTCTAATTCCTAAAGTGATCCAGTCACTGTGTCATTGTCTCAAGACATTCAGCTGTTTCAAGTTTAAGCCAGATTAAAGGTCTTCTTACACAAACTACAAGTGTGGTGATTTATTATCCCATTTATTAATTTATTCTAAGAAGTCTGTAATACAAAACTGGACCACAACTTAAAATGTTTCATGCATCAGGTCCTTTGCCCTTATGGATTAATTTATGGTGCTTTAACCTAGAGGGTTTAATAAAGCCCTTTTGACAGATTTCACATGTATATGGTCTTTTGACCGCATGGATAAATTTATGTTCATTCAGGTATGATATTCTGATAAAACCCTTATTACAAATTTCACAGGTGTACGGTCTTTTACCCTCATGTCTTAATTTATGTTCCTTCAATTTTACAGGTAAACGAAAGCTCTTCTCACAAAGTTCACATGCATAGGGTCCCTTGTCCTCATGAATTAATTTATGTTGTTTCAGTGTTATAGGTAAAGTAAAGCTTTTTTTACAGATATCACATGTATATGGTCTTTTGCCTTCATGGATAAGTTTATGCTGTTTCAGCCTTGAAGGTACAAGAAAGCTTTTCTCACAGATATCACAGGCGTATGGTCTTATGCCCTCATGGATCAGTTTATGCCTTTTCAGTATTGATGCTAAATTGAAGCTCTTCTTACAGATATCACATGTGTATGATATTATGCCCTCATGGATTAGCTTATGCTCCTTCAACTGCGATGCACATGTAAAGATGCTTTTGCAGATTTTGCAATTGTATGGTCTTTCAGCTTCATGAATTAATTTGTGCCTTTTTAATGAAAATGTTTTATTAAAGGTTTTTTCACAAATGTCACAAGCATATGGTCTCTTATCCTCATGGATTAATTTATGCGCATTCAGTGCTGATGTTCGAATAAAGCTCTTGTTACAAATGTCACAAGCAAATGGTCTCTTATCCTCATGGATTAATTTATGATCTTTCAGTGCTGATGGAGAATTGAAACTTTTTTTACAAATTTCACATTTGTGTGGTCTCTTATATTTACGCTTATTCAGGGATGATCGAATATTGCTCATGCATGGAGCTTTGTCCTCATAGGTTATGCTCAAATGTGTTTCATCAACATCGGGCTCACTGTTCCTCCTGTTGCTTTCCCCTGAATCTGCACTACTGATGAAACAGGAAGTACCAGCATTATTTCTGGACAATGATTCTGTATTCAACCTGAAATGTTACAATATACATTATCAGTAATTTCATATGTTGAGCAGGGACAACAAAAGTTTAAATAAAAACTTCAAAGAGACAAATTGTTGGTACCAGTTAACTGACGGAACATCATATAAAGATTGCTGTTCTGCTGAGTAACACTCCAATAAAGTAACATCATTTGTGAAGATTTCTTCATCTATATTACATTAGTCGCATGGTGCTTACTTTTAAATTATTTTTAGATGTATATTAATAGCTTAAGTAGAAATATAGTTAGTTTATATTGCTAAGAACACCGTCATTGTGCCAGATGTTTCTGCACAGTTCTTTTACGTGCCAATAAATCTACTGATATAGGGTTCCAGTTTTAAGTGGTTTCTCAGATGATACAAAGTATCGGGATCAAGTGAAAGGGTGAATATTTCAAGACCAGGAATAGTCGTCCAGAAACAAAAGATTTTAAAGTCATAACCAAAGTGTGCAAATGAAATACTGCTATTTAAAATCTTTAACAAGAGATGTTACATGGACAATGAATGTTCATAATTATATTCTCCAGCCTTGAGGCACACATGACATTGTTGTACAAAGTTGTTGTATGCTGTTGTTCAACAATATCAAAGGCAGCGATAAGTCTTACCTGAAGTTCCACTTAATGAAGTAAAGTCTGCATTATGAAGCAGACACCAGATAAAGGAAGATGTGGCTATTTTAAGGAAGAAACAGACTTTGTTTAAAAACAGAAACACAGTTGTGTTTAGTGAAGTGTACATTAACATAAAGATATTTACAGACAAAAAAACGACAAATGAAATTTGAAGACCCACTTTCTTTTTCTCAAAAAATTACAAAAAGGACAGTTTAATACAGCATTTATAAGTACCATTGAATTAGATAATCAACTTAAAAAATTCAATGCCTTGGCCGGAATTTGAACCACAGATCTCCTGGTTTCCGTCCAGTCACACTTACTCATTGAGCTGCCATGGCCAACTTACCATCATGACACTAAACTCTTCAAATGACTCATATTTTCCCAGTAAACCACTAGGGGCTCTCGCATTTGAGATACACCGCTTGTGGCAACTTACTATTATAAGTACTTGAGGCACAGGCTTCATCATTTAACTCTTATTATTTAAGTTAATTGACAGAAATTAATCATCCCTTAAAAAACCTTAGCCTATATACGGCTTGTGTGAAGAAATGATTAATTTCCATCAATTAACTTAAAAACCCATTGAAGTTAATTGGAAAAAAACTATTTGCGGTCTTATTATTTCACCATTTGTGTTGCATCCAAGTAAACACAGCACATCCATGAGCAGTAGTCTCTCAAAACTTGATATAACAGATCAGGGTGTAAAATAAACAGCACAGTTTCAATTAATGGAGTTAATTGTGTTAAAATATGACCTATAAGAGTATGCAATGTTGAGCGAACTTCCCAGCAATACAAGCATATTTGTAGTGACAAGAGAAGGAATCTCACTGATTTGCAATATTTTACATCGTAACGGGATACAGTTTGTATCAGAATCATGAATCAAGTACTTGATTTCTAACTCATCTGTTCGGTATATGATGTTGTATAGATATAAATAAATCAAGACACAAGCTATGCCTATGCTAAACTGTAGATATGTTACATGTATATTTTGCAGATGTAAACCAGCACACAAAAATAAGTACTCTATAAACCAGTACCAGTCAACAGCACAACAAGCTGGAACAAATCCATAGAGTTTACGCAGATTTTCTCAAGCTTACTAAGCTTAGATGGTTGGTCCATTCTTGCAAACACTAATTCAATTATAAATGTATTCAGAAAAGGCTATATTTAAGCACAGGTTATCTGGGCTACAGTTTATGGGCGTGCACGTGGGCATGCACGCACACATGCACACATAATACACACATGTGCGCGCACACATAAATACACACACGTGCGTGCACTCACGTACATGCATGTACAACTATAACAATAATCATTTTAATTTTGAATAAACTAAAATAAAAAATGCCTTTGTTTCAATACTGTGGTGGAGGTCCTCTTTTACCTTAGCTATGACATTACTAACATGCTCTGAGGAACATCAGGTGAAAGATGCTCAGTTAGCTGAGTATTACACTGATTTTCAAGACTGATTTCTGTAACCAGAACAACAACTTAAAATGGAAGCAACAGTTCCCCAAAAACTAGTCCCTCAAAAATCAAAATGCAAGTGACTGTGAAAAACCGCTATAAATAGTTTTACCAAGAAAAAGTTAAAATACTGTGAAGAAAAGTTAATGGTAAGCTGTGCTAAACTTCATTGGTCACTTAAATTACTAGTAAAAGTGCTAACTTAGATTTAACTTCACTTTTGTTAATGATCAGAACAAACATGGCTAGTCCATACAGATTTCCTAGCACTAACATTTATTTAAACCTCCGTTGCAGACATCAATTGCTTCATAACTTTTAAACTTTCACAGAACAACTCACTCATCTGACTGAATCACCACCTACTTGTTAGTTGACTTTAGCACTCTCTTAAACAGTCCCCAGATCAATGCACAAAGTTTTCTAAGAGTGATTCCAGAATCACAAAAACAAATGCTCTCAAAACTGGCTGGCAACAAAACAGGAGGCCCTGGCTTGAGACAAAAATTCTCTTCACTGCCAGCCTGGCTTTGTGGTGGCATGATATGCATGTATTATAAGAGCATTCACAATTAATAGGAAGCTTTCCTAGATCACTAAAAGAAAAGAAGACCTCATCATTCCTAAGCATGGCCTATTGTGCATATTAGACCTTCACTAATGAGAGCATTCAAGGCAGCATGACATGAAACATCTGCTAGAGCTTTTTCTGGTTGCAAGCTGAAAATATGAAACTGGAAGAAACAATAGCACACTGCATTCTGACCTTAGAACCTGAAACCTGTAGATCTGCTGAGGTTGGTTCTTCTAGCAGAAGCATCGTCTGTACCTTGAGACCACAACTTCAAACCTGTCGGCTGGCAATGGATTTTACTGGGCATAAAAATTTTTAGCATGGCTCCCTTCAGAAGGGAAGCAAAGCTGGTGGTCATGTGTAAGTGAAAGAACCTCAAGCCTGATAAAAAGGCCTCTGAGCGTCTTTCATGCCAAATATATAATGGGATACTGAGAACCACAGCAGTTAATGAGCATCTATAAAAACAAACAAAGAAGTCTGTACCTTGTCTACAGGCGGTTTCGTCTGTGGACCGCATTAGGGAGGCCCGGGTTCGATTCCCATGGCCAAACTACCTCACACATGGGTTTTTTCGGGGGGTTTCTCGGGCTGCTAGGCAAATGCTGGGTAAGTTAATTACATCACCCAAATTTCCTGTTCCTCCATTTCATCTCCATTATCATTTCATATCATCTCTCATCTGGTGGTCTCTTTCAGGATAGAAGTGTTGGCAAGTGTCTCGGCGGTGCATGGCAGGATGATATGCTCTGAGGAAAACTACTTCCTCCTCCGGTAGGTCGGTTGCCAGTCTCCGCTCCTCTGTTTGGACCATTTTGGGACTGCCAGCCAGGGCCATTCGGGGCTCGGATCGCCTGCATGGGACCTTTAGGGCTCGGCTGCTGGGCTCATTGCCTTCCCACAATAGGGGAGCGAGCTCATTGCCCTGGCCTGTCAGGGGAAGTCTCTATCCAAGTAAACTGTGGTGGCCTACATACCAAATCCCCTCCGTAATGAAATCCTAATCCTAAACCTACATAAATCTCAAAATTGGCTATTAACTAAAAACAGCACTGAAACTATAAAGAACAGCAAAAATTGATAGAAATTAAGAACGAACAACACACAACTTTTATGTATGCCATTAATAAAGGAATCAAAGCTTGATAAAATTGGAGGAATTGGAAAGTAATGATCTACATTTAGATAACATTTACTGCAGCAAATTTTGACATTGACATGCAATTACATTCCTGTTATCAAGTTGTTGTGAACCAAAATCCTGTTTGTTGCTTTGCTTCTTGTCATAGGATTATTTAAACAGCTTTGGGAGTGACATTTGGAACCAGAAGTAGAGCTATACCCATCAGTTTCCTTTTTCTTACAGATAAGTTTGAATTGTCACTACAACATACAAACTAATAGTGCTTTGGGTTTCTTGACACTTAATAATGAAGAGACAATTACAGCCACTCAATACATATTAGACCATATCATGACCTAGGCAATCAATAGGGAAATTAAATCATACATTCAAAGCTTAGCTTCAGAGAGATATGTATATGATAAAAGTCATGATTGAGGACAGGTGCGTGTATAACTTTTTGTTTTCCTAGTATCAATTTCATTCTAAGAATTTACCTGTCACTTAGGGTCACAAATGCCGTGATAAAGGTTGTTTTCAAATTTGAAGTTGATCTACACCACATTTTGAACCACATTTTGGTTTTCTTCAGCATTGAAAGTGGTATTTTAACAACCCATGTTAGCAAAGTGTTATAAGTAGTTTCATTACTATGAAGTGTTAAGCAGAAATCTATTAACACTTGACATTATTTGACACTTTAACTCTTGAGTGTTTGAAAAATTACTGTATTTGGCACAAATATCACTAAAAGTTATTTTTTATAACTTTTTTTTTATTTTGTATTTGTTAAACATGCTTACTTAAAATTATGTCATTTTTAAAATTGAAATAATAAGTTTTACATATATAGAAACAAATAGATGAATCTTAATGTAATGACCTTTTTTTAATATAATAAATTGTTCTCAGCAATAAATCATTTGAATTACCTTCATGATTCTCAATCCTTTTTCATTTGCATCCCATCACTAATTTCCAAACACTGTATAGAACAATTTTCTACAGTTAAATAATAAACCTTAAATGTTTCTTTTTCGGTTTTTAATTATAAAGTGCTGTAAAAAGTAACTTCTGCAGCCTACAGAAGGGCCCAAACCACAGATGCAGCCTAGAAGATGCTAAATATGCCCCTGAATAACGAAACTCTTTGAAGTACATAGGGAACATTGTAACTAAATACTGTACTTACCCAGAGAATTCCCCTGGTGTTGCAACTACAAGTACTTCTTCTGTTTCTGAAGTGGATGCCTAAAACAAAATAAGTTTACTTACATTTGTGAATATAGAAGTGACTTTAATCTGCATTAGGAAGAGCACATAATACTATATGCACATGTTTTCTTGAGCACTTGATTCACGGTGTGGTGCGGGCAGAGGGAACAAAGAGAGAGGTAACGTGCTCTTGTTTCTGCAGTATGGCCAACCTAGAAAACCACAATTCAGCCAAATCACAGTAAGATAAGCAAAGATATGTGCCGAAGGTGTGAGATGCGTGGACAAACAATAAATTTAAGTTCATCCGATAAGCGGTATGCTTATATACTTACTATGTTATGAAATGCATAAAAGTAGAAAACAAATATCATAACAGGTATAAACACTCACTCACTTTGTGATTCTTCGATTTCCAAGTCCACTGCATCACTTTCATTGCTGGTATCCTCTGATGTGTTAACAATTTCATCAATTGCATTTTCTGTTATACCATCTTTTCTCCAATATTGCATTTCCAGCTCTTGGACCTTTTTGCAATATCCTTCTCAATCCGTCACTTCTATAGCAAGTTTCCGTAGATTTGTGCCTCTGCAGTTAATACTGCATCCTCTGAAAATAGTCTTTATTTTTGCCAACATCAGCTCAGTTGCATTCAGATCACAGTTAAATGAAGGTAGACGAATAATAGTGTGTCTCCTTTCAACAGCCATAACATCAACAACATACAATTTGCCTTAGATTTGTTGTAAACTGGTTAGCTAATAACCTCAAAATTGCTCAAAATGAAATGGCACGTCCAAAGATTCATGAGAATATGTGACAGCTTAGCATATTAGCCACTAGATGTCAGAGTGTATAGTGCATTCCATGTTTCAAAGTTGTCATCTGTGTTTATGGAAATAGGTGAAACCTACCGAATGAGGCCTTGGGGGCCAAAACGCTCAAGAAATCGTGCACATATAGTACATCATAGAAGTAAATAATCCTCTAGTATTGCCAAAGAGTTCATTTACAGGGTTCCCAGATACACAAAATTATAATAAAATTGGTCAGATGAAGAGAAGTTCAAAAAAAACTAAAGACATATTTTATTTCTTACATCAATACGGTAAACATATGTGAGAGTTAGCCAAATAAAACAAAAGATTATACGAGCAAGGCACAGAAGTTGGTAACATTGGTAGGTATGGGTATAGAAATGCCCTCTATACTCATAAAGGAAATCAAGAGGACAATGCGAACATTCATTGCTGTGCCATTTGTCAGACTATGCTCGAAGTGAAGTCAGCAACATCATTATGGAAGCCAGAAAAGTGAAACAGCAAGATATGGTGCAAAGAGTATCATGCCTGAATGTCTGCTGCTTATGGTGAACACAGTATGTCACTTGCATGTGTGAGTGGAACAGAAGATTTTGAGGTCAGGTGTCAAGACAGATTATGTGAAACATTGCAAATACTGAAGCGCATTTCAAGTCCAAACATCCAGAAGTGCTAACAAATGACATTCTATTGCAAAATAATGCCCACCCACATTTTGCCAAGGCAGTTTTAACTATGCCACAAAATTTCCACTGGAAAGCTCTTAACCGCTTCGCCGATGGCCATTTAAACCCTGCATGGCCGGTAACAGATACCCAATAAACAGAACAAGTCATTTAAATTGCTAAATGCTGCAAAAATGCTTCATAAATAAATATTCGTATCTTCCCTATTTATCAAGTTATTTTAGCGAAACAAAAACTGATTTAAAGCCCGTTAAGGCAGTATACATCTACGGTATCATTAAAATAGACACTATATTAATAAATCGTTGAAATTTCATTAATTTGTATCACTGTAGAGAAAACCATTCTTTGTGTCGAATGCACCTAATGCTGAGTATTTTTGTTTTAGAAACGATATGCGTATATCAGCTGCGTAAGCGAAGTGTTGGGTTCAAGCTTTATAGGTTTCAGTTTATGCTACCATGCAATAGTAATTGTATATGTTGCATTACACAAGCTGGAAAGAAACCTCCGTCAGCATCTCGCTAATTGCACACCAAATTTTATGGTAGCTCACGTAACTGTTCATATAGTAATTTTGACTGTGTCAGAATTCCGAGCGATTTCTTTAGCTAAAATACATTTGAAATAGTTTCCTCAGTGCTAATCATGGCTTCATCTAGTAATGTAGCAAATAAATTAAAGCAAATAAATGTAGCAAAGTGTAGGAAGAGTGCAGGCTTCTGATATTACATCAGAAAATGTGGAAGACTTTTTGCTGTTAGTGATTTGGACATTCACGGCGAGTTTTCAGATTTTGAGGGGGGTGTTGAGGATATAGGTAGGAGTGAGGAGGAAAATGACTGAACAGATGTTTGTGAAAAATCAACATTATCTAACACAAATAGACATACCTTCATGAGCACAACCTCTGGTGTACAACCGCATACTCAGCTTAACTTCTGACAGCCAACCAATTGACATTTAAACAAAATTTTTTACTACTGACTTAATGTCTCTCATTGTTTTGGAAACAAATGTATATACGAGTAGAGTGAAGAAAGACCTGATTTCTAAAGGCAATTTAGGACCTAAAAGTAGAAATCAGAAGTGGACAGAAGTAACAATGAATGAGATTTACAGACTACTTGGTCTAATTATGCTCATGGGTGTTATTCGTAAACCTACGCTAGACATGTACTGTACTACAGATGACATGCTAGCTACCCCATTTTTTGCGAAATGCATGTCAAATAACAGGTTTACTTCCATTTTGCGCTTCCTTCATTTCACCTGCACAGAAAATGTAAATGATAAACTATACAAAATCAGACCAGTTTTTTATTACATTATTTCAAAATTCAAAGAAAATTATGTGCCTAGTGAAAATATCACTGTTGATGAAAGCCTGATGCTTTGGAAGGGCTGCTTAGGTTGGAAACAATACATCAAAATAAAGAGGGCCAGATTTGGCATAAAGAGTTTTGATGTATGTGAAAGTAAAACAGGATATCTTTACAATAGCTGCATATATACTGGCCAAGGGACTGATAACACTGGAGAAAAAGATTTGGGGTTATCTGGTTCCATAATAATGCACCTGATGGAATCTGTACTTGATCAGGGTAGAACTGTATATTTAGATAATTGGTACAGTTCCCCTAAATTATTCATGGCCTTACACAAAAGAAAAACAAAAGCAATTGGAACAGTATGCTCAAATCGTATTGGTTTGCCAAAAGATGTGAATATGAAGGCTCTAATAGGAGAAATGCAGGTGCATCAGCTCCCTATGTTGCTTGGCAAGACAGAAGGGTTGTTACAGCATTATCCAATTGCAACTCTAAGATTTTGATGATTGATACTGGAAAAATTGATGCTCATAACAAAATTTCAATTTTCAAGCCCAATATTATCCAGGAATACAATATGCATATGGGTGGAGAGGATCTAGTAGATCAGGTATTACACGCATATCCCTCTTTGCGAAAAACAATCAAATGGTATAAAAAAGTATTTTTAAACCAGCTGGATATAACCATATACAATTGTTTAGTAATTTGGAGAGCTATAAACCCACAGAAGACAATGACATACCTGGACTTTCTCATATCAATAGCTCACAGCCTAATTGAGCACTATAAAATTCAGAGACCTCTGCATACTGGGGGTAAGAAATCCACCACCCCAACACACCTCAGACTTTAAGGAAAACATTTTTCTAAAAGGGTACCATCCACAGCAAAAAAGTTGCATACATTCAGAAAATGTCTCGTGTGCCGCAAGAAAGGTGTCCGAAAGGAAACTAGTATGATTTGCTGTGAATGTGGAGATGTGCCATTGTGTGTTTATCCCATTTTTGAGGTGTACCATTCAAGAAGAAACTTCTAAAGGTAAGCTTTTACTTGATGTGTGTTTGGAGGAATTTAGTAACAGTGACGTCAAAATTAATATAAAAATTATTTGTGGTTGGTTTATTGACACTCGTCACTTACTTTTTCATATATTTATGAGAGACTAGTTTCAAAGGCCCTGGCCTCCATTTTCAATCTCTTCCCAACTGGCAAATGTTGTTATCTGCTCTCTCTGGTGGTGGAACTATGAACTTTTTTGTCAAATTATCTGCTGGCGGGATTTCAAAGTTCATTACGCGATCCTTATTTTTCCAGATGAATATGTTCTCCCATGTTGTCAATCTATTTTGGTTTATCACTGCTTTTAATAATTTTGGATTTGGATCAATGTCATGGTTTTCATTCCAAAAATGAAATGCTACTGCTGACTTGTCTTCTTGTTTCAATCTGATGTTTCTAAAGTGTTCTTTGACTCTGGTTTTTAAATTTCTTTTTGTTTGACCTATGTAGCATTTTTCACAATTCTTGCAATTTATTTGGTATATTCCAGATTTGTTACCTGAAGGAATTTCATCTTTTGTTTTTGAATTTAGTAATTTTAAAATTGAGTATCTATTAGTAGGTGCCAAGATGATATTTTGTTCCTTGAATATCTTTTTAAATTTATTAAATGTTTTTGGATGATATGTGAATGAACTGAATATGCTGTTGCTTTCTTTTTCTTTAATAAATGTGGTTGTTTCCTTAATGGTTTTCTTTAGTTTAGATTTTCTAATTTTCTTCAACACCAAACTTTTGTTGTATCCGTTTTCTTCTGCTATGTGTATTATTGCTTTTTGTTCCTTGAAATATTCTTCTTTTTCCATGGGTATGTTGACTAGTCTGTGTGTAAGGCTGTTTATTATTGCATGTTTATGTGTAATTGGGTTGTGGCTATTATTTTTTATATAATTTTCTGAATGTGTTGGCTTCCTGTAAATTCCAAATTTTATTTTTGTATCATTCCTGATGATATTTAGATCCAAGAAAGGTAGTTGTCCATTGATTTCCTTTTCTATTGTGAATTTGATAGTCCTTTCTTGCAGATTGAGTAATTTTAATGCATCATCTAAATGTTTACTTGGTACAATTGCAAAGATGTCGTCAACATATCTATACCAAACCTTGAAGATCAATGGGAAGGACTTTTTAATTTGTGTTTCAAATGCACTCATAAATAAGTTAGCCAAAAAATGCCCCCACATATAATTTGGCCAAATGGTTACTAAGTAAATTTAATAGTTTTCCAAAATTTGAAAGTGCAAATTTAAGAAACTCTTTAGATTTAGTAGAAAAAATCAAAGATATAAATTTGGACAAAAATGACAGACTGGTTTCATTTGATGTCACATCTTTATTTCCAAGCATACCAACAGAAAAATTGCAGACTGTGTTAAAAAAAAAAAAAAAAAAATGGCTAGCTACAATTGATATGGAAGCAATAGAAGCAGAAGAATATATTTCTCTAACAAAAATATGCATTGAACAAAACTTCTTTAGCTTTAATGGAAAACACTACAAGCAGAAATCAGGACTATCAATGGGCAATCCACTTTCACCTTTTTTGGCTAACTTATTTATGAGTGCATTTGAAACACAAATTAAAAAGTCCTTCCCATTGATCTTCAAGGTTTGGTATAGATATGTTGACGACATCTTTGCAATTGTACCAAGTAAACATTTAGATGATGCATTAAAATTACTCAATCTGCAAGAAAGGACTATCAAATTCACAATAGAAAAGGAAATCAATGGACAACTACCTTTCTTGGATCTAAATATCATCAGGAATGATACAAAAATAAAATTTGGAATTTACAGGAAGCCAACACATTCAGAAAATTATATAAAAAATAATAGCCACAACCCAATTACACATAAACATGCAATAATAAACAGCCTTACACACAGACTAGTCAACATACCCATGGAAAAAGAAGAATATTTCAAGGAACAAAAAGCAATAATACACATAGCAGAAGAAAACGGATACAACAAAAGTTTGGTGTTGAAGAAAATTAGAAAATCTAAACTAAAGAAAACCATTAAGGAAACAACCACATTTATTAAAGAAAAAGAAAGCAACAGCATATTCAGTTCATTCACATATCATCCAAAAACATTTAATAAATTTAAAAAGATATTCAAGGAACAAAATATCATCTTGGCACCTACTAATAGATACTCAATTTTAAAATTACTAAATTCAAAAACAAAAGATGAAATTCCTTCAGGTAACAAATCTGGAATATACCAAATAAATTGCAAGAATTGTGAAAAATGCTACATAGGTCAAACAAAAAGAAATTTAAAAACCAGAGTCAAAGAACACTTTAGAAACATCAGATTGAAACAAGAAGACAAGTCAGCAGTAGCATTTCATTTTTGGAATGAAAACCATGACATTGATCCAAATCCAAAATTATTAAAAGCAGTGATAAACCAAAATAGATTGACAACATGGGAGAACATATTCATCTGGAAAAATAAGGATCGCGTAATGAACTTTGAAATCCCGCCAGCAGATAATTTGACAAAAAAGTTCATAGTTCCACCACCAGAGAGAGCAGATAACAACATTTGCCAGTTGGGAAGAGATTGAAAATGGAGGCCAGGGCCTTTGAAACTAGTCTCTCATAAATATATGAAAAAGTAAGTGACGAGTGTCAATAAACCAACCACAAATAATTTTTATATTAAGCTTTTACTTCTTATAGAATTTATTTAAATTTATTGTAGAACATAAAGTTTAAAAAAATTATCATTACATAAGCATTAAATGCATGTATGCACAGGCCGTCT
The DNA here is from genome assembly GCA_030765055.1 of Mantis religiosa. Lineage (NCBI taxonomy): Eukaryota > Metazoa > Arthropoda > Insecta > Mantodea > Mantidae > Mantis > Mantis religiosa. The sequence continues at coordinate 57,598,266 of CM060954.1, forward strand.
ATACACGTCCATATCGGTTTGGGGCCTTTTAACTTGGACGTCATATGACTTCCATGCTTCTGGTGGATGAATACAGATTTTGCATAGCAATGACTAACGTTGATTGCTTTAAGTGACGCCATATGTAGTTCTGGACTTAAGATCAAAGACAGGATATCACCTGTCACTGGTGCTGCATCAAAGAAATCTGTCATCAGCTTGATAATGGCACCATAAGTCATTTCTGCAGGAGTGATATTATATTCTGGTATGACATAGGCATAGAGGCCCATTAAAATGGTAGATAAATTTTTGAGCCAATTTTCTCAGAGTCGAGTCCTTAAGGCTGCTTTGATGTTGTAGTGCCAGTGTTCAACTTTTCCAATGGATGCAGATGACAGGCAGTAGTTTTAATGTGTATTCCCAAGGCTTTTGTGAGGTGAGTAAACAGTTGGCAGTCAAATTGTCATCCTCTGTCAGTTATGATGAATTTAGGAACACGAAAGCAAGCTATCCATGTTCACAGAAGAGTGCTAGCAACCGTTTCTGCAGTGATAAGCTTTATTGGTACTGTCTCTGGCCAACATGCAAGTCTATTATGATTAAGAGATATGTAATGCCTTGGGACCAAGGTAGTGGTCTTACTATGTCCATAAGGATGTGAGAGAAGCGCTCATTGATTTCACCAAAATTTCCAATAGCACTATTTGTGTGTTTCCAAACTTTTGCTCATTGGCAGGGAATGCAAAATGTTATCCATATTTTCACATCTTATTTAGCTGACGGTCAAACAAAGCATTCTCTGATTGGTGCCAAGTCATATAGTGCATGGAAGATCCTTTCTCGGTAGGAGGTAGAATATATGGTCCAAGTTTTTCAGTAAAATGATCACAAACTAACTCAGATCCATTAGGTAAGAACTATTGCAGTGAATGTCAAAGAACAAGATTCTAATGTTTTAAGTTATGCTGGTTTGGGATCATTCACTTGTAATTTAGTGATATCTTCATATGAGATACTTATTTTTTTTTTTTTTTTTGCTCCATATATATCCTGCCTTTAACTCCACTGGTCATATTGGCGGTCATTCTCCTTTGAAACATATTGAAGGTGTTAACTCGTATTCGTAGGGTGGTATCATTAGATCACATACACATTCGAACTCTCATTCATACTTCCAGACTCTGGGGAAGATATGAAATTTTCCTGATCGGAGGAAAATCCCCACCCCACCACCGGGAATCAAACCCGGGACCCTTAGCACAGCAGGCAGGTGCTCTACTGACTGAGCTACGGGGCCAGCCAAGATTCTTGTTGGTAACACAATGTCTGCAATTTTAGAACATGCATCAGTGTGAATATTGTCTCCCTTGGAGATACTGGATACCCATAGTGAACTGAGCAAGATAATCCTGGTGTTGCAGCTGTCTGGCTGTTGCTTTGTCTAAGCATGTTTGAAAGCATAAGTTAATGCTTTATGATTGGTGAATATTGTAAATTGCCGACCTTCCAGCAAGTATCGGAAGTATTTCATAGCTGAGTAACCTGCTAACAATGTGCAGTCATATGTACTATATGCACAAGATTTCTTGAGCGTTCGGGTCCCAAGTCCTCATTCGGTAGGTTTCGCCTATTTCTGTAAACACAGTTGACAATTTTGAAACAGGAAATGTGCTACACACTGTGACATCTAGTGGCTAATATGCTAAGCTTTCACACATATGCCATTTCATTTTGAGCAATTTTGAGGTTAATAATTAGCTAACCAGTTTACAACTAATCTAAAAGCAAGACTATGTTGTCAAAGTTATGGCCCTCGAAAGGGGACACACTATTTTTCGTCTACCTTAGTATAACTGTGATCCGAATGCAACTGAGCTGGTATGGGCAAACGTAAAGAATGTTTACAAAGTACGCAATGTTAACGAGAGCCAAAAATCTGCGGAAACTTGCTATAGAAGCGATGGATCAGGAAGCATACGCTAAGAAGGTCCAAGAGCTGGAAATGCAATTTTGGAGAAATGATGGTGTAATAGAAAATGCAATTAATTAAATTATTAACACATTAGAGGATACAAGCGATGAAAGTGACGCAGTAGACTTGGAAATCAAAAAAACACAAAGCGAGTGAGTGTTTACAGCTGTTAAAATATTTGTTTAATACTTTTATGAGTTTTATAACAGTAAATATATAATCATACAGCATATCGGATGGAGTTCAATTGTTTGTTGCCATCTCTCATACCTTCGGCGCATATCTTCACTTATCTTACCGCAATTTGGCTGAATTGTGTTTTTCTAGGTTGACCACACTGCAGAAACAAAAGCTCCCAGGGTATAGTCCAACGCATAAACTGTTAAAATTACGGGGAAGCTCACTAGAAGGATGAGCAAGCAGAGTTCCATTAGTTAGCTGTTCTTTCAACTTGTTGAAAGGTTGATCTGCTTTGTGACTCCATGCAATTGGGTATTTATCCTTTTTCTTTGCATTTTTACATAATAAAAAAAAAGTTATATTCTCAGACTTCAAACCAGGTGGGATGATAATTAGACACCAATGTTTCAGGAGCAAACATCTCTCCCATCATTAGGATATGAATGAATAAATAAAGTTATTAAACGCTAAACTGAAATAACAAAAAATTAAAGACAGAACACTACCAATACTCGATTCCCTGAACAAAAGACTGTGGTAAAACACCATACACATGCAACATTTGTGAAAAAGGTTTTACTCAAGCATATTCATTAAGAAGGCACAAGTTATGTCATGAGGGCAAATGACCACATACATGTGAAATCTGTATGAAAGTTTATTTTAGCATCACAATTGAGGATAAAAGCCCACTTACATGTGAAATGCTTTACATGTGAATGGCATTAAATTATCATCACACTTTAAAGAGCATAAATTAATAATTTTCTTAATGCTTCAATTCAATTAGCAATCTAGGAAGTCTATTCTCATGCATTTTGCTATTCTCTATTAAGAGCCAATATAAACTGTGTAACTGGTAAGATTTCTGATCTGCAAATCCAAAAAATAAAAGATGCAATACAAGATCACATTATTTCTCAAAATAATTATAACAAGCATTCATTAATATCAATTAAAATAGGTACAAAAAAGCTATAGCATTAGAGTGTATTAACTGTGTGTGTGTGTGTGTGTTTTTTTTTATTATTATTATTACCTGGCATGCCCCATTCCTTAGGAATACTACATGCCTTATTTTATTTACATTATATACAACTTTTACAATAATTTTACATATCTTGTATTTGTATTGAAATGTATCCTCTACAATGCGTGTGCGTGTGCGTGTGCGCGTGTGCATGTGCGTATGTACCTTTGTCTCGCTCTCCTCAGGAGTTTCCAGCTTGCAGGTTATTTCCGCTGAAGAAGCGTCATGCCAAACAGGCTCATCTTTGACTTCCACTTTGAAGTGTGCTTCAGGGTTGTGATCCTTAGAGAAAACAGAAACCCTCCCAATCTCAGAGAACATATCACATTCTTCAGATTTAACCAATGTCTCATTTGGACACACAGGTTCTTTTTTGATGTACACTTCATGACTTCCTGTATTTATGTAATCCATTATGCTACCTGTAAAAGTAGAAACAAACCAAGCTGAAACAGTAGCTTTGGCCTGACTCCAAAAATAAGTATTGTTTATTTGGAAGTATTATTGAGAGTTTAAAAAGGAAGGATGTTTAAAAATGTTGTACTACTTATATTTAGTATATAGAAGTGAAATTGTGAATAGACAAGCAAGATACGTATAGGTAGCTATGAATGACAAGTGTATACAGAAATGAATGATTGCTAGGGATACAGAAATTAACTTTCAAAGGACAGTGGAGTAAAAAAGATTAGTAATTGCGGAAGTGAATGTGTTAAAAGAGCTATTGTATTGTTGCGAGGCATTATTTTGCTTCTGTGTACACAAGCACTGAGAGAGAGAGAAGCGGGCAATGAAAGAGACAGATAGCACCTAAGCCACGCCTGCAGACCAACTAGCGCTGAACACTTGCCGAGAGAGAGATTGAGATAGCAACAGAGGAAGAAAGAGACAGACAGTTCCATGGTGTTCTTGCTACATCACAAAAGATAGTGCTAGTTTGGTAGCTTTCGAGAAACTTTGCCAACCTTTGAGAAACAGTAGCTCTTGTATAAATGCAACTGAGCTGAGCTGGAGCCGGCTAGTCAGTGAATGGAGTTGAAGCTGTGCAGTGTCGGCAGGGAGCTGCTTGAGAGTGGTCAATGGTCAGTTTTCATGCAGCATGGGTATGGTCATTTAAACTGTATCAAGTTGCTAGTTGAGAACTGATAAATGTGTAGTGATTTGAAAGTGAATTCTTTTGTTTATTTACATGAGCAGAAGCCACAAGAGATATGGTATATGTTACGTCATTCTGCTGCCAAGGGTGTACAAAGTGTCTTTCTACATAAATAAAGAGGATTTTGAATTTCGGCAAACTTGACTTTTAATTTACGAACCCACAAAGTCACAGTACATAATTGTATTGTTTCATTTTGTAATTAGTGCTCATCGAGTAAATAAGTATCAACAAAGAAGTTTCACAATCATTATTCTGATAAATTGAAATTAAAATATTACATCAATTCAAGACTGTGATCCTGGGATGAAATTTCTCATGGACTGATTGGAGGATAGCTGGAAGAATGAAATTTAATTATTTAAAAATCTATTACATCTTCAAAATTTTTTAATCTAATCATCGCGCAATACAAACAAGAACAAAATTACAAAACTAAAATAAAACGACAAAATTATTTATCACAAGCTGACGGCGCAAACTTTATCACATAAACAAAATCTCAACATGCACCATTATAATTATCTTTCAAAGCTTATTCCCAAACATATAATGTATCACTTACCCAAAGATCTATGTGTGGCTTTTTCAGGCTTAGGGACCTTAAAACATGTATTTCTGGTGGAATTTGATATTCCTTAGATAGAAAGTAGCAATGTTTCATACAATCCACAAACATGAATTTTATTATGCTGCATGGAAGAAAAAAAAACACACACACACAAATTACACTCATTTCTATACACGTTTTTACAAACTACTCCTAAAAAAGTTTATTTTTTAATCGAGATAAACTTTTTCATTACACAATACACTGTAGATACAAGAGGAAACCAAAATCAACAGTGAAATAAATGACTTGCTATTTTCAGAACTTTGCAAAAAGAAATCTCAGAAACTATTTGTAATTGGTTTATTAATACTCGTCACTTACTTGTTTATATTTATGAGAGACTAGTTTCAAAGACATTCGCCTCCATTTTCAATCTCTTTCCAACTGGCATCTGTTGTTGTCTGCTCTCTCTCTCTCTCTCTGGTGGTGGAACTATGAACATCGTTGTCAAATTATCTACTGGTGGGATTTCTAAGTTCATTACGCGATCCTTATTTTTCCATATGAATATGTTCTGCCATGTCGTCAATTTATTTTGGTTTATCACTCCTTTTAATAATTTTGGATTTGGATCAATGACATGGTTTTCATTTCAAAAGTGAAATGCTACTGCTGACTTATCTTCTTGTTTCAATCTGATGTTTCTAAAGTGCTCTTTGACTCTGGTTTTTAGATTTCTTTTAGTTTGACCTATGTAGCATTTTTCACAATTCTTACCTCTTATCTGGTATATTCCGGATCTGTTAACTGATGGGATTTCATCTTTTGTTTTTGAATTTAGCAATTTTAAAATTGAGTGTCTATTAGTAGGTGCCAAGGTGATATTTTGTTCCTTGAAGATCTTTTTAAATTTATTAAATGTTTTTGGGTGATATGTGAAAGAACTGAATATGCTGTTGCTTTCTTTTTCTTTTGTAATTGTGGTTGCTTCCTTAATAGTTTTCTTTAATTTAGCTTTTCTAATTTTCTTCAACACCAAACTTTTGTTGTATCCATTTTCTTCTGCTATGTGTACTATTGTTTTTTGTTCTTTGAAATATTCTTCTTTTTCCATGGGTATGTTGACTAGTCTGTGTGTAGGGCTGTTTATTATTGCATATTTATGTGTAATTGGGTTGTGGCTATTATTTTTTATATAATTTTCTGAATGTGTTGGTTTCCTGTAAATTCCAAATTTTATTTTTGTGTCATTCCTGATGATATTTAGATCCAAGAAAGAGAGTTGTCCATTGGTTTCCTTTTCTATAGTGAATTTTATAGTCCTTTCTTGCAGATTGAGTAATTTTAATGCATCTTCTAAATGTTTATTCGGTACAATTGCAAAGATGTCGTCAAGATATCTATACCAAACTTTGAAGATCAATGGGAAGGACTTTTTGATTTGTGTTTCAAATGCACTCATAAATAAATTAGCCAAAAAAGGTGAAAGTGGATTGCCCATTGATAACCCCGATTTCTGCTTGTAGTGTTTTCCATTAAAGCTGAAGAAGTTTTGTTCAATGCATATTTTTGCTACAGAAATGTATTCTTCTGCTTCTATTGCTTCCATTTCTATTGTAGTTAGCCACTTTTTTAATACAGTATGCAATTTTTCGGTTGGTATGCTTTGAAATAAAGATGTGACATCAAATGAAACCAGTCTGTCATTTTTGTCCAAATTCATATCTTTGATTTTTCCTACTAAATCTACAGTTTATTAAATTTGCACTTTCGAATTTTGGGAAAATATCAAATTTATTTAGCAACCATTTGGCCAAATTATATGTGGGGGCATTTATACTACTAGTGATAGGTCTCATGCCTTTCCCTGTTTTATGAACTTTTGGCAGCGCATATACTCTTGGTAATGTTGGGTTATCTACTTTAATTTTGTGAAATTCCTTTTTGTTGATTATTTTGCTTTCTTTTAGAGTTTATTTGTGGTTTCAATGCATTACTTTAAAGGGTTAGTTTCTACTTTTTGGTAATTATTGTCTTCCAACAAATCTTCCATCCTCTTCGTGTAATCTTCTTTTTCCAAAATTACTAGTTTATTTCCCTTGTCTGCTTTAGTATAAATAACTGGTTTCTTTTTAAGGGCTTTTATAATTTAGCTATTAAAATTAATTTTCTTTTCATTTTTAATCTGTTATACTATTTTGGAGCATTTGTTTTTTACTGTGTTTCTATTTTCTTCATTAAGTGTTTGTGTAGCAATTTGGATGTCAGCAATATACTCTTCAATTTGGCTGGAATAGTCTACACATGTTTTTAAACCTAGATTTAGCATATTCAGCTCTGGTTTTGTGAAACTTTGGTTTGATAGGTTAACAACATTGCAAAAAGCAATTGAATAGTAATAACACTTCTAAAAAAATGGCAAAGTATTAAAAACTTCAAACCAAACACTATCTAATATCTTCAAAATGGCTGAGGCATGGCTTGAAGTGCTACAACTTTTTGTGAAGTTTCCATCTCTCACTGAAGATTTAACTATTATATAAAATTATACAAAATCCCTTTTGAATGAAGAGGACCTTACCAACTGTTCTGACAAAATTCAAAAGTGATTTTACTTGCAATGTAAATACCTCAAATATGTGATATTCTTATCATAATTCTAAGAGCCATTTTTTAAAAAATCAACAATTTAGATAAATGTAAAGGTTACTTGAGTTGTGGCGATATACTTGACAATCTTTGAATAACATTATTAGAAGATACTATGTTTGGTATTTATCTAAGTATTCTTTTTTAGTTATGCCATTCACCGACATAAAGAGACCTCATAAATATTAAAAGCAGAAGCATTATTAACAGTGAAGTAGTCTTCATTTTTGAGTTTGAGTTTACAGTGTAAACATAGTGACTCATAAATCAAACTCAAAAATAAAAAGACCTATTTCTAAAACTCAATAGATACTTGAGTCCTCTACTAAAGCTATACAATTCAAGTAAAATATTCAGAATTGTATTTGAGGTAGTAATTTTTATTTCAGACTGTACTCTTCGCCGACTGTTGTTAGTTTTCTGGCGATAATGTACAGACTATATGACCATTCTTGTTGTGGCATTCTTAGAAATGGCAGACATTTGAATTACAAAAAAAGAGGATACAAATGGTGAATTCACTACTGTAATTTAAAGCCATTATACCACATTCACATCTCGTAGAGGATATCTTCCGGACTTAAGCTTACAAAAACGTGGAAAAAATTGTGACAAAAGAAAAACCACGGAGCTTAATGCTTGCTCGCTTTCAAAATATAAATATTGTGACTTTGTGGGTTCGTGAAATAAAAAGTCCAATTACACCACTCAACAATGTTCTTTATTTCCACCGACTTACAGTTAAACTCTTGCCAATTACACAGAATTTCGTGCTGCACACAGTTACAATTCACCAGTTCGTCCGTTACAATTTCCTTGTACTCGCGGTTACGTAAGCTCCGGTACACCTTCACAGTTACGTACAGTCTTCCGTTGCACAATCTTCTCGTACATTAACACGTCACTGACTAACTCTTACACCAAGAACTGACTGTCTCCTCACTCACTAACTGACAAAACCAACTCTCCTCTGTCCGTCTGTAACCCTCTTTATATCGGAATATCGCCCACTTCTCCGCTTTTCTGGTTCCCAGGCGAAGATTCCAGTAAACGAAAGATCGAGAATCAGGTGTAGAAGAAACAGGCGACACAGTCATGTTTTTCCCCTGACCACAGCCTGTCACCACTATAGGACAAACGAGGCGAGGGCATGGCTAACCGAACCTTCCCTGTCTCCCGCTCCCAGCTGCTTCACAGGGTGTTCCAGCGCTCGCGTTACACTGCTCCCTCCTCAAAGCTGTTCGCCCTGAACAGCCCCATCGTAGCGTGCGAGGCGGTCCAGGTGTACCACCAGCATCTGCTCGGAGTCTCAGCCAGAAGTAGCGCCGCCGTAGTTTGTGAATCATTCGGTTCGCTCCCAGGTGTCGTCCTGAAGTACCGGCGTGCACTTCCTCCAAGACTTCCGGGACCTTGCTCCGGGGAAGTACCAACTGTCCTCTCTGCGCCTTCCCATCGGGTGACTCCCATACCCGGAACAGCACGCCCACTCTGGTCTTCAACGAGTCCCATTGGGCCCAGTACGACTTGTAGGTGGCGCTCCTCGGTGCGATGTCCTCCCAGGTTGGCCTCGTCCCTGCCTCCACTTCCCTCAAGAGTGGCCCCAAGTCTGCGCCCGCCAGCTGCTCCCTCCTCAGGCCTGCGCTATCCCAGCCTTCAGCAGGCACTGCCACAACTACTCGGACTGCTGCGGCACGCTCCTTCTCTTCCACTCTTGTGCGCTCATGGCCGTCCTGGATCTGCGGTAGGACACCTCCAATGTAATGGTCGCTAGCGTCGGTGTCCACAATGAAGGCGCCACCCGGTTGTGGGAAACCCAAAATTGGAGCACTGCACAGGGTCCCCTTCGGGTGCTGGAAAGCGTCTTCGGCGTCCTCCGTCCACACATAAGGCCGGTTTTCCTCCGTCAGGCGGGTGAGGGGTTTTGCGATGTTGTCGGCCTTTTCCTCTAAATCATTAAGGCGGTCGTCTACTTGACCCTTCCGCTTGCCCAGTTTCGCGACGTCATCCCTCACGCCGGCCAACCGTTCCTCAAACTTTGCGGCGAGAGCCTCGTTCGCCGCCTTCATTTCCGTTGTCAGTTCGGCAATCTTTGAGGTCATTGTCGTGGCCAAGTTGTTGTTAGCCGTTTCCGTCTTCGCTGTTAATTCGGCCTTCATTTCTTCCATCTTCCCTATGATGTTGTCGTTTGCCGCTTCTGTTTTTGCAGCGAGGTTTTCATTTGCCGTCTTCATTTCTGTCAGTTCCGCCTTCATTTCCATCATCTTCTCCAAAATTTTCTCCAATGCCGCGTCCATGGTTGTAATGCTCGGTGATGTTATCTTCCCGCTTCCTGACACCAGTGTGACTTTGTGGGTTCGTGAAATAAAAAGTCCAATTACACCACTCAACAATGTTCTTTATTTCCACCGACTTACAGTTAAACTCTTGCCAATTACACAGAATTTCGTGCTGCACACAGTTACAATTCACCAGTTCGTCCATTACAATTTCCTTGTACTCGCGGTTACGTAAGCTCCGGTACACCTTCACAGTTACGTACAGTCTTCCGTTGCACAATCTTCTCGTACATTAACACGCCACTGACTAACTCTTACACCAAGAACTGACTGTCTCCTCACTCACTAACTGACAAAACCAACTCTCCTCTGTCCGTCTGTAACCCTCTTTATATCGGAATATCGCCCACTTCTCCGCTTTTCTGGTTCCCAGGCGAAGATTCCAGTAAACGAAAGATCGAGAATGAGGTGTAGGAGAAACAGGCGACACAGTCATGTTTTTCCCCTGACCACAGCCTGTCACCACTATAGGACAAACGAGGCGAGGGCGTGGCTAACCGAACCTTCCCTGTCTCCCGCTCCCAGCTGCTTCACAGGGTGTTCCAGCGCTCGTGTTACAATATATATTTTATACCTGTTTTATTTTGAATAAATAGATGCAACAAGAGTGTTAAACAGCTAATGCTGCATAAATGCGTGCATTGTATTCTTCAGACATTTAACTATCGTCTGTATATAAATTATTTTGATATGCCTTCTCTAGATGGCAGGAGGTGGTTGAGAAGAAGTTGGTGCACAACCTGTGATTGCATACATGTCCATGCCATTTGCAGTGCTCTGTGTTGACTGCTACTGGTAGTATGATGCAAGCCACATGGTGAATAAAATGTATGGCAGTGACAAATGTCACTTTGGAAGAAGACAATGAAAATATTCGACAGGGGTAAAGAGACAAAATTCTGAATTATGTTGAAATTGGACATATTTGCCCTGTTAAGGATCACTCCTAAAATCAGTGTGTTCGGAGTTTTGGGAAATGTGGTGTGCTAGTAAAGAAGGTTGAAAATATAGAACTTACTGCTGAATATGTGAAAACTATGGAAGATTTTAGTGTTCCCCAAATGATTCAATGTCATTAATGCTGCTTATCTAATACAAGATTGGATAAAGGTTCTTGCTCCAATGTTTCTTAAGACACCATGTGTTAAAGATTACAAATTTTGGATTCAGACATATTGCTTTATATACTAATCACCAAAAGGTGTGGTATCAGATTTAAATACCTACACTGCAATATATCAACACTTTACTTTTCTCAACCATAGTTCCCCCTTTCTGAGTTACAAGGCCCTTAGTCTAAATGATGAGCTAAAACCAGACGTAAATCTTGCTAAAAATACATGTATTGGCACTGTCCTAAACAGAGGAGGTGTGAATTATGGTGTCCTAAATAACATTTTAGATGTAGAATCATAATCTCAGACCTAAAGATTGTTCAATAACCCAAGAAGTTTTAAAATTGTAACAATTATAAAATTGAAAGGTTGAACAGTATATCTTCCATACACGAACAGTTTTAATTTTTTTTCTATAGATGTCAATATTTGTCATTCAATCATTAAATTTGATATGATGTTATATCAAGGTGTTGGACATTTGTACATTCTAGGTAATAAATGTCTCTCGCTGTATTAGTGAATTGAGGAGCATTTTTTTTTTTCAAAACTGGAGAAATGCAAAATTTTCAAAATTGAGTTAGGCATAGTAATGGCATAATGTTGACCTTTTACATCAACCTCTTTTAGCAAAAATCGAATAATGCCTCACATACATGTAAGTGCTAAAATCACTAGGTTTTAGTAAAACCTGATATATATGCACTCTATAACAGTCGCTTTTGTTTGGCACTAAAATGAGTTTTGTTTATTTGCTTGGTAGTGTTATTTAGAATTTAAAAAAAAAAGTTTAAAAACATTATGTTTATATTACGTATGTGCATGTGAAATTCTAGAAAAAAATAAACAAGATATGTATATTGGTTGGTACAAGTGACGTCAGTATTGTAACTTTGTGGGTTCGAAGAATTAAAAGTCCAAGTTGCACAAATTCAAAATGTTCTTTATTTCCATAGAAATACACTCACAGTAGCAGAATTATGTAACACACAAATACGATCTTCTAAGGTTGTTGACCACAACAAAGAATTCACTTCCAAGCACCAGTTTCAATTACAACTCACGCCACGACTACTATTTACAATTGTTTACAATTGTCTTTACAGCTTTCCAGTTCGTCTGCCGTAGGTCCACACTGCACTCACTATCCCGGCTCCTCGCCGTAAAAACTGACTCCAATGCATCACTTATATACACACCAATTGCAGTATCTAGAAGTTTCCCGACTCAACAAAGCATCACGGTCTTTCAAGGCAGCAGGAGGAGGGGAAAGAGATGGCCCAGAGACTTTTGGTTACTTCTCTCCCCACCCCATCTCTCCTCGACACATCATTAGCACTGCGCATTAGCGTAGGCGTGGCTTAACATCCATCTCCCCCACTCCCCACTTCTCTCTCTCTCACTCTCTTGCCACGTAATAGGCGTTCGCAACAGTATAAAGAAATGTACGGTTGTTATGGAGAAAGAAATCAATAATCTTCCTTGTGGAAAAAGGACATGGAGAAGATGAAAGTTTTAGTGATGACTGGACATGCAGGAGTAAGCAATTTTATGTAATTAACGGAAACTATTTATTAAGGAAGTATCATTTTATTAAAAATGGTGGAAAATTAAGCTTCTTAAAGTTGTGGAAAATAAACTTAAATTATATATTACGAAATTGAACTTATTCAAATTTTATTTCTTTCACTTGTAACCACCCTTGAAAAGAAGAGATCTTATGACTCATATTTAAGCAGACACAATATTAAAAAACCAATTCAAATTACACCAAAGAAATCCTGTTCCACATGTCGCCACAACATGGGGCATCATAGTATATTCAACATCGCATGTGTACTACAATGAAGAAATCCTGCTACAACTCTAAGAGTTAAAGCAAAGTCCACAAATGCAATAAAATTACTCACAAGTGTTGTAGCTCTCTTTCCCTAGCACGCTGTTGGTAATAATGGACTAGACTGACTGTCACATTGCTGTATATTGTAACAATATTGATCAGCAGGAAACAGTGATGCTAACAGACTTCATTGTAGTCAGAGCAGCTACAGCTTACTTTCAGTTAAGTATTCACCTGATACTGTTATGTTAGTTTGCAAAGAAGCCTGCAAGCTAAATCAAAATGAATGATTATACTTGTGATTCTGACAACATACAAGTCAAAGAATGTTCTGGATGGAGAAAATCGTGATTCAAGAAGTTTAAAGGTGTAAAGTGAAACCTATTATTAAATGCACTCATGGACTTGAGGTTTTGCCTTCAAAAGGTAATGGAAAGAAGGTATGCAAAGATGCTGAAATGCTATGACAATACTATCAAGTTCAACCATCATTTGGTATCATTAAATAAACCAGACCAAGATAAGTTTCTGTTAAAATTTGTTCAATATTTCTTCACCTCAGCAGAGAGTAGTGAACACCTAGAGTGCAAAAAGAAGAAAATAGTGACAATGAAGTATAACATTAGAAAAAGGAATGGTGAAATAGAGCCTGTTTGTGCTGTCACTTTTCAGGAAGTTCCAGGCATGCTAAAGGATGGATTATCCTATCTAGCAAGTAGGTTTCATGAAGGACAAAAATTGGCAAGGAAAGAAGAGATGGGACGGAACAGGAAAGGAGCATATGGCACTAACTATTGCCATTAAGTATGATATAACAAAATACAAATGCAGAGAGAGCCATCCTGGTAGGAAAAGTCCTCGAGAGATCATTTGCCTTCAGATTTCACTGTGAATAACATGTTCAAGAGATTCTGAGAAGAAAGAAATGGTTCAGAACTCCTAAGGACAAAGCTCCTTATCAGAATACAATAATGTATTTTACAAACATCTCAAGCAATTAACTATATTTATGTATAATGATTTATAATAAGTATATTAAACTGTAAAACTGTTATATTATGCTACTGTATATTATTGTTTTTTGTATTCCTAATAAAACTAAAAGTATCAATTAAAATAGTGCAATACAACAATACCTGTAAAATATGCATTGTAATACAATGCGGATATATAGTAAAGAGCAAAACAATTAAAAATATTTCTTTCCAGAACAAAATTAGAATGCATCATGGAACTAAAAGAGACAAAATAGATGATGGAAGCAATGATTATATATCAAGTTTTGAAAAAAAAAAAAAAAAAAAAAATGAATGTTAATATATTTCATTACAACACATTATTTGTTTCTGTAAGATCTAGAAATCACGTAAAAATCAACCTTTTGATATATATGTATCTAAATAAAAATAGAAAAACTCATTTTATGAAAAACAGCATGAATTGCATTTATAGTTTTGAAAAACTGCTGCTCAGTTATTAAATGCATTTCATGCAATGTCTGCATTTTCAAAACTTCAAGACCATTTATCTCAACATGACATTTTCCCACTAACATTTTTGTTGCACCCAGGTACTCATCCAACAGTGTGTGATTTTCACTTGTGGGGTGATCTGAAAGACGAAGTTTACAACACAAATTCTCATACATTAGAAAAACTATAACAAATTATCAGAAATGAAATTGGAAATATTACAGTGGTCTAACTTAACTGTATGAATCAGAATGAGTTCTCTCTATATAATGCTTGATTAGCCGAGGGTGAACATATTTCTAGCATCTGGTAAGAGTGTTACACATAATTTACGTGCAGAGTTTATGTAGTGAAAAAGATGCTGTGGCACACCCAATCATGCACAAGTGAAATGCTGTGCATCCATTAGGTTTTAAATGAAGAAACCTATAGTAAAGCAAAGAACAATGGATTTAACTTACCTGAAGTTATTTTTTTGAAATGTGATACATTTGCCTTTAAAATGACAGAGGTTGTTCTCCCGTGTTGTGCTAGGCAGTTCCTCTGCACTGACAGATGATTATCCTCTTGTACAAATTCTAACAAGTCACTTCTTCCAGAATGTTAACCTTCATAAAAGATTAAAATTTTATTTTAGTTACATTAAATATTGCCAATTAAATGTATTTCACACAATTCATCAGTTCCATTTGAAACAATCAGCCAACAATATTGCTATGGATATTTGTTTCATGTTTTCAAATATTGAGCACTTTCAATCTGATTTACAGATATGCACTCAAAATAATATTTTCTTAAAGAATCAATGAATGTTAATATAGTTCCCATTATAATCCAAGCTAACGCTTATTACAGTGCTCTTTATATCTTTTCTACCAACAAATTTTTATTTTCCTGTTAAGTTTTAAAGACTCATTTCCTATACTTTTCCATATCTCTACCTTTCCACATCCACCTTAAAACTATGTCTTGCCTGCACTACTCCTTTGTAACTATAAGTGTTTCAACCGTGATTCTCTGCTATTCTCATTATTTACACTCTCTTGTTGTTCTACATAAATGTCTTTTTTCTATTAGGTATTTCTGTCAACATTTTACCATTCTTTCTAGCACTACACTTTTCTTTCTTATTTTTCCTAATTCTGGTAAAGCAATTGCTCCCAAACAATAACAACAATTTCAGTAGTTCTTTGCTATAATTCTTAAAATTATATTCTTTGCTGTAATTCTTCTATACACTTTATTCATTAATTATAAACATCTTCATACAACCATTATGTAGACTTCCCAATTTATCTTTAAATTTTCTTACATTTGTCATACTTGTTTTTCTTTTTGTCACTGCCTTTCTACTATGAGTTTCCCAGTTTCCATTGCTACCAAGTCTCACCCCAAGTAGTCAAATTCTTTGACCACTTCCAGCATTTTGGACCCAACTTCCAATGTTCATCTTTACTTAGTTTTGTACCATATTTAAAAAGCCACAACTTCTTTTCTTTTTAGTTTATATTAACATTAATTCCTCATTTGTATTTCATTTATTGCTTTCTATAAACCTGTCACTGTTACGGCCACTACTATTAAATCACAACTTGCATACAGCAGTCTATTTTCTTACAAACTAGGCATATATAAAATAACAAATTTGTTAACTTTAAAGAGAGTCGATTAAAGACACTAGACAACACTTACTTTTAAATTTTTCCGGAACATGTTTCTGAGGCTTTGCCTCTATCATCGACCGGCTCTTGACTGGTTCTCGTTGGTGTAGCTGACGATATTTTGTCACAAGTCTCCTCTGGTGGCGGTTCAAAGAACTTGCTGAACAAATCTTTCTGGGGGATGTCGAAATTGAATACTTTGTTCCTATTTTTTTAAATGAAGATTTGTTCCCATGTGGATAGTTCTTGTTTTCCTGATGTATGTTTTAGTAGTTTTGGTTCTGGATTTATGTTGTGGTATTTTTCCCAAAAATGTGTGGCAACTGCTGATTTTTCTAATTGTTTATATTTTATGTTTCTAAAGTGTTCCTTTGCTCTTGTTTCTAAATTTCTTTTTGTTTTTCCAATATAAATTTGACTACAGTCATTGCATTCAATTTGATATATACCAGATTTTTTGTTAGATGGAATGGCATCTTTGATGTTTGAGCAAATTAGGTTTTTTTAAGGAGAAATGGTTGACTGGTGCTAGTGGAATGTTTTGTTTTTTGAAGACTTTTTTGAATTTATCATAGGCCCATGGATGGTAAGTGAATTTTTTGAAAATCATATTAGTTTCTGTAGCTGAAGGAGTTGTGGTTTCCTTTAGTAGCTTCTTCTTTTTTGCTAAGTTCACTTTTTTGTCCACTAATGATTTGGGAAAGTTATTTTTTTGTGCTATTTCAATTATTTTGTTGTATTCTGTTTTGTATTCTACTGCTGTGAGAGGGATGTTTACCAGTCTGTGTGCTAAACTATTGAAGATTGCCTGTTCTAACAAAAAATCTGGTATATATCAAATTGAATGCAATGACTGTAGTCAAATTTATATTGGAAAAACAAAAAGAAATTTAGAAACAAGAGCAAAGGAACACTTTAGAAACATAAAATATAAACAATTAGAAAAATCAGCAGTTGCCACACATTTTTGGGAAAAAAACCACAACATAAATCCAGAACCAAAACTACTAAAACATACATCAGGAAAACAAGAACTATCCACATGGGAACAAATCTTCCTTTAAAAAAATAGGAACAAAGTATTCAATTTCGAGATCCCCCAGAAAGATTTGTTCAGCAAGTTCCTTGAACCGCCACCAGAGGAGACCTGTGACAAAATATCGTCAGCTACACCAACGAGAACCAGTCGAGAGCCGGCCGATGATAGAGGCAAAGCCTCAGAAACATGTTCCGGAAAAATTTAAAAGTAAGTGTCGTCTAGTGTCTTTAATCGACTCTCTTTAAAGTTAATTTATCATCACAACACTGTTTTCAACACTTCCAAGAAAGGAATAACAAAATTGTTCCTTTTATGACTTCCATAAAACAATATGCACCTTCTATATACACAAATAAAAAGTTTACTGAAGATTTCAACTGCAAAGGTGAATATAAAAACTCAGAAGGAAGGATGGAATAGCAATGTGACAAAAGGCTGACATCAACAGAGGACCAATCAACAATATTCTTTGTATCCCTTCCAATGACCAAAGTAGATAAATGTAAACAATGAGGAGAATGTGAAGCAAGGAGTTTGGGTTTAGGCTGAGGTGAAACTAAAGCTGCTGTACATTTGTTTGAGAATGTAATTGTAATTTATGTATCAAAAATTAAATCACAAGCATGTTGAATCTACGTAATACCAAAAGTGTTACTAAATGAACCAACAAAAAACAAATGCTAAATGTCTATTACAGCTTTGGAAAGGAGTGTTTATGCAAGTCCAAGTATATGTCACATGCTGCCCTGTACTCCCCCCCCCCCCCCGCCCCCAGTGACAAAGATGAAGAATCTCTTTGGTAAGTGTACTTTGCATCCTGAGCTTGTAGTATGCTGTATTGACTGGTTATTGTCTGAAGACTCAGCAGTAAAATTGAGTGTCACTATTTATGAGGGCCTACGCGGTGTAGTGTTCATGTTATTCAGAACATTTGAGTCTATCAATAGAAATTGGTTGCTGACCATGAGGTGTTTGTACAATGAAGTGCTTTTGTGAATGTTTGACTACTAGGTATGGTCCATTGTAGACAGGCTGGAGACGTTTCCGAACTGCAACTTGTCTGATAATATATGTGAAGAAGTCATAAGCTTTTGGTGGATGAACACAGATTTTGCAGAGCAATGACTAACATTGATTGCTTTAAGTGATGCCATATTTAGTTCCAGACTTAAGATCAAAGACAGGATATCACCTGTCACTGGTGCTGCGTCAAAGAAATCTGTCATCAGCTTGATAATGGCACCATACGTCATTTCTGCAGGAGTGATATTATATTCTGGCATACAAAATTTACTGAGGAAACTGAACAAAATCTTTACTCCGCTCAACATGAAGCATTTGTAGATCAACTCAATAAAACAATAACAAATATATTTCTTGAAGTAGCAAAAAAATGGATCCCAAGAGGAAAAACTAAAAATTACAAACCCTTTTGGAATACAGAACTATCAAAGTTAAAAGAAGAAAGGGACATAGCAAGGAAAAAAGTAGAATTGTTCAATAACCCAACAGACACACAGGAATGGCGAAGAAAGGCAGCAAAATGTAAAAAGGAAATTCATATTACCAAAAAAAAAAGCTGATTATAGAAAATATGCAAAAAAAGGATACAGATATATAAGTAAAATTAATTGTCAGAAAGAAACAAGGAAAGAACTACTCAAACTAAATAGGAAAACACTTACTTGAAATTACTCTATTTCTGAAGCCTTTATAAGTATTACAACTCTCAGCAAAAACTTTCCTCTAAAGCAAAAAGAAAACAAAGGCAGATTAAAAAAGTTCTATAAAAAATTAAAAAGTGCCCAGAACAAACAAACAATATATTCAGCAAAGAATTCACCATAAGGGAACTAAATCATGCCATCCATGAGTTGAAAGATGAAAAGTCTCCTGGACCAGCTAAAATACATGCTGAATTTCTAAAACACCTACGATCAAAGGGAAAAAAGGTTCTACTGAAATTATTTAATATATCATGGACCTCTACTGTACCTACAGAGTGGAAAAAAGCAAAAATTATTCCTATTCTAAAAAAAGACAAAGCACCCGACAAAATAAATAATTACAGATCAATTTCCTTAACAAGTGTCATTGCAAAAACAGCAGAATGTATGATTTCAGCAAGGCTAAATTGGTTCTTAGAAAGTATCATATTAACAACTGCTCAAACAGGATTCAGACAACACTTATCTAAAGGAAATACAATTCAAATATCCCAAGATGTCAAAGAATCTTTCAACAAAAATCAAGATATGCTGTCAGTTTTCATTGATTTTGAAAAGGCATATGATTCAGTATGGAGGCATAAACTTCTTGAGAAACTTTCAAAACTAGGCATTCAAGATAACATGTTAAATCGGATCACTCAGTTTCTCTCTCAATGTTTCTGTGCTACAAACTACAATGACAGTACGTCCAAATTCCGACAAATAAAAATGGGCCTACCACAAGGTGCAGTACTGAGTACAACCTTGTTCAACATCTACATCAATGATCTTCCGGCAGCTGTATCAAACACAGAAATAAAGACAGCACTTTTTGCAGATGACAAATAGAGAAATCCAAAACTTCAATGGAAAAGGCTCTGATACTATTGGAAAAGTGGACTAACAACAATTTGATGAAAATAAATACTGATAAAACAACATTCCAAATATTTAGCTTAAAAAAGAAAATCCCTAAACTAAATCTGCAGTTCAAGAAAACAAACCTGAAACAAACATATGAAACAAAATATTTAGGAACAATCTTTTATTCAAAATTATCTTGGAGACATCATATTGAAGCAGTAGTAAACAAATCAACAACAAATTTTCAATTTTGAAAAGATTACCTGGAGTCAAGTGGGGCAGTAATCGGGAGACACTGAACACCACATACAAAACATTCATCAAGCCAATAATTCTTTATAATGCAGAGGTAATAATTACAGCAAACAGTTCCAACATAAATCACCTAGAAAGAAGTATGCCAAAATCAGGCCCTGCGACTAATAACCGGTGCAGCAAAATCAACTCCAATCACTGCAATGCAAGCCTTAACTCGGAACTATCCAATACATCTAACAGAGGAGCAGGCACTAATACAACATAAAAAATGTTGCGGTGAAAAACAACAAAATGGGAGAAAAGATTACTACAACCAATCAAGATGAAAACACAAACAAGTTTCCTACACAAAGTTATGGAATTAAAAACAGATGTGAAGCTTCCTAATTCTAAAGAAAACATTTTAATCAAAGAAAACCCACTGACTTTTGAACCAATTAATATTCAATTAGATTTAGTAGAAATAGTTTCAAAATCTGAAACTTCCAAACCTGTACTAAAAGCACTAGCGTGAAATTGTGAACAATAGATACCCACCTGAAGAATGATTACATATCTACACAGATGGATCTAATTTGGACATCAACTCAGGAGCAGGAATTAAGTGTGCACTGTTCTCATTCTATCAACCAGCAGGATACCACACAACAAATTTTGATGCAGAAGTAACGGCTACTCATACTTCACTCCATCACCTTCTATACAGAATAGATAAATTCAAAAATGCTGTAATACTTTCTGATTCTAAAGCAGCATTATGTGCAATAAGTTCATATAAAATGAGGTCAATCCAAATTAAAGAATGTCACAAAATGATACATCAACTTCAATAACTACATTAAAGAATTATATTACGGTGGGTACCTGCACATTGTGGAATTCCTGGAAATGAATCAGCTGATTTTCTTGCCAAAATAGGTGCAAATTTAATTCAGAACAAAAGTAAGAACTTACCCTTTACATACATAAAAAGATTAATCAAAAGCAAATATAAAAACAAACAAAACCAATCAATATCTAACAAAGCCAAAGATAAAAAATAGAAAATTTTAATTAAAAATCCAGAAATCCCACGTAAAGCTGTAGTAGCACATTTTAGATTACTTACGGAACATGATTATTTGGCCAAACACTTACACAGAATAGGAATTTATACAAGTCCAAATTGTCCTCTGTGCAACTAAGAAGAGGAAATGACTGAAGAACATCTTTTAACCTGTGAAGCCCTACCTGCCGGACCCACTACACAGAAATATTGGAGAGCAAGAGAGCTAATGGTTTCATTGCCAAAGCCTAGCATTTGAAAACAACAACGATATATTCTGGCATGACATAGGCATGGAGGTCCATTAAAATGGTAGCTAAATTTTTGACCCAGTCTTCTCCGAATCGAGTCCTTAAGCGAATACTTAATCAAAGGCCATTGCTGTTGTTATATATTACATAATTGTGCTTGTATATAACATATGTATAATTGTGTTAACGCTAATATTAAAACATATTCCTTGGAGATGAAAGAACATGCATTTCTTTTCACTTTAACTATAAAAGAATTTCACTCCTCCGAAAGCTTTGTGCTACAATTCCTTTTAGTTTTTAAATAATTATGATAATAACAGTAATAATAAAGTTTCCTTCCGTCAGTTTCCTTACGTATTACAGTATCACTAGTTTGCTTACGTAGTGTTGGTATTTTCCGTGAAAACATGCTTTAGATGTCGGCAACGCTCGAGCCCTGACGTTATGCTCGCTTTATAGCAAAGCCGTCAAAGTGCACCTTTACCGGGATTTTTTCCCAAGAAGTATGCCCCATCCCTTACTGTTCGGCGAGTTTCCATGCGCATTTCAAAATCGCTAGTTTGTTTACCCAGTATTGGTCACTCAGCGAATGCAGTTGTCACTCCTGACCAGCTCCGCCTCCGACATATCGCCATTCGTAGGCACTGATTTGCAGTTTACTTGTGTTTATAATCTCCAAGATATACAAGTTAATTAAATTACTTCTTGCCTACGGAGAAAGAAACTATTTTCTTTCCTAAGCAGTTCAGGTTATGTTACGTAGCACTAACAAATCGCTATTACACTTTGTTTTTACAAATGCAAATATGAAACAGAATTTCATCCAGACAGACAGAATACCACAATCACCACAATGCCACAAATCCAAAACACCATTCAGAGAGTATAGGGATCGTATTACTCTGTGATAGGGACAGTCAGAGAATACAGATGACCAATTTTCTCTTGAAGTGTCACTCATTGGTGGAGTTGGAGTTGTATGGATGCACCACAATTTCCGTTAGATATATAATTTAAAACATGTGCATAATATGCAAATATTCATATTGTAATTGTGATTTCAACAACTGCATAATTATAAAGTTTTGGGAAATTCAGTTTGATTTTCCTTGTCGGCCTTGCTTACGACTAGCGTACGCGAGCAGGGTACGTGTGCGAGAGTGACATATAAAACGAGTGGGTGTAACGAAGTGAAAACGCTAAAATATTCTGTGACGCTAAGTGCGTTAACACATCTGATTCGCTACAGGCCAGGACTTTTCCCATCTGAAACACATAATAAATCTCTAATGACTTTTTAGCTTTTGTTTGGCAGAGGGCTTATGGGTTCAGTAGTATACATTGATCACAAGACGATTGAAGGCAATTCCTTTAAAATTACTGAAGGCTTTTTAAATGAAAATTTGAATTCTATTGCTGGGATTCAAACCACTGATCTCCCAGTCTCCATCCTTCATTTAATCACTAAGCTACCATGAAATATGCAAAAACATCATTGCGTTCTCCACAAGATTTGCTTTTTTTTTCAGTGAACCACAACGATAAGACATAATATTTAATAGCAACTTACAACAGCACTGTAAGTACTGTGATTTCGTGGGTTCGTAGAATTAAAAGGCCGAGTTGCAGATCAAAAATCTCCTTTATTTTCGTAGAAACACTCTTATACATTACAGCAGCATCACGTTACATACACCATCAGTCTACCAAGGTCGATCACAACAAACAGCGACAGAAAATTACATCCTTAGCTCTCGTTACAACAGCACAGCTGTCTCTCATTTCACAACACTGTTTCACACTCACTCTGCTTTACAACTCTCACTTTGCGAGCCGTCACGTCCTTAAATACCTAATTCGTAATTTGAG
Source organism: Mantis religiosa (assembly GCA_030765055.1). Taxonomy (NCBI): domain Eukaryota; kingdom Metazoa; phylum Arthropoda; class Insecta; order Mantodea; family Mantidae; genus Mantis; species Mantis religiosa. The sequence continues at coordinate 57,621,250 of CM060954.1, forward strand.
ACTCTTCCAGAAGAATAAAGAAACCGAATAATCAAGATATTGCCAGAAATTTCCATCTGTCTCAGTTTGTTTTGGTAAGTCTTTTATTTCAAGCACTATGTTATCTGCTTATGCAAGCTCGTTATCTACGTGACACCTATCAGTTCCTTTGTGTGCCAAGCCGCCTTATCGCGATCGGGTTCGCGACACTGCTCCCTCCTCAAGGCCGGTCGTCCCGAACATCTCCATCGTAGCGGACAAGACGATCCAGGTGTACCACCAACATCTTCTCTCGGGGCACCTTCTGGATGCCATAGACCACGTCGTTGGTCCTCCTCAACACCCGGTACGGTCCTTGCCACGGCTGTTGAAGTTTGTCTATTGTTCGGTTTGCTCCCAGGTGTCCCCCTGAAGTACCGGCGTGCACTTCCTCCAAGACCTCCGGGACCTTACTTCGGGGAAGTTCCAACTGTTGTCTCTGCGTCTTCCCATCGGACGATTCCCATACCCAGAACAGCACACCCACTCTGATCTTCAGCGAGTTCTATTGGACCCAGTACGACTTTAGGTGGCGCTCCTTGGTGCGATGTCCTCCCAGACCGGTCCCGTCCCAGCCTCCACTTCTCCCAAGAGTGGACCCAAGTCTGCGGCCGCCAGCTGCTCCCTCCTCAGGCCTGCGCTGTCCCCGCCATCCGCAGGCACTGCCGTAATTACTCGGACTGCTGCGCCACGCACCTTCTCTTCCACTCTTGTACATTGGCCGCACTCCTCTGGGCAGGGTCTTCGGGACATGGAGTCTGCGTTACCGTGGTTCTTCCCTCTACGATGTTCAGAGGCGAAGTCGTACTCCTGCAGCCTCTGAACCCAATGTGCTGTCTGGCCTTCCAGGTTTCTAAAGCTCAGTAGCCAGGTTAGGGCGGAGTGGTCAGTCCTCAGGTGGAATGGCAGACCGTACAGGTACTTATGGAAGTGCTCCAAGACCTTTACCACCGCCAGTACCTCTCGCTGAGTGACGCAGTAGTTCTTCTCTGCTTTGGCTGAAGACGGGCTGGTATCGTCTCAGCAGTTGTCGAACCTTCTCCAGCTGTTTTGCCGTCAGGTAATCGGCCGCCCTCTCCAGTAAGCCTTCCAGCCGGCGCCCCAGGTGTTGCGTTGGCACCGGCTCCGGTGTCTTGTCGATTGCTGTCACGATGACCACGGGCTCGCACATCCCCATCTCCGTTCCTGCCAGGACGTCGTGATCGATATCCGCTAGGTCAACCAGCCTCACTGGCACCTCTCGGCACGACAACGATGTTCTTCATTCGCTGTCCTTCCAGTCGCGCCGTCACCATCACCTCCTTTCTCTCGGGGACCCAAGTCTTCCTTCAAGATAACCCTGCATATTCCAAGGCGTTCTTCGGGTTGCCGGAGTATGACCTCTTTTCCATTGAGCCGCAGGATTCACCTGCCGTCGTCAACCGTCGCCTCGTGGCTCCTGAGGGCATCCAGTCCCAGTATCACCTCCTCAGCCACCTCCACGACGAACACCCACTGACGCACGGCACCCCATCCCAAGGTCAAATGCAGCAGGGCCTCTCCCTCCATGGTCAAGGTTTCGCCCGATGCCGTCACTAGCTGATATGGTCGGCTCGGTTTTCTCGACGGTGAATCCCTGGCTACGTCGGGTCTGATGACGGTCATGGCTACCCCGGTATCTACGAGCACGCAGTACGGCTTCCCTCGTACCCAACCGTCTGCGATGAGGCTGTCATCCATCCGTCGGCTGACGGCGCTCAGTGTCACTCGAGATGGTGTAGACGGCGCCGACGTGCTCCTTGCCACGCCGGGCCTTACTCGTTCTTCCGGCTACTCTTCCTGGTGTCGATCATCTTCGCGGTCATCGTCGCGGCCAAGTTGCTATTTGCAGCTTCGGTCTTCATTGTTAATTCGGTCTTCATTCTTCCATCTTCTCGGTGATGTTGTTGCCCCGCTTCCTGATACCAATTGTGACTTTGTGGGTTCGTAGAATTAAAAGGCTGAGTTGCAGAAATTAAAAATCTCCTTTATTTTCGTAGAAACACTCTTATACATTACAGCAGCATTATGTTACATACACCATCAGTCTACCAAGGTCGATCACAATAACAAACAGTGACAGCAAATTACATTCGTAGCGCTCATTACAACAACACAGCTGGCTGTCTCTCACTTCACAACACTGTTTTACACTCACTCTGCTTTACAACTCTCATTTCGCGAGCAGTCACATCCTTAAATACCTAATTCGTAATTTGAGACTCTTCCAGAAGAATAAATAAACCGAATAATCAAGATATTACCAAAAATTTCCATTTATCTCAGTTTGTTTTGGTAAGAATTTTATCTCAAGCACTATGTTTATCTGCTCATGCAAGCTCGTTATCTACGTGAAACCTATCAGTTCCTTTGTGTGCCAAGCAGCCTTATCGCAATCGGGTTCGCAACAGTACTTAACTCCTAGGCTTCACAGTGTTACCAAATATTAGACCAATCAATGGAAATAGCATTGATTTTCCGTCTGTTTATGCCTTTCTGAAACCAACTAAGTGTTGAAGAACAATTTAATTATGTACAAGCTTCTTTCTTTGAAATTTAGCTAAGCAGTTTCATTGAACATTCAAATGCTATCACAGTCCATTTTGTCCTTCTTGATTGTTTTAACACCAAAAGTGGAAGCAATGTCCACAGGTTTTCTTATAAAATTATCTATGTTTTATAGTTACATGACTTTCTCTACCTACTCAAACTATTCTTCTTCTATTTCATGATAATCGAGATACAGCTTCTCTAAAACCAGCACGCTAAGAACTTCAGTTACAATTTCATTGGAGCGAGCCTTACGTGGGCGGTTCAGTAAGAACCCATGTTAAGAATGAAGACGCCAACTTTTTCAAACAAAATTATTTATTTCTCAACATACTCCCCTTTTAGAGATACACACCTTTCCCAACGCTTCAATTTTTCTAACCCCTCCAAAAGATAGAATTGTTAAGCTCTGCAACATATCCTCTGTCTCCATGATGACCTCCTCATTTGATCTAAACTTTCTTCCTGCAAGCCATTTCTTCATTTTAGTTAATTGATGGAAATTAATCATTTCTCCACACTAGCCGTATATAGGCATACATAGGCATATATAGGTATATGTATATAGGTAGTTATAGGTATATAGGCATATATAGGCAACTGGACGGAAACCAGGAGATATGTGGTTCAAATCCCGGCCATGGCATTGAATTTTTCATGTTGACTCTATACACCATTTCTTCATGTTTGGGAATTGGATAATATGGGGGTGTGGCAGTAATTCATGTAGTTTGGCGGCAGCAACTCCGGATGAATGTGCTGGGGCATTATTGTAGTGAAACAGAACTTTCTTCTTCGCAATATGGGACCATGTCACCTTCAACTTCTTGTCGAATTTCATGAATAATTAACTATAGAATCCTCCAGTAATAGTTTTTATTTTTTTCAAGAAGTTAATGACATCCTTTGTATCCCAAAATATTGTCGCCATTACTTTTCCGACCGATGGGACCGTTTTTGCCTTCTTTGGAACAGATTCTCGTGAAGCAACCTATTGGTTTGATTGTTGCTTGGTTTATGGAGTATAATAAATCCAGATCTCATCGACAGTGTCAACTCAACGCAAGAAGTCCTTCGGATTTAGCTTAAACACTCTCGAAGTTAAGGCACTCGCTTGTGGTCTACCGTGAGCCAACGCAGCACTCATTGGGCCAGTAGCTCTCTCATCTCCAGCCACAATCTCCAACTTATCATGGAAAATATGAATTGCAGTTCCCGTCGAGACACCTATACCCTCTGCCAATTCGTAAACTTAAGTTGTGCTTAAGTTTGACGATCATATCGTGGAGTTTTTCAAAGACTTCCTCGGTAACTACATCTACAAGGCATTCTGGGCGCTCCTCGACAAAAGTGGATGTTCGACCGTGTTTAAATTTCTTGCACCAACATCTGTTGTCATAGAAGACAAAACATTTACATAAACAACATCCAATTTCGCTTTTACCTCGACGCAAGTTTTCCCATTTAAAGTAAAATGCGAATCATTGAACTATACTGAACTTTTTCCATTTTAGCAAAAACACGATAAAAAACTTATTGAAATTCTAGTTAATTGATGGAAATTAATCATTTCTCCACACTATCCATATATAGGCTAAGGTTTTTGATAGATGGAGTCAACATGAAAAATTCAATGCCACGCCGGAAATTCAGATGCCATTTGATTCCAAATGGGTTGGAGCGACTGGACAGAAATCAGGAGATTCATGGTTCAAATCCGCCGTGGCATTGAATTTTTCATGTTGATACCTATCAAAAACTTGAAATGTCTATTAAATCCAAACTAACCTATAATTTAGCACCAAATTTGCTTTGATTACATGTAACAAATAACAGTAATCATAACACAACCTTCCCTTAGCAATGTGAAACACGGGTACTTACTGCACTGCCCTAGTATGATTGCTTTTTATATTGGAGCTTCTGATTATATGTTCTTTTCAACATCTGGATGTATTATTTTAAGCAGATTCCTTGTGCATTCCTGCGGACCTCATCATCAGCTAAGGTAGACCACAAGGACACAGCGGCTATTAGACCCACTTTGGAGTTTGGTTCTCTATGATCAAGCTTTTTATCAGTTTGTGCCATTAAATATATAGATTGAAATTGCACTGCACCTTAGGGTGCACGGGAAAATGCCCACTTTTATCACCTTCTCCTCAATCTAAATTGCCACCTAGCACCAGCCCTGGTACTCATCCACCAGTCATGACCCCAGCTCCGACAGCAAAAAATAAAATTCTTCACCATCGCCAGTAGGGCACAAATGGTGAGGCTAAACGTCTGGCTGTAGCCAGCAGTCAACAATCTAGGCACTTCCAAGGAGACTACTCGATTAAGCCAAATATAGGAGAATGAGCTCTCCCAACTTTCCTGGTGACAGTGCTGTTTATGTGGTAAAGACGATTTAATGAACATCGATCATCTAACTGTATGTGAAACTCTCCAAAATCAAGATCTAGTCTCCAAATATTGGGAAGCAAGAAGAAAAATTATTTTACTATCGCACACGCACCCGCACCCACACGCACCCACACCCCCACACCCACCCACACCCCCACACACCCCTACACACCCACCCACCCCCACCCCCACACCCACACACACACACACACACACACACACACACACACACTCTCTCTCTCTCTCTCTCTCTCTCTCTCTCTCTCTCTCTCTCTCTCTCTCTCTCTCTCTCTCTCTCTCTTTCCTGGTGAAAATTGCTGATGCAGAAGTTTCCTCAGATGGAATCAGATGTCAACGAAGCTGAGGTTCGTTAAGTATCCAATGACCAAAGGGCGCAAACTACCATCCAGAAGAGTATGGCTATGATACACTGTTGCACAAAATTAATATAATTTCGAATCGAACTAGTACTACATGCTCCATATATTGCTAATGTGTAACTAGAATGCATATCCTTAGAACTTGGATATTCAGTCGATATTAGTTCAGTATGTTAGGAAGGTCTAACAAAATGTGTTGTTTGTGCATGGAGTAGTTCAGCTCAATAGTATATGATAATTTAATAAAGAAGTCCGTAATTCCATGACCAAAGAGAAAATGCAGGTAATAAAAACAGATGAGTCAGATATTCGAGATTGAAAATGGGAGCCACAGACCCAGAAACTTGACCTCCAAAAAGTAAGAATTTGAATGATGTGTGAAAACCAACTAGAAATAATTTTATGAATTAGTTTCGAGTTATTTTTAGTTTAGTGTTGAAATGAATCTGTCTGCATTTCCTTGAATGTTCAGAAAATTATTTTCACCTAGTCTAAGCACTTGATTGGGATAATAACCCTTACAGATTTAATTAAATGTTTACATTCATCAGCAATGACGTGTTAAAACTTTTTTCTCAATTTATGCAAAAGCAAGGAAACTGTCCACAACGGAGTTCAGAAGCAATCACTTTTATACTTTCAATGAGAGTTTTGTAGGCTTTTCTACTTTGTTTGGACATATTACAGTTCACAATACTTTACAACAAACAAATATAAAACAAACAAAAAAACAACAAAAACAAATATAAAACAAATATAAAAATTACTGTTGATGGTGAAAGTATTCCAGAAACATGCCAAACCGAATTTTTGGGGGTAGTAATTGATAAACACCTAGGGTGGAAGCAACACATAGAACATATAATAAAAAAACTAAATAAAGGTATATACGTAATGAAACAAGTTAGACAAACTATGGATAATAAAACCTTAAAACAAGTGTGTTATGCATTTATCTATTCACATATAAAATATGAGGTAATATAAATGCAAAAGAGGTGTTAAAAATTTTCAGATTACAAAAGAAAGCTATCCGAATAATTGAAAATGTTGAGAGAAGATCTAACTGTAGGCAGATATTTAAGAAGCATAATATTTTAACTGTTCCATGCATATACATATATGAAAGCATTAAATATGTAATAGAAAGGAATACACGTAAAAAGAACTGTAATGTACACCCATATAATGTAAGGAATAAAGCTGATTATTTTAGGACCACGCTAAGGGGAACACTAAACAACAGATCATTAGAAAGTATCGGAAAAGACATGTATAATAGATTGCCAGGTAAAATAGAGAATGCTAAACTGTGTAATATTAAGAATATATAAAGGTATTTGTCAGAACAAGCTTTTTACAGTGTGGAAGAGTACAAAACAAAAAAATGGAAAATAAACAATGTACATTTTAATTTCTAAGCAGTGCATACAGTAGACTTTTGAGTGTATTTTTATGTTTTTCTTATAATGTAAAATGATGTATCCTCTGTATGAAATATAGGGGATGAATAAATTGAAATTGAAAAAAAATTGAAAAAGATGAGGCTGTAAAAGCAGATGAAATTTTCCAGAATAGTTATGCCAAAGAGTTGAATGAACTGAACATAGAGCACAATGAAAGCTTCATACAACTGGTCAACTTTTGGATACAAGATTTCATGAATATTTCATGAATATATTTCTTGTTGTTTTAGTAAGACGTGCTTTGCAGTAATGTGCAATGCTGGGCTGATAGCACCTTTTTGAGTTAGTTGAACATACTCCTAGTGACATCTTTAGTAATTTTTCTACACTAACTCCTGCTTGAATATACAATAGCTTTTTAGATAAAGTCCATACAAGAGGTTTTCTATGTTAATAAAGACTTTGTGAGAAAATGGATATTAGTGCATTTTTTAGTTCAATGCTACAGCACATTAACCAAACCATGTATAGGATGCAAAAACAACAAGAACTCCAATAGCAGCAGAAAGTATTATAAAACTGTAATACAATGTGTAGAAATTAATATATCATTCATCTTGTCAGCTAGCTCTAGCACAAATCTGATTAATGCTTAAATAATATCACATTAGCATAATTTGAACGTAACCCGGATGAGAACAAATTAAAATACTTGTATTATAATGCAAGCATTCACTATCAACAGAAAGTTTTCCAGAGCTCTGGGCATTGGAAGGAAGATTTAAGTCAATTTTTATCTTTCTCGTTCTTCAGCACAGCACAAATGACACAAAATATCTTCCAGAGTTCTCTCTAGTTACATCTTGGAAAATAAAACTGGAAGAAATTCCACCAAATGTATATCTTAACCTCTGACATGTATATCTTAACACCTACAGCTCTATTGAGTTAATACATCATCTGTAATTACACGGGTATGGTTTTAGAAGGCACGTGAGCTGAACAATGCATGGCCATTGTTGCTACACTGTGCCAAATGCTGCACCAGTGAAAGATTGGGGAGAGGGAAAGGGGAAAGCAACATTTGTCACCGCATATTGACAGCAGCAAAGGATACTGCAGATAGCATTATAAACTGAAACATTCAATTATAACATGTTTACTCACTGAAAATAATGTACCCGAGTTTCTGGAAGCAACTTACTGTAGAGAGTATATACTTGAAAGAAGCGTAGGGACAGTGAAGCACAAATTAGTACAAAATTGAATCGAGAATATATTGACACATTGCTTCACTCACACTTAGACATGTTTCAAGAGCTCTTGCTCCTATCCTCAGCTGATACTCGACTAGTGTAAGTTGTAGTGGTTTCTTTTTTCTCCGTATTGTCAATAGATGGCGTGATGTACTTGTCAAAGATGTCCTTTCAAAATTCATGACTCTATGACGATTTTTGTTAATGAAGATTTTTTCCCATACGGAAAGGTCTATGGGGTGATTAACGTAAGTGTGAGTGAAGCAATGTGTCAATATATTCTCGATTCAATTTTGTACTTACTGTAGAGAGTTTCCTAGCTCATCATCTTCCTCATTTAATTCAGAATCACCATAATCAGATTTATAACTAAATTTTACTGCTGTGTTACTCAATCCCATTTCTTATTGAAATCATCTTTTTGCAGTTTAAACAATGCCAACATGACAATCCCAGAGCTCTTTTGTAACTCTGACAAGCACAGAAAGCATAAGTACTGCAACATCTGAAGACGAAAAGTGGCATTTTATGTAGCAACTTCTCCCTCTCTACCTTAGACCAAATTAATGCTATGGATTGTACTGGCAATGATAAGAAGGTAATTTGGTGCCCTTTTAAACCCACTTGCTTTTGGAAATGAATCCTATTTGAGCACAACTGGAACTGGATATTATTGGAGGAAACATGGCTCATTGTACCTATGTCCCTAAGTGAGGTATACCCGGGAGAAAGGATGAGGCAAGAGGAGACGGGGCAACCATCCCAAATAAGAGGGCAGGGTACCTACATTTTACATAGATGGAAACTTCTCCTGGCATGCCAGGACAACTTCACCTTTACACCAAGCATAAGGCTGATCACCTATCCTGGTTCTCTAATGGATCCAAAGCTTTGATTTCTCAGGTCCAACCTTAAAAGGAATAGAGGAACAAGAATCCCCTAACACCATGATAGTGGTAAAACTAGGGAAATTAAAGAGAAAATATACACAGAAACCCACGTTTAAGACAGCTACAAATACTTCTGCTATCCCACCGTAATGCTTGACATAATTTTCAAGTGTAACAATTGAATATTAAATAGCAGGCCTAAAGAAATTGCAGCCGAACATTTTTTATACAAAAGAACTTAATATTTCATATATTCACTTCAAGACAATGATGTAGGTTCTGGCAATTATAGTATCATTTGAAAGAAAATTTTGAAATTGATCACGGAGATATATAGGAATTTATAAGAGCAGGAGAAATGATGTACTTTTCACTCTTTTGTTTTTTGTAAACTTTATTTTTTTCTTTGTATAACTCTCTTAATACTTTCACACAGATTCTTGTACAGGAGGTTCATATCCTTCAGGACGATCCACCTTGGCCCCAGGCTCATCTGTACCTCCCTTTCCATCACCATGCAATTCCAGAAGTTTTGACAGTTCAAATCTGGGCTTCTTCAGCACTTTAACCTGCACAAAAGTAACTATTTCATGTTTTCTCAATGTATAAAACCACTGAAAACAAAAGTTACAACACAAGGATGTAATGTCAAACTAGTGCAAAGATTTTAAACAAAGGAATAAATCTGGAAAGGTTGCTGGAGGAGAGAAAGTATAAGAATCTATAAGCACAGATAAACAGTATAGGAAATTTTGTAATGAATACAGAACTATAATACAGAAAATTGTGCAGATAAAAGCTGTGGTATGCATGATATTTCATGGCTATTCACAACCTATTTCTGTACTCAAGTTTAAAAAACTAATTGGTACATAAATTTTGTGAAATAAATTTGTTTATTCATATTCTCAAAACATGTAAATGTAAACTACGAACAGGTATAATTTAATGCTACATACCTTCCTCTTACTAAATGTTAGTTACTAAATCGCATCCTTTAAATAAAATTGCAGTAATAGTTGTTCAGAGTACTAGTTACTGAACTTAATTTGGTAACATGTTGTCCACAATATTTTAACTAAGTTCAGGGTATTTCAGTGAGTGTTGTATACTTAGAATATTTAATGAAATTTACTGTGGATTGATAAAATATAGATATTTTATTTTACATTTTGTTGAAACCTGTATCTTATCTTTTGAAATATGTTTTGTTACAATATAAACTACCGATTTTGTTGCCAATTAACTATGAATTAAAGCAGCACTGATCATTATAGTAACAGATAAAAGGATTTTAAACTTTAATACATCAGAAGTAAGGAAAATACATACCTTGCGAATATAAACATCATGAAGTGGATAAATTCCTTGGCACACCTTTTCAATATTCTTTGCAATTAAATCTGGTAGAAGCTTATTTACAACTTCTTTCAAATCACTAGAGGAAATGTCACGGGTGATGATTTCACCATCTTCTTTCTAATAGAACGTACCTAAAAAAGAATGAATTCCAGGGCACCTATTATACTCTCGAAACCTAATATGCATAACATCAGAAAATACAGTAACCTCAGTTGGTAGTGCATGTTTTTGTAATCATTATTTCATACTGTGAAGTTGTCATCATTTAAATTAAATTTATTGAAATCATACTTTCCAACCCAAACTCATGCTTTACAGAATGCAAACTATTGGAATTAAAGACAACCACGTCAACTGTACCCCATTAAGAGTACTGTTTGCATTTGGTGACATTCTGTCTTTCAGTTGACATCAATATCAACTACTGTTCAGGTGTCAATTGTAGGAGTTAAGCTTTTAGATCTGCATTATCTTGCAGAAAAGTAAACTGTTGAACTTAAATGGTTGTGTACAGTACATTAATGTTCCACACATGCATTTATTATGGATTTTAGTGCTAAATATGTGTACCACACTTTGTAATTATCAGTTTTACAATACAATACAGATATTTCACAGCAGGAAGTATGGTTTCAAAACAAGATTTGCACAATTTTTAATGACTGGTTTGATACCAAGTAAATATCATTGTGTAGCTTGGCAACACTTCAAGATAGTATAATGTTGCCAACTTGAATTCTTGGGAGCTACTATTTAATTATTTACCCTGTAAGCAGGTCAGAATTTGAAGCATTCCTACCGAGAGCAATTTCTCCACTGCTTATCATCACCTAAGAGTTATTTACTACTTACAATACATATATGTTTATGTAAATTGGTTGCAATAGCATAATGCCTATTTGAGAAAGCTATAGAGCATGCATCAGATGTTACAGATGAACATGAGATTAGATAAAACCATTTGGCATCCATAGATCATTTCAAACAAATAATCTGCTCCGTGGGAATAATCATAGTACTATTATTTTGGCAATTGTGCAGAAGTTGACACAAATACAGTTCAAATTTAACTTTGGGTTTAAACTAGAAAACACCAACTCGCTGCAGTCAAAACACCTATGCTTGCTTCCTACTTGTTCCAAGGCTAACACGTTTAACCACTATGGGAGCTGAAGTGGAAATGTTATGAAGTACTGCCCAAAAGTGAAAGAGAAAGAGAGAGAGAAGGAAATAACGAATGTTTTCTAATGCCTGGATCTTAGATTTCATCCTTTGTCGTCTGGCACTCCAGTAATAGGATGCTAAGCTTGAATATCATCTTGTATTTTTGAAATTGCTGGACATAGTAGTAAATTAACTTTAAAGAGAGTCGATTAAAGACACTAGACAACACTTACTTTTAAATTTTTCCGGAGCATGTTTCTGAGGCTTTGCCTCTATCATCGGCCGGCTCTCGACTGGTTCTCCTTGGTGTAGCTGACGATACTTTGTCACAGGTCTCCTCTGGTGGCGGTTCAAGGAACTTGCTGAACAAATCTTTCTGAGGGATGTCGAAATTGAATACTTTGTTCCTATTTTTTGAAATGAAGATTTGTTCCCATGTGGATAGTTCTTCTTTTCCTGATGTATGTTTTAGTAGTTTTGGTTCTGGATTTATGTTGTGGTTTTTTTCCCAAAAATGTGTGGCAACCGCTGATTTTTCTAATTGTTTATATTTTATGTTTCTAAAGTGTTCCTTTGCTCTTGTTTCTAAATTTCTTTTTGTTTTTCCAATATAAATTTGACTACAGTCATTGCATTCAATTTGATATATACCAGATTTTTTGTTAGATGGAATGGCATCTTTGATGTTTGAGCAAATTAGGTTTTTTTAAGGAGAAATGGTTGACTGGTGCTAGTTGAATATTTCGTTTTTTGAAGACTTTTTTGAATTTATCATAGGCCCATGGATGGTAAGTGAATTTTTTGAAAATCATATTAGTTTCTGTAGCTGAGAGAGTTGTGGTTTCCTTTAGTTTCTCTCAGCTACAGAAACTAATATGATTTTCAAAAAATTCACTTACCATCCATGGGCCTATGATAAATTCAAAAAAGTCTTCAAAAAACAAAATATTCAACTAGCACCAGTCAACCATTTCTCCTTAAAAAACCTAATTTGCTCAAACATCAAAGATGCCATTCCATCTAACAAAAAATTTGGTATATATCAAATTGAATGCAATGACTGTAGTCAAATTTATATTGGAAAAACAAAAAGAAATTTAGAAACAAGAGCAAAGGAACACTTTAGAAACATAAAATATAAACAATTAGAAAAATCAGCGGTTGCCACACATTTTTGGGAAAAAAACCACAACATAAATCCAGAACCAAAACTACTAAAACATACATCAGGAAAAGAAGAACTATCCACATGGGAACAAATCTTCATTTCAAAAAATAGGAACAAAGTATTCAATTTCGACATCCCTCAGAAAGATTTGTTCAGCAAGTTCCTTGAACCGCCACCAGAGGAGACCTGTGACAAAGTATCATCAGCTACACCAAGGAGAACTAGTCGAGAGCCGGCCGATGATAGAGGCAAAGCCTCAGAAACATGTTCCGGAAAAATTTAAAAGTAAGTGTTGTCTAGTGTCTTTAATCAACTCTCTTTAAAGTTAATTTATCATAACAACACTGTTTTCAACACTTCCAAGAAAGGAATAGTAGTAAATGTTCCTTATCCATGATAGTGTCTGGTTACTTGCAAAGGGTGCACTGTAGGGAATTGTATAGACCGTAATTACTCAAAAATAAAACCCCCTCAATTATAAGACCTGCCAAGTTTTGCGAGCAAATTAGAGGGAGGGAGGAAATGTATGCATATGTTAAGACCAGTGCAGTAAATAAATGAGGATTTCAGGTACCTTCCATGGCCACCTTAAGATTCTGTAAAGTATCAAATCAATGCAATACACAGAGGTTGCGGTAATTACAGGAGGCCTCACTTCTGTGCTGCAGCCCTTGGACGTAAGCATAAACAAATCGTTCAAGGACTATCTGAAGAAATTTTACACCAAATGGATGGCGGATGATCACACATTCACCAAGAATGGAAAAATGCAGAAACCTTCTACAGAACTTTTCTGCAGTTGGATTGTCAAAGTCTGGGAGAAAATTACTCCGACATGATAATCAAGAGTTTTAAGAAGACTGGCATCTCCTGCGCATTGGATGGAACAGTAGATAATCTCATGTTCGAGGATTCTGATGGCGCAACTGAGCACGAGACTGACATTGATGATGGTGAAGACAATGAAAGTAGCAATGACTACCGGAAACAACTGTGTTCCAGATATGTACAAAACCAATAGAATGCTTTTTAATTATTGTTAAATAATGGCAATGGTTTCAAACTATAAATTTGTAATCATTCACATCTGTTTTCAGATATACTGGTGCATCTGAACTTGAAAAAAAAAAAAAAAAAAGTAAAGTCACACAGACGATGTCAAATAGAGTATGGGCCAAATAGAAGTCCTCTGGCACAGGGAAATATGAATGTGAGCAAAAGTTGTCACTTCCCCTCCCTGGCTGCCTGTACTGTCACTCTTTCTAGTTGAAATGGAGGGGAAGTCCACACTGGACTGGTGACCAGTGCACATGTGCTGCCAACAGACTTCCTAGCTGATCTGCACTCAACCACAGATCCCTAAATAATATGATCTTTCTGTCTGTATAACTTAGAATTATTTAAGTATAAAGTATATAGATATAAAGATTAATCTAATTAATCAAAGTTTAATAAAAAACAAATTATACTTTAGTAATACAATTTTTATTTGCCAAAGTATGCGATTGTAGGATCCTCCCAATTATTTGGTTATAATTTGGTTAATAAGGGGGTCTTATTGTTGAGTAAATATGGTATTCTACTGATTTTCCTTATGGTTAACTAGGGATAAACTTTTCAAAGATGACACTGCAGTTTTTTTATTTGAACTTGCAGTTATAAAATCTTCCTGGCTAAAATGATTTTATTATTAATTTGTAATGTGGAAAGATTAATTTCCAATTCTAATTTTGTGACTTTTTATGAAAATATATCAGTTTGCTCATTTCCAGCTTATCTGACATGTGCTGGGACTCACTGTAGGATTAATTGCCATAATATTGTAGCAACTTTAAGAAATGTAATATTTCATTTATTGTGCTATTACTTGCAAGACACATTTTGAATGACAATATTGTTGCCTGTTGAATTAATCAATATAGTTGTTTTAGGCTGATACTAATGGCTGCTATATTTCAAAAATTAATTTTTCCATCCATTTTTTTTTTTCTGGATAGCGTGTATGAAATGTTTTTACTGGAATGACATAGCAGTCAGGAAAACTATTGACAACATGAGAATTCTTAGAATTGGAAGGACTGATTCCAATTTTATTGATTGAAGCGAACAAGAACGAGATTATTATTAGAAGAGAACTCAGAACTTCTGAGAGCAGAAGTACAATCTGATAAGTTTAGTGGTGTTCCACTATTATGACAATATCACACTGTTGTGTTACAAAAATAATCTATGCAGTTCATATATAACAAAAGTTTGTTAAAGATATGCATGTTATGTCAGGAGTTGCGGCAAACCTGCATACCAGTGTTAAATTGATTGGGTTCTAATTGGAGCTATGAGTTCTCTTATCCTCAAGTGAATGGTTGTAGGAAATGGATTTTGGTGGTTGTTGGCTACTCAGTCATATTAATAACACTTGGTTTGTTGCAGAATTAAATGGTTTAATTGTTACTAATTTTGCTTATCGACTTGGATTGGTTACCACCTGTTAGTAAAATTCCTAACAAATTCAATTTTACTTGAAACCCTGGATTACTTCTTTAAAGTTACTTCCGCGTAGTTTCAATTTCTTCTTTATATGGCAACTACTCTGCTCTAATAAACTTCTAATGTTGCTTCCACTTATGCTGGTTGCGCTATTCTTTACTTCCCTACATTTCAGACTTATAAATCTTCGCTTCTCTTCTTAATGTGCATGAACATGTCCTTCCTGTTGTAGTATCATCTTTTAGGTAAGTTTTCCTTACTTTATGATTCAGTTCGAACCTTATTCTGGGCCCCTCTCTAACTTTATCACATGACTAAACTAGCTCACCCTTCTCAAATGTTACATTATAATTGGTTTCTCATTTATTTCGAATTTCTGCATTGGTTTGCAAAGCTCATCTAACTCATTAACGTTCAGCCAATCCTGAGTTGGGGAACGTATACCCTGAGTTGTTTGTAACGGTAGACATCGTTATCAAATCAGCGAAGTAAATCCCTTTAGCGTTCATGCTTAACTGCATTTTGAAAGCCCCTTTGTCCCAATGCATTCCTCGCTGGAAGTCTTCTATAGTTTTCAGATATTGAACTTTTACTAGCACAAAGAAGATAACGGTCCTTCCTTCCTGTCCCTCTGACATGTGCACATTTTTACAAGAATATTTTCTTTCCCTTGCCTGGATGCTAGTATGTATGCTATATTAAATTATTATCTTCCCTTCTTATTCTTTAAGTCAACTGCTACTTTAATCATTACTCTATCCATTCTAATTTCATATTATTTTAACACAATTTTTACATTAGTTTAGCAAGGCAGTTTTAACCCGCCTTGGTAGCATGGTGGTAGCGTGTCTGCCTCACGTTCAAGAGGTCTCGAGTTCGAATCTCGGTCAGGGTGAGTTACCTGGATAAGATTTTTTCCGGGGTTTTCCATTATCCTGAAAGACAAATGTCGGGTAACTCTAAGCTCTGTGGACCCTGGACACATTTGAGCATCATTTCACCCATTCCATTCATCGTCCGATATGACTTAACGTTGGAAGACGTAAATTACAACAAAAAAGGCAGTTTTATTAATTTATCTTCTTTTTAAATTATCTGATTTCAATTAATTCGCCACTTCCTAATCGCTGCCTGATACTGCAGTTACAGAGTGTGATGCTGCACTACACCTTGTTAGGAAACGGGATCACAGATATTTTTGTGTAAGCAAGTACATGAACCGTTCTTGGGAGGTTGTGGTAAAGGTGCTTGATTGAAGAACTCTACGTTATCACCTGCCCAAGAATTCCTAGTTACATTCACCTCTGTCCATACATTTTCATACGAGCAAATAGTTATCCATTGTTCCATTAGAGACACACACATAAGCCACAGAACAGTATCAATTATTCACCAGTATCGGGATGTGAGCTTTTCCTCAATGGACAGTAAGTACATAAACAGAAGAAAAATAGGCAATGCCACTCATTTGTCAGATTGACCAATATAAATAAGAAGGAAGAAGTATCATAGCGGCCACACCATAGAAGGAAATTGGATCCTCAGGATAGATGTGGTCATTTGCAGCCCACCTAACTGTAAAGCACATCCTGCATTTCATGGATCCAATAACAAATGTCCACACTAACAACACTGAGTAATGCTCGTGATCTCTCTGGCATCACTTATCAAGAAGTAGCATCAGACAGAATCAAATGGATATACATTTGACAGAGTATCTGTGCTGCCAAGACTGCAAAAACAGGAAAAGCTGATACATTTCAAGAGAAGAGCGAGGACATCTGGAAGATTTACTCTGTAGTTCAGTTAAAACATTAACTTAGCTTAGATCTGTAAACATTTTTAATACTTCATTGACTATACTGTTTTTTAAATAGGCGATTGTGAGAGCAATGCAACCTGCCTGCACTGGCACACCCACAGCAAGTACCTTTGGACTTAGCTTTTATTTGCTTTATTTGAAGTAAATTTATGTATTTGTGAAGGTTTAGGTTGTTTAAAGTATTTTATTACATTTAGATGATACGTAGTCTTGCCATAAATACTGTTACAAATTTTTGACACATACTGTACCTCTGGTTTGGCACATGAGCAACTGTGTGTGTGCACACGTTAACCATTGTCTTTGAAAGAGGACATATTTAGCTCCAGGTTTATCCATGGAATGGGGTGATTATGAAAATCGTGTAGCCGTCACTGCATTGCATAAAGTTGGAAAATCTGCAAGTGACGTTTTCAAGACACTACAAAAGCTGAAATCAGTCATATGTTTGTGTACTGCACCATTGTAAATTGGTTCAAATCTCGGCCATGGCATTGAATTTTTCATGTTGACTCTAATAAAAACCTTAACCATTATATGGCTAGTGTGAAGAAATGATTAATTTCCATCCATTAACTAAAATAAAAAGAGTTAAATGATGAAGCCTGGGACTCAAGTACTTACGATAATAAGTCGCCACAAACAGTGTATCTTGAATCCAAGAGCCCCTAGTGGTTTACCGGGGAAATATACAAGTCAAATGGAGAATTTAATGTTATGATGGCAAGTTGGCCATGGTAGTTCAATGGGTAAGAGCGACTGGACGGAACCCAGGAGACCATGGTTCAAATCTCGGCCATGGCATTGAATTTTTCATGTAGACTCTATCTATCAAAAACTGTTATTTTAAAAAATTAAATTGCATGGATAACTTAGTGAACCACCAATTTTCAGAGCCACCAGCCGCCCCTGCACATAGGCATCATTGCAATAAACAGAAGAAAATCAAGAGCTAATAGGTCTACTTTGGATCCTGAGAACAATTATATATATAGTAAGTATATTTTGAACCACGGATCTCCTGGTTTCCGTCCAGTCGCTCTAACCCATTGACTCTATCTATCATGTTGACTCTATCTATAAGAAACCTTAGCTTATATACAGCTAGTGTGAAGAAATGATTAATTTCCATGAATTAACTAAAATTATACACATATTTGTATAAATTCTGAAATTCACTGTCTTAACACAAGAGATAAAGCAAAACTACATATAACACCACATAACAAAAAGTTGTTTGAAAATAGTTTCTACTATAGAGGCATTAAATTTTACAACAAATTACTTATTGAAATAAAAAATATAAATTCCTTTCCACGCTTCAAAAAACATCTCAAGCAATTTTTAATTGAAAAATGTTATTACTCAACTGATGAGTTTTTGCATTACTGAAGTATTCACTTGTATTTAACAATATATAAATTTAAACTACATGTACAATATAATTTTTTTTATTACTATTGTTAACTCTCACAATATTACAATTAACTGTTTAAAATACTGACGAATCCACAACATGTATATGTTAAATTGGATGAATGAATGAATGAATGAATGAATGAATGAATGAATGAATAAGTAAATAAATAAATAAATAAATAAATAAATAAATAAATAAATAAAAATTATAAGTACAGAATTAACATTGAAGGCACTGTAACAACAAATATGTATAACATTTATTGCAAAGGCATACAAGTATCTTCTCAAAACTAAATCCAATAACAGGGAATACATAATACACATTAAGCATTAACTTTAACAATGGAATTTCATTTTAACTATTAAAGTTTTCAGGTTACTGTTCGACAGAGAAAGGAATACTCAACATCTCACTATGTTGATACAGGCAAAGCAGATACCCAACCAACATGCATTATTAGCAGAGTGCACCCCCTCCTCTTAGGTTCATTCTCCGACTCACCATCAGAAACTACAAACGAATCTGTTCATCTTCTATTCTTCTACATTTAAAGCTAATCGGTCCGTAATTTCATCTGTCAGACTGTCTTTCTCCAAGTAAAATTGTTTAGTGTTTTGTTCATTCTCGCAAGCTTTATTCCAGTTTCATCACATTACTAAACAACGCTTTTATGTCATTTTTAAATTTGCACTACTCAGACGTTGAAGACAATGACAATGACGAATTATCTCTTAATGTAAGTAACATTCACAGCTATACAGATGCACTGCTGGTATTTTTGTTGGATTAGAAAAATAAATAATTCATAAACTATAATTAATTTTAAACTAAAATTAAAATTAATTAAATTTGATTCTGATTTTAGGTTTGTTTCATCTTCGGATGTTGCTGGTGCTGGGAATATGACATAGCATAGAGAAAACATGGTAGCCGAGATTTCCTTAACAACGGAGTTTCTTTTCAATATTTGTGTAATATTACTCCATTGTAACTAGCTTCATTTTTCTGTTTATACTAAATATTTAAACCATTTGCATAATATACAAATATCCATGTTGCAACTGTGATTTCAACAACTGCATTAATATAAAACTTTGGAAAATTCAGTTTGCATTCCCTTACATCTAGTCCCACAAACACTCGCAAGTGTGAGAGAGAGAGGGAAATATAAAAAGAGTAGGGATAATGAGGTGGCAACGGTGAAGGCTCTAACGCATCTGATTCGCTACAGGTGAGAACTCTTCCCATTTGAAACACATAATAGTGGTACTATATATGTTGTTATGGTCCAATGAAGGTGGCCCATGATCATGATGAAGATAAGCTCTGTCTATCATAACACTGTATACCATTTACTAGAGGCTACTAGTGGTACTATACATTTTGTTATAGTCCAGTGAAGGAGGACCATGATCAAGATGAAGGATAGACACACAGATAAGCTCTGGTCTATCATAACACTGTATACCATTTACTAGAGGCTACTAGTGGTACTATACATTTTGTTATAGTCCAGTGAAGGAGGATCATGATCAAGTTGAACACTGTATACCATTTTCTAGAGGTGTTTTCATATTCAAAAGAGAAGTAACTAGGGTGGGTCTTGAGCGCATAAAATGAATTACGTGTTGAAGCAGTTAGGTATGGGTCATTCTTGGATAAATACAGAGTATGGCTTCTGGAAAGAAGTTGAGTTAAGATTAGAAGATATTGACAGACAAGACATTTTCGCCAATATAAGTGACAAAAGAGAAATAAAAACAACCTGGGAGAGGGAAGTATATATAGATATCTGTAGTAAGTTAGGGCAAGATAGTTTTACTTGGGCGAGAACAGGAGTGAGAAACTTGAAAGGGAGCTAGATAAATGTCCATTGTGTGGAGAAGAGAATGCAGATTTCCACTGTATATTATATTGTAGTCAAACAAAGATATGGAGAGAGCAGGCTTGGCTACGTAAATGGGACGATTTGGGGAGTGAAGTAGTAGTTGGAAAAATTTTGCCAGTAAAAGAGGAAAAGAACAGGAGAAATATAGGGAATTATTTAGGGAAAGTTAAAGAGAGATGGCTAAGAACAATTAAGAAAAAATGTAGAGTAGGATAGGTGAAATGGCAAAAGGTGTAAAAACAAGTACAGGGCCTCTAATACACAAAAACCTAGGGTTAGGTGTATGGGACTCCATTATTATTCAATGGTGGGCACCATGATGAGATCTTCATGATTTAGGAATATATGGCATTTTCCAGTATGGATTTTATAATTGTAATCTTGATTTTGTATTTCCATTTGATGTTGTAAAAGGAAAGATGAGAAATAAATTACAAATAACAAAATTACTAGAGGCCGCTGGTGGTACTATACATTTTGTTACAGTCCAGTGAAGGAGGACCATGATCATGATGAAGGATAGACACACAGTAAAACTCTGATGTGTTATAGCACTCCATCATTTACTAAAGAACACTAGTAGTGTTATATAACAAATCAGTTATTAATCAGTATGTTATAACTGGTTAAATATTTGTTAATGTAGAAACTATAAGCAGTATCAATAATATTCAAGTTACAAGAGCACTTTAGAAACATCAGATTGAAACAAGAAGATAAGTCAGCAGTAGCATTTCACTTTTGGAATGAAAACCATGACATTGATCCAAATTATTAAAAGGAGTGATAAACCAAAATAAATTGACAACATATTCATGTGGAAAAATAAGGATTGCGTAATGAACTTTGAAATCTCACCAGTAGATAATTTGACAAAGAAGTTCATAGTTCCACAACCAGAGAGAGAACAGACAACAACAGATGCCAGTTGGAAAGAGATTGAAAATGGAGGTGAATGCCTTTGAAACTAGTCTCTCATAAATATAAACAAGTAAGTGACGAGTATTAAGAAACCAACTACAAATAGTTTCTGAGATTAATTTACACTGCCAAGAATATGGGCAGGAACTCCCTAATGGCCGCTTACAACACTGTAAAACCTTGCCGATAAAGTAAAACCTTGGGTGGCTCATTCACTGCTAGTAGGCTAGTAGAAGAATAGCTGGTCACTGCAGTGAAAGTGAATCATGAATACATGCATACATGCTTAAACCACAGAAAGACTGCTCTGTATATTATTTCACCATTTGTATCAGTTCCAAGTAAACACATTCCATCCATTTGCAGTAGTCTATCAAACCTGTGATATAACAGACTACAGTGCAGTGTGAGCCTGTAATGTTGCCTCATGACTAAATAAACATAACCATCAGTTTCAACTGTGAAGCATTTTTGTGTTGCAAATAAAAATACTATTTTTAACTTTATTGCTAAGCAAGAATTGTTTTGCTAACTTCAACTGACTGCTTATTTGTCTTAGATTTGATTGATTTGCATTCAGTAAGTTCACTTATAGCCACAAAGTACTGGACATTCAACATGTCCAGAGGTATATAGTTCAATATCATATATATTTGAAAATTTAACGTAAGAGATACATTATTTATATACAGGCAATATGAAAAACAATATAGAAAACAAGGCAGGGTTAATTATATATGATGCAAAATCAAACTCTTTCTTTAATGAACTTTCACTTGTCTTTTGGCAGTAGATCTCAACCTTTTTGCAATGGATATCATTTATAGTCATTTCTTCAGTACATATACATTAACAGGCATCACAGATTTATTGGCAATGATTCGTCACTGGAACACTTGATTCTACTTACAGAGGTAAATAAGCATTATCAGGATAATTTGTCATTCAGATAATCTTGTACAGAATAAAATGATTTTGAGCATAGCAGCACTCTAGCAGCATTTCTAAAAACACCAAAATTATCAATTTTTTAAGATCATTAGGAACAGCGCCAAATATTTTTATGGTTTCATAATGCATGCCTTTCTGGAAGCAAGAAAGTTTAGTACTGGGATAATGAATGTTATACTTTTATCAGTATTTATTCTGTGAATTACATTATTTGTTATAAATGAGGCTCGATTGCATACAAAGAGTTTATTTAGGATTGAAAATATATACATGCATAGAAGGGTTAAAATCTTTAATCTTCTAAAATTATATTTGTAGAAGCGTCTGCTATGGATGTTAGTAATGGTTCTTAAAACCTTCTGTTGCAATATATATATTGTTTTACTTTTTACAGAGTTGCTCTAATATAATATTCCATAATAGAGTTAAAGTATGTATAATGCATTCATTTAAGTGTATCAATAGAGCTCACATTAGCCAGCTCTCGGATAGCATAACACCCAGAGCTGAATTTAGATATGATATACTTTATGTAAGCTTTCCAATCTAAGCATCTGTCAACTTGAAGGCCCACAAAATGTATGCCGTCAGTTTCTTCTAATAACATGTCATTGATTCAAATTTCTATTGGAATATACAATGTACGATGAGTTATAAATTTAACAACTTCTGTTTTGTCTAGATTTGTGGTAATTTGTTAGCTTTAAACCAACATGACATACAGTTCAAAACATTACTCAGTTTAATTATACACTCATTTAAATTTGTATTGGTCACCAGAATATCAGTGCCATCAGTGAAAAGAACTGTACTTGCAATGTCCTTTACATAAGTGTGAGGTAATTTATATAGATCAGAAATAGTAAAGGATCTAACATGGAACCTTGGGGTACTCCATGACTTACTTCTTTCCAATTCAAAGTTTGTTTTTCATAACCAATATCACTGTCTACAACAACAATCTGTTTTCTTTCATTCAGATATGATACAAACCAACTTAAATGTTCAATCCTTTGTCCATATAATTCCAATTTTGCTATGTCATGATTAACACACTCAAAAGTCTTTGCTAGATCACAGAAAATTCCACCTACATGTCTTTTTTCATTTAAAGCAGTGAACATTTCATGTGTAAGTTTATAAGTTGCATTATTTGTCGATATTCCCTTTCTGAATCCAAACTGATCACTGACAAGTATGTTGTTATAGTTAAGGTGTTATACAGTCATTGAACATTACTGTTTAAAGAACTGAAAAAACTGACAAGAGAGATATTGGTCTATAATTTTAAAGATCATTGCATTTACCTGTTTTGATAAGAGGTTTAACAATTGAGAATTATTTTTCATCAGGGAAAATTCCTGGCTTTAGAGACTTGTTACATAAATAAGGGGAATGCTGATTCGTGACGAGCATGATTTTAAGAGCTTTGTAGTCATTTTGTCATAACCAGAGGAAGTCTTTGTTTAAAAGAGTCAGTAATTTTATTTGTTTCAGAAGGCAGAGTTAGACTGACTTTAAATATAGGCACTACGTTTGTGAAACTTGAGCTGACAAATTCTAGTCCTGCAGCTCTACTTTAATCTTAATATTCAGTTTTTGTTACATCCAAAAAGAATTCATTAAACATTTCTGAAACTTCAAGATGTTTCAATTCCTTTCTTGGAAGTGTTGAAAACAGTGTTATGATAAATTAAATTTAAAGGGAGTCGATTAATGACACTAAACAACACTTACAGAAAGTGTTGTTTAGTGTCATTAATCGACTCCCTTTAAATTTAATTCAAGATGTTTGCTAATTTCATAACTGTTAACACTAAGTGTTATTGAGTAGTAATGCAGTTTTTATTATATTCCAAGTGGTTTTTATTTTACTGAATTATTTTATTATAATTCAATAGTGCAGCTGCTTTTATTACCTTCTTTAAAGGTTTACAACATTTTTGTAGTAACTTTTTATTCTAATTGTTATTGATTCTAACTTGCTTCTCTTTTATGCATGTATGAAGTTCTAATTCCTAAAGTGATCCAGTCACTGTGTCATTGTCTCAAGACATTCAGCTGTTTCAAGTTTAAGCCAGATTAAAGGTCTTCTTACACAAACTACAAGTGTGGTGATTTATTATCCCATTTATTAATTTATTCTAGGAAGTCTGTAATACAAAACTGGACCACAACTTAAAATGTTTCATGCATCAGGTCCTTTGCCCTTATGGATTAATTTATGGTGCTTTAACCTAGAGGGTTTAATAAAGCCCTTTTGACAGATTTCACATGTATATGGTCTTTTGACCGCATGGATAAATTTATGTTCATTCAGGTGTGATACTCTGATAAAACCCTTATTACAAATTTCACAGGTGTATGGTCTTTTACCCTCATGACTTAATTTATGCTCCTTCAATTTTGCAGGTAAACTAAAGCTCTTCTCACAAATTTCACATGTATAGGGTCTCTTGTCCTCATGAATTAATTTATGTTGTTTCAGTATTATAGGTAAAGTAAAGCTTTTCTTACAGATATCACAAGTATATGGTCTTTTGCCTTCATGGATAAATTTATGCTGTTTCAGCTTTGAAGGTGCAATAAAGCTTTTCTCACAGATATCACAGGTGTATGGTCTTATGCCCTCATGGATCAGTTTATGCCTTTTCAGTCTTGATGCTAAATTGAAGCTCTTCTTACAGATATCACATGTGTATGATATTATGCCCTCATGGATTAGCTTATGCTCCTTCAACTGCGATGCACATGTAAAGATGCTTTTGCAGATTTCGCAATTGTATGGTCTTTCAGCTTCATGAATTAATTTATGCCTACTTAATGAATATGTTTGATTAAAGGTTTTTTCACAAATGTCACAAGCATATGGTCTCTTACCCTCATGGATTAATTTATGCTTTTTCAGTGCTGATGTTCGAGTAAAGCTCTTGTTACAAATTTCACATGTGTAGGGCTTTTTGCCCTCATGAATTAATTTATGCATGTTTAGTGTTGATCTTCGAATAAAGCTCTTGTTACAAATTTCACATGTGTGTGCCCTTTTGCCTTCATGGATTAATTTATGTACTCTTAGTGTTGATGGTTGAATGAAGCTCTTGTTACAAATTTCACATTTGTATGTTCTTTTACCTTCATGTATTAGTTTATGCTCTTTCAAGTGTGATGGAAAAATGAAACTCTTTTTACAAATTTCACACTTGTGTTGTCTGTTATTAACTTGATATAATTTACGCTTTTTCAGGGATGATCGAATATTGCTCATGTGTGGTGCTTTGTCCTCATAGGTTATGCTCAAATGTGCTTCATCAACATTGGGCTCACTGTTTCTCCTGTTGTTTTCTCCTGAATCTGCACTACTGATGAAACAGGAAGCACCAGCATTATTTCTGGACAATGATTCTGTATTCAACCTGAAATGTTACAATATACATTATCAGTAATTTCATATGTTGAGCAGGGACAACAAAAGTTTAAATAAAAACTTCAAAGAGACAAATTGTTGGTACCAGTTAACTGATGGAACATCATATAAAGATTTCTGTTCTTCTGAGTAACACTCCAATAAAGTAACATTATCATTTGTGAAGATTTCTTCATCTATATTACATTAGTCACATGGTGCTTACTTTTAAATTATTTTTAGGTGTATATTAATAGCTTAAGTAGAAATATAGTTCGTTAATGTTGCTAAAAACACCGTCATAGTGCCAGATGCACAGTTCTTTTACTTGCCAATAAATCTACTGATATAGGGTTCCAGTTTTAAGTGGTTTCTCAGGTGATGATAAAAAGTATCGGAATCAAGTAAAAGGGTGAATTTTTCGAGATCAGGAATAGTCGTCCAGAAACAACAGATTTTAAAGTCATAACCAAAGTGTGCAGATGAAATACTGTTATATAAAATCTTTAACAAGAGATGTTACATGGACAATGAATGTTCATAATTGTATTCTCCAGCCTTGAGGCACACATGACACTGTGGTACAAAGTTGTTGTATGCTGTTGTTCAACAATATCAAAGGCAGCGAGAAGTTTTACCTGAAGTTCCTCTTAATGAAGTAAAGTCTGCATTATGAAGCAGACACCAGATTAAAGCAGGAGGATGCTATTTTAAGGAAGAAACAGACTTGGTTTAAAAACAGAAACACAGTTGTGTTTAGTGAAGTGTACATTAACATAAAGATATTTACAGACAAAAAAACGACAAATGAAATTTGAAGACTCACTTTCTTTTTCTCAAAAAATTACAGAAAGGACAGTTTAATACAGCATTTATAAGTACCATTGAATTAGATAGTCAACTTGAAAAATTCAATGCCTTGGCCGGAATTTGAACCACGGATCTCCTGGTTTCCGTCCAGTCGCTCTTACCCATTGAGCTACCATGGCCAACTTAACATCATGACACTAAATTCTTCGAATGACTCATATTTTCCCAGTAAACCACTAGAGGCTCTTGCATTTGAGATACACCGCTTATGGCAACTTACTATTATAAGTACTTGAGTCAGGCTTCATCATTTAACTCTTATTTAAGTTAATTGATTGGAATTAATCATCCTTTAAAAAACCTTAGCTTATATACAGTGTGAAGAAATGATTAATTTCCATCAATTAACTTAAAAAACCATTGAAGTTAATTGGAAAAAAACTATTTGCAGTCTTATTATTTCACCATTTGTGTTGCATCCAAGTAAACACAGCACATCCATGAGCAGTAGTCTGTCAAAACTTGATATAACAGATTTCACCTGTGTACAGTGTTACACTGTGATGCTGCTTCATGATTAAATATACATTACCATCAAATTCAGCTGTGACGTATTTTTGTGCAGCAATTAAAATTACAAATTTTTAACTTGATTGCTAAGAAAGAATTGTTTTGCAAACTGCAGCTGAGTACTCTTTTGTCTTATGAGGTATTCATGCTGTTTCAAGTTTGTAGCGAGATAAAAGGTCTCTTTGCACAATCTACAGGTGGTGTTCTTTATCACATGGATACATTTATCCTATTAAGGCTATAATGGAAAGCTGGCCTCCTGTTTTCAGGTTCCTTGAGTTCGTGCGTTCATTTATGACGCTTTAATCTTGGATTTTTAATAAAGCTCTTGTGACAATTTCACATGTTTATGGTCTTTTATTCTCATGGGTAAATTATTGTTCATTTAGGTTTGTAACTCTCTCATGAAGCCCTTTTTACAAATGTCACACCGGTGTACGCCCTTTTGCCCTCATGATTCAATTTATGCCCTTAAAGTTTTTTTTTTTTTTTTAAGACAAAGTAAAGCCCTTTCCACAGATTTCACAAGTGTATGGTCTTTTGTCCTAATGTATTAATTTATGTTGTTTCAGGCTTGTAGGTAAACTAAAACTCTTCTCACAGATATCACAGGTGTACGGTCTTTTGCCCTCGTGGTTTAGTTTATGCCTTTTCAGTCTTGGTGCTAAATTGAAGCTATTCTTAAAGATATCACATGTGTATGATACGAGGGGAGTTCAATAAGCAATGCAACACATGTTTTTCTCGGCCAATGTTGGTTGGAACAACCTGACATTTCCTGTGGACCATTTTCAAACATTCTCGCTTCGTCTCGTAATGTTTCATTGACTTTCGATAGGTGAAAGCGCCATACGGAGATTTTAAAATGGCATCTGTAATGGAGGTACGTTCCAAACAACGAGCATGTTTTTTCTTTTTTTGGCGGAAAAGCAGGCCATCTCAGATATTCATAGGCGCTGGCAGAATGTCTACGGTGATCTGTCAGTGGACAAAAGCACGGCGAGTCGTTGGGCAAAGCGTGTGTCATCATCACCGCAATGTCAAGCAAAACTGTCTGATCTCCCGAGTGCTAGGTGGCCGGTTTGTTCCAGCTGGGTCCCTCGATGTCTAACCGAAGACCATAAAGAGCAAAGGAGAACCATTTGTGCGGAATTGCTTGCTAGTCATGAGGCTGATGGTGACAGTTTTTTTTCATTGTTACCGGCGATGAAACATGAGTTCATCACTTCGAACCCGGAACAAAACGGAAATCAATGAAGTAGCGCCACACCCACTCCACTACCAAAAAAAAGTTTAAAGCCATACCCTCAGCAGGTATGGCTACAGTCCTCTGGGACGCTGAAGGGGTTATTCTGTTCTATGTCCTTCCCCATGGTCAAACGATCAACTTTGAAGTGTATTGTGCTACTCTTCGAAAATTAAAGAAACGACTTCAGCGTGACCGAAGGCACAAAAATCCGAACGAACTTCTTTTCCATGATAACGCAAGACTTCACACAAGTCTTCGCACCCGAGAGAAGCTCACAAAACTTCAGTGGACTATTGTTCCGCATCCTCCCTAAACGCCGATCTAGCAGCGTCGGATTTCCATGTTTGGCCCAATGAAGTACGCAATCCGTGGGACGCGCTATGCGGATGATGAAGTTATTGATGCAGTACGATGTTGGCTTCCGACATCCACCAGTGAAATGGTACCGTGCAGGCATACATTCCGTCATTTCAAGGTGGTGTAAAGCCGTAGCATTGAGCTGAGATTACGTTGAAAAATAATGTTGTGTAGCTAAAAGATTAGGGAATAACATGGTGTATTTGAATTCTGAATAAAACAAACCATTTCAGAAAATAAAAATGTGTTGCATTACTTATTGAACCGCTCTCGTACTATGCCCCCATGGATTAACTTATGCTCTTTCAACACCGATACATATGTAAAGATGCTTTTGCAGATTTCACAAGTGCATGGTCTTTCGGTCCCATGAATTATTTTGTGCCTACTTAATAAGTATAATTGAGTAAAGTTTTTTTTATTATTATACAAATGTCACAAGTGTGTGGTCTCTTACCCTCAAGGATTAATTTATGCTGTTTCAGTGCAAATGTTTGAGTAAAACTCTTGTTATTAATTTCACACGTGTAGGGTTTTTGCCCCCCTGAAATGATTTATGTTTAGTGTTAATCTCTGAATAAAGCTCTTGCTGCAAATTTCACATGTGTGTTCCCTTTTGCTTTCGTTGATTAATTTGTGCACTCTTAGTGTTGATGCTTGAATGAAGCTCTTGTTACAAATTTCACATGTGTGTGTTCTTGCAGGTGTGATGGAAAAATGAAACTCTTCTTACAAGTTTCACATGTGTTGTCTACACTTTTTCAGTGATGATCGAATATCACTCAATGTGTGGTCCTTTGTTCTCATAGGTTATGCTCGAATGTGATTCATCAATATTGGGCTCACTGCTTCTCCTGCTGCTTTCCACTGAAACTGCACTATTGATGAAACAAAAACCACTAGCACTATTTCTGGTCAATGATTCTGTATTCAACCTCAAATATTACAAGATATATTACCAGTAATTTTATATGTTGAGCAGGGACAACAAAAGTTTAAATACAAACTTTAAAGAGACAAACTGCTCTGGCCTGTCCAATATATCCTCACCTTGAATCCACAGGTGAAACAGCGGTATTGCTGCAGTTCCTCACTTGATTAATCACCAGTGGAGGTTTTTTAGTGGGTAGGGCTGATGGCTCACCCCGCAAGAGGAGTCCCACACTCCAATCCCAGAGTTAGTGCATAAATTCATTTTTCCTCAACTCGAAAAAAAAAAAAAACTGCTAGCACCACTTAATTGACAGAACATCATATCGTGATTGCTGTTCTTTTGAGTAATACTCAAATGAAGTAATGTTATCATCTGTGAAGATTTCTTCATCTATATTACATTAGTCGCATGGTGCTTACTTTTCAATTATTTGTAGGTGTATATTAATAGCTAAAGTAGAAATATGGTTAGTTAATGTCACTAAGAGTTTCCAGGATCATAGCACCGTCATTGTGCCAAATGTTTCTGCACAGTTCATTTACATGCCAATAAAGCTACTGACACAAGGTTCCAATTTTAAGCACACCTTAAAACCATGGATCTGGTCTGCATCTGAACTCATGACTTATCTCGTTGATTTTAATATATAAGTACCATCCATTTAAAATGTGCTACTTAGTTCCTTTAAATTTCTGTACTGACGAAGCACGTGACCCTAAACACAATTCTGAAATAAAACACAAAGCTAAAACCTGTGTTCTGTCAGCCAAGATAATAATCTACTACAGCCGCTAGTTGGTTTTTAGGGTCTGGTAACATCTCAAAAAATGTCCTTTTTGTGGGTGTGATAAATAAGTACTTTGTATCATTTTGTTTTTTGGGAATAACAGAAATTTACATCTGTTACTTCATTAGTGTCTACAACATTCTCAAGAACATGCAGCTACAGTCATATTAACAGGAAGCCACACAAAATAAACAAGGAAGAACAGAGATAGTACCTTTGATTGCCATTACAGCATCTGTTTGTTTTAATTCTGTAAAAGAAGATGTCAGGTCACAGAGTTACTAAATAAGCTTACTTATACAGTGTCTTCATTCGAATGTGTTGCCATATTACAGGGAATTACTTACCCTGCAATGTACTGTTTAATGTAACATTAGTACCCCTTTTTCAAATGTCACTTCTGAAACAACACCCTATGTATAATTGCTGTCTACTGTATGGTTTAAGCAGCATTTAATGAGAAGTGGCCAATTAATCAGTTGATGGAAAAATTCTTTTTTGTAGTTTTTATCACCCGCTTTTACTACATGCGGCACCACATGCAGTGACACTAATGATACATGAAATGAGAATGGAGTACCAGCGGAATGATATGGCAGGGGAAATCGCAACACCTAGAGGAAACCTGCACCTATGCAACTTTGTTCACCACAAATTTCGGTCACCTGTGATCAAACCCGGGTTGCTTTGATGAGAGTCGAATGGTCTAACCACTCAGCCATGAATGGCCATGCAAAATTTGTACTATAAGGATGCTGATATGTTGACACCAGCTGTTTCACTGTTATAGTGTGTTAGTACAAACTTGTAATGTGCTATACTTCAGCCCACATAATCTTCATGTATTATTCTTACTTGAAAAATTGTTGTAGAGAAGTGAGATGGTAAATCGTAAACAAATGCCTTGCTGTTTGTTCACCTTACGAACAAATAGATTATATTTGCTATTCAACATGAACATTATTCAACCTTATAGTAAAAAAATTTAGAAGGTTGTTTATTTTTATACTCAGCACTGGGGATTTGCTGGATGTGAGCAATCAAAGATGGACAGGTGGTATGCGAGTTCCATGATGGGTGTATCACTTGAAAATTATCATAAGCGAATCATTATTAGTAACAGAAAAGAAGGAAAGAAAACCGAGAAGACACAACCTCAGGTTTCAATTAGTGGAGAATGGCTTCAAAGAATATCAGATTCAAGTTGCTAAGTTATACTGAGCACCAGAAATGACTGCCTATCATGTTCATATAGGATAACACATCGGCCTAGCGTACCATTGAAGTGTAAAGCTCTCAATCAGCAGTTTATGTTCTGAAGTCCTGCATCCAACAGAAATATAATGTTTTAAGGCATATAGCCAAAGAATATCCCATGCTGATATTTAACCAAGTGCAAGGGAAAATGTATTGAAGTTTCCATATGTATTTAAAAGTTATAGGTTAAATATATTTCTTTGGTTTAAAATATTGATAACACTCCCAGCATTTTGAAACATTTTTTTTGAGGCAAGGGATTGACATATGATCTTAATTTTTAGTGTTGCTGAATACGAATCCATTATTCATTTCTATGTGTCACATCAAATTTACTTGCAATAGGTACTGCAAAATAAGAGAGATAGGAATAAAAAGTACTGAACAAATTATGATAATATATGTGTTTGGAGGAATTTAGTAGCAGACAACAACAGATGCCAGTTAGAAAGAGACTGAAAATGGAGGCGATTGCCTTTGAAACTAGTCTCTCATTAATATAAAAAAGTAAGTGACGAGTATCAATAAACCAACTACAAATAGTTTTTGCGATTAAATTATGATAAGTTTGGAAATATCATAGATAAAATATAGTGATACTTTGTAAACAGTATACAACATGTCTATTTCACCATTTCTGTGAGAGGGGGTCAAATAAATACAAGTTTCATTTACATAAGTGCCAATACCTAGGGTTGAACCAGAATCTCTTGGCTCACGTATTGCTGAAGCGTACAATTTCGTGATTTATCTGCTCTAGCAATTAAATGTGATCAAAGAATTCATGAAGAAGGCAATGTATACATTTAGAAACAGCAGATGTTGTTAGGAAAACCTAGATATTCCCTTTGAATGATGGCTTGGCTACCCAGCATCTGGCCGCTGCATGTTTGCCATCTCTTTTCAAACACCACACTAATTGGCCATCACTGATACATCCCACCTCCCCTGCCTCCTTGATGTCTTGATGAAACCTCTCTCCCATCTCTTCACTAAAAGCAGCAAGGTTTCCAGAAAAGCGATCAAGATGAGAATGAACGAAGTGCACTTTCAGGCTCATTCTGCACCCTACTCCTTCATGTGATCTAACATTGTATGCACTATTGTTTCTACTGTTCACTCTACATTTCCTAGGAACTTCGTCATGATATCTCTCACTGAAATCCATGCAGCAAGTTTTACAGCATTAGTATCTGTTTGGATCTTTCAGCAGCTTTCTAATTTGCAGCCCATCAAGGCTTTTGCATCTCATAAATATGGAAATTTGCTTGCAATATACCAATAACCTTCAAGTCATTAGACACAATCCACCTGCGCTCATATTTGATTTTGTCCAAAACAGTTTCCATTGTGAGATAATTTTCCTTCAGTGAAATTGTATGTCTCACAGGTATCAAAGCTAGAATGTTTCCATTATAAGTAGTATAGCCTTCAAGCTCCTTAGAGGAATTCACAAACAGTAATCACTTGCCAGCTGTTGTATCAGTCCTGGAACGTCACCAACGGTAGATCAGATCATCTTCCTTCTTGAAATACTTCCTGAACTCGTTATCTCTGTCTGTACCAAGAAAAGGTAGCTCCAGGAGCAAGAAGATTTTTTTTTTCTTTCAACATGAACCTAGCAGCTCACTATTTTCATTTCAACGTAACAATTCTAAAAATAGACTGATGTCGGAGAGTTCAATGGAATGGTGTTGGACTGACAAGCACGCACAAAGGTAACACAGCAAAGCACAGCTACGCTAACGGCCGATTTGCTGTTATTGCAAAGTAGCATCGAGCCACAGTGATGCAATTTAAGATAGTAAATCACGATTTGAAAACTATACATGATACAGGGAAAACAGTGACATTTATGAAATCAGGAGACCTTATTTAGTCATAATCACTTATCAGATGCTGTGCCACAAAAATCTTGCTGGATAGGTGTAATTATTGTTGCTTAACATAAACAAATTGATGAAAATAATTACAGAATTTGCTGCATTTCCAATTTATGGAATCCATGTTAGTAAATGTGTGATACTTAATATAGAAATACAATTATCTGAATTGAATGGCACTGACCAAATTTAAATAGCTGTTTCAAACATTTTGCTATTAACTGCATTTGGAATCTATATTTAGAACCACTCTATTCAGCATCTATGGTAAATGATCTGCTAAAAGAACTCCAACAAACAGGAATCAACAATGCATTGCATGCAGATGGCTTAGTAATTTGGAAATCACTGAAATCAGACAAACTTGAAATTTAAAAGACAAATATTCAAAATTCTCTGAATACACTTAACAAGGTGTACAAACCTTATAAATGTAAAGACTGTTAACAGTAACTTTTAGCTCTTTTCCATACAAAGACACAACACAATATTACCTTAAGTTATGATAATACCCAAGCAACCAGAACAGAATAAGTTCAATATCTTGCAATATCTTTGAACAAAAAATTAACCTTGTAAAAACATATTGAAAAAATCAAAGATAAAGCAACCAACCATTTTAAGATATTAAAAATATTGCAGGATGTAAATGGGGTTGTTGAAGGTCTACAATAAATAATACACACAGAAGACC
This sequence comes from Mantis religiosa, assembly GCA_030765055.1. Classification (NCBI taxonomy): domain Eukaryota; kingdom Metazoa; phylum Arthropoda; class Insecta; order Mantodea; family Mantidae; genus Mantis; species Mantis religiosa. Next base: position 57,655,304 of record CM060954.1, read on the forward strand.
AGTTTTTAAGTATTGTGGAGATAAAATGCTTTATTGTCACATATGCTTACAAATATGAGTAAGCACTTTGTAAACAGGTGACTCGTCAAGTGTACAAAATTTAAATTAACAATGATTACATAATGATAATAATACTAATAATATAAATACAAAATTTTTCATATGTGATACCGTATATACAAGTATTGTTATAATTATGACAATGCCCTTGGAATATTATTGTCAGTTTTTATTAAAATTTAAATAATTACAGAATAACAAAAATTTTATTATAATTCAATTTTATCATCCATATATTCAGCAATCAAGTAATATGCTTTGTCGATTAGTAGGTTTTTTATTGCTTTATTAAAGCACTTGAGGTTTTTCATTTCATGGATTCTTACAGGTAATTTATTATATATTTTTATTCCTGCATATTCTGGGCTTTGTTCATACAGTGCTAGTTAATGTGTGCTTATTGTGACTTTGTGGGTTTGTAGAATTAAAAGTCCAATTTGCCGAAACTCTAAATGTTCTTTATTTCCGTAGATATACACTGTTCAATTTTTCACGTAACAACATTACATCACATATACAACACAATCTTCAAAGGTCGATGACAATAACAAACAGCGTTCAGTTTACAACATCAGCTCTCATTACAACACTCTCAGCTGTTCTCTGCTTACCTCTCCTGTGACTATTTTACAACTCTCTTGTTACATGTCTTTACAGCAACTCACAGCTGGCAAGTCACAATCTCTTATATATCTCATTCATAAATTCGAGAGACTTCTCGAGCAATAAAGAAAAACAACTATTCTCTGTCAATCGAGATATCACTAGAACCTTCCTTACGTGAAACCCTATCTGGGCTGGCAAGTCACTTATCTCAAGCGCTATGTTTATCTGCTTTTGCCGGCTCTTTGTGTGCACTAGCCGTGCTATCGTTGACTGCTTACGCAAGCTCTTTATTACCATGAAACACTATCCGCCGTCTGTTATCTATTTATGCCCATTGCCACGACAATATTTTTATTTCTCATTCCATGATTATGTTGCATTTGTGAATTATAAATTGTATCAAAATTTGAGTGGATGTATTTATTTCATATAGGTACTGGGATGGTAAAGTTAATGTCTTAAGGTTTTTGAACAGATTTCTGCATGAATCTTTTGGTCTTGATTGAGTCTTTTTTTTTTTTTTAAAGATTGTTTTCCATCCAGTAGAGTTCCCCCATAGTATTATTCCATGTCATTAAAGAGTGGAAGGAACTGAAGTAAACTTTTTTCCTTGTTTCGAGGTTTATTTTAGCTATGCACCTCATATTGAAGGATGCACTATTTAATCTTTCAGACAAGTAACGGATGTGATCGTTCCATTTTAACTGTTGATTTTAAAAAAATTTTGAATTTTCTGTATGATTTATATTATCAGTTGTGATAAACCTTTCGCAATTCTTATCTTGAGAAGTACTAATATCATCACCTTAAACTTCCATGATCCTGAGCCCACACAAAATCAAGCTCTTGTGTTAATTACTGGGGTTATTGAAACTGCTCCTATAATGTCCTTACAAGCATTTACCAGTAGAAGACTTATAATGAAAGATTTCGAAATGCAAGCCCTTTTAACATATGAAAAATTCTTGAGACTTACAGAGAAAGATAGGTAAAGCATCACATATCTACAATTTGAAAACTCAAATAGGCTTCATGCAGAAAATTCAACAACTAAGAAATAAACCAGATAACCCATCCAAAATACAACCTCTCATGCCTCTTAACAATAACCCACTGAACATCAGTGTAGTAGAATACAACCTTGATCTAACTGAAAATTTTATAAAGAAAGTTCATCTGTAGAAGCTAAAGTATATGCCATTGAAATCATAAATGTGACATACCCAGATGATGAATGGACTTACATCTATGCAGGTGGTTCTCTTTATATCCAAATACATAGAGCGGGAGCTACCTGTAAATTCTTTACTTTCTATAAGCATGCTGGAAATTATTTCACCATCTCTGATGGAGAAATTGATGCAATTTATATTTCCTTACAAAATATATTTGCCTGAACAAATAAGCTGTCCAACATAGTTTTTCTATCAGATTCCAAAGCAGCTTCAGGCTATTATTTCAACTGACTGCCCAAAAACGAAAAAAAAAAAAAAAAAAAAAAAAAAAGGTAAATGGATACAATTTTGAGTTGAACTAATACTCAATGCTCCATTTATTGCTATGCTGGTATTTACCTAGAACGCGTTTCGATAGGATCTTCCTAACATCATCAGCTGTTGTCGACTAATGGATGCCGGTTCAGTGAACTCCTCGGAGGTGATAGGTGCGTCTCTGTCGGTATCTTGATGAACTTGAAATTTGGGTTGTCTTCAAAGGTAGTATCGAAATTAAACAATTTACTTTCATATTTCTTTATAAAGATTTTTTCCCACGTGGTTAATGCAGCTGGACCTTGGACACTTTTTAATAAGTGAATTTCTCGTTTTATGTCATGATTTTCCCTCCAAAAATGGTACGCTACCGCCGATTTATCTATTTCTTTATTCCTGATGTTCCTAAAGTGCTCTTTAAGCCTAATGTTCACGTTCCTTTTTGTTTTTCCAATGTAGAATTTGTCACAGTCCTTGCAATTTATCCGGTACACTCCTGATTTTTTGCCTGTGGGTATCTCCTTTGTATTATGTGATTTCAAAAGGTGTTGTACACTAAATTTGTTCTGTGGGGCCAAAGTAATATTGTGTTCTTTGAAGACTTTTTGGAAAAGGTGTGTAGCTCTGGGATGATACGTAAATTTTCTGTATGAGGTTTCATTGCTAATTGGGGAGAGAGTAGTTACTTGTTTGCATCTTAGTTGTCTTTTGAATTTATCTATTTTCTTGTTGACCAATTCACCAATATCATTCACATTGTATTCTGCAATGTGAATGATATTATTGTACTCTTTGTTATTGTCGCCCTGGCGGCAGATTCGCGAAGAGGATGAAAAATGATGGCCGGTGGAGATTCGGAAAACTTCGGGACCGATCGTTACCGGAAGCGAGACAGTTGAGTGAGAGTTGTTAGAGAAAATAAACAGTTTGAGGTTCTAGCAATTTTGTGATGTTGAATAGTATATTTCGAGGAGAATAAAGTGTAGTTTTTGTGTTTCGTAACCTCGTTTTATTATTTCACGAACCCACAAAGCCACACTGGTGTCAGGAAGCGGGATAACAACATCACGGAACATTATGGGCATGGAATCGGTATTGGAAATGCTTTTGCAGAAGATGAACGAATTAACAGCGAAGTCGGAAGCGGCAAATAACAACTTGGCCGCGAAGATGAACGAGTTAACAACAAAAACAGAAGCGGCAAATAACAACCTGGCCGCAGAGTTGAAAGAAATAAAGACCGAATTGACCACAGAAATGAAGGCAGCGAACGACAGTCTGGCCACGGAAATGAAGGAGGCGAACGAGGTCCTCGCCGCCAAATTTGAGGAACAAATTGGCCGGCGTGAGGGATGACGTGACGGAGCTGGGCAAGCGGATGGGCCAAGTGACGAGCACGTCGAGGACCTGGTGAACCGCTTCAATGTCCTAGAGGAAAAGGCCGACAATAACGCCAAGTCCCTGAACGCCATGGTTGAAGACGTCGAAGACCTCGCGAACCGCGTAAACAACCTGGAGGGAAAGGCCGACAGCAGCGTCAAGTCCCTGAACGCCATGGTGGAGGACGTCGTCGGCAGGAGACTGAAGGATTTGAAGGCTGACGCACCAGGACGCGACACAACATCGGCGCGCGTCAAACCTCCGAAATATGACGGCGCGTCAACATTCGAGGTCTTCCGCCGCCAGTTCGACGCAGTGGCCAAGCACAACAGATGGTCACCGGAGGAGGAGGCCACACAGTTAATAGCCAGCCTCCAGGGACGGGCCGCGGAAATCCTAAACGCGGTGCAGACGACGGCGGCGCCCAAGGACATCTGGAAGGCCCTGGAGAATCGCTTCGGGAACCACCGCTTAGCCGCAGCGTACCGCAGCCAGCTAAAGGCAAGGTCGCAGCAGCCGGGGGAGACGCTGCAAGAGTTCGCCATAGCGATCGAGCAGCTGGCTAGCAAGGCCTTGGTTGACCTGCCACTGGAGTTCGTATCCCGGGAAGCCGCCTACAATTTTGTCGACGGGGTACGGGACACGGAGATTCGTCAGCGCCTAATGCTCGGCGAATATAAAGCCATCCACGAGGCGCTGACAGCGGCATTAAGGATGGAGGCGGCCAAGGTAGCATCTATCCCGACGTCGAGAACGAGGAGTGTCCGCTACGCCGGAGACAGAAGACCAGCTGAGGGACGCCGGCGAACACCTAGTGGCCTGTGTTGGGGGTGTGGACAGCCCGGACACCTGCGGAGAGACTGCCCACACCAGGAAGAGCAGCCGGAAAACGAGTAAGGGCCGTCATGGAGAGGGGTACGTCGGCGCCATCACCACCATCCCCTCGAGTGACACTGCGCGCCGTCAGCCGGTGTATGGATGACAGCCTCCTCGCGGACGGTTGGGTAAGAGGAAAGCCGTGCCGCGTGCTGTTGGACACAGGGGCGGCCGTGACCATCATCAGACCTGACGTGGCGAAGGGTTTGCCGACGAGGAAGTCGAGCCGACCATACGAGCTTGTGACAGCATCGGGCGACACCATGTCTGTGGAGGAGGCCCTGCTGGAGCTGACCTTGGGAAGGAGTGCCGTGCGTCTGTGGGTGTTCGTCGCGAAGGTGGCTGAGGAGGTGATTCTGGGACTGGATGCCCTCATAAGGCACGAGGCGACGGTCGACGTCGGCAGGAAGGTCCTGCGGCTCAACGGGGAAGAGGTTATACTCCGTTAACCAGAAGAGCGCCTTGGAATTGGCAGGGTCGTCTTGAGCGAAGACGTGGTTTTCCCCGCGAGGAGCGAAGTGATAGTGACGGCGCGACCGGAAGGCCAGACAGCAGGTGGGGTTCAGAGGCTGCAGGAGTACGACTTCACCTCAGAACATCGCAGAGGGAAGAGTCACGGTAACGCGGACGCTATGTCCCGAAGACCCTGTCCAGAAGAGTGCGGCCAATGCACAAGAGTGGAGGGGAAGGAGCGTGCCGCAGCAGTTCGAGTAGTCACGGCAATGCCTGCGGATGGCTGGGATAGCGCAGGCCTGAGGAGGGAGCAGCTGGCGGACGCAGACTTGGGGCCACTCTTGAGGGATGTGGAGAACTTGGTGGACCACCTCCACGGCATGAGCGAGATGGCTCACCAGAACATCCAGAAGGCGAGCGACCGCATGAAAACCCGATACGACAGGCAAGCCAACAGCCAAGGGTTCCAGCAAGGTGACCTGGTCTGGTTGAACCGCCCGACCCGGTCCAAGGGACGCTGCCCGAAGCTTCAGCAGTCATGGCAAGGACCGTACCGTGTGTTGAAGAGGATTAACGACGTGGTCTACCGCATCCAGAAGGTGCCCTGAGGAAAGATGTTGGTGGTACACCTGGATCGCCTGGCCCGCTACGAAGGCGCTGTTCGGGACGACCAGCCTTGAGGAGGGAGCAGTGTCGCCCTGGCGGCAGATTCGCGAAGAGGATGAAAAATGATGGCCGGTGGAGATTCGGAAAACTTCGGGACAGATTGTTACCGGAAGCGAAACAGTTGAGTGAGAATTGTTAGAGAAAATAAACAGTTTGAGGTTCTAGCAATTTTGTGATGTTGAATAGTATATTTCGAGGAGAATAAAGTGTAGTTTTTGTGTTTCGTAACCTCGTTTTATTATTTCACGAACCCACAAAGCCACATTATATTCTATCTTGTTTAAAGGTACATTAACCAGCCTGTAAGTTAAACTGTTGATAACAATAAACTAGCAATAAATGGAACATTGAGTATTAGTTCGACTCAAAATTGTATTAATTTTGTGCTTCATTGTATCATAGTCCTTAAACAACGGAATAAGGTAAATGGAATTCACAATATATTTAAACATCTCCAAATTTTAAATAAATATATAGTTTTCCAATAAATTCCAATGGAAATAGACGCTACCCTGGCAACACAATTTACAAAGTCCAGCAGTCTCAACACACGAGGAAGAGAAGAAAGTGCTAGTGCTTGGTCACTCAATTGAAAACCAGTGCATTTGTGATGTGTATGCTGAAAATCCAGTAGTCATACTCCATGTTAGTACCCAAAATTTAAAACAGGCACAAAGTACAGATGAAATTTTAGGTGATATGTAGGCCCGCCTCCGAGGGGTAGATTAAAGGAGGACTATCTTTGTAACATGGACGACAATGAAGTGATGACTGTAGCTGTGGTGCATAGAATTTGTGAAATAAGACGATGTAGGAAAACTTATCTACCAAGAATAGAAATTATTGCAAAGTAAAATGACCTAAACTTCAAAAGCAGATACAGGTTTAGTAAAGCAAGCGCCAGAAAGCTGATAGAAATGATTCGTCCTAACCTAAATGAAAGAGACGATAACCGAGGCATGGGTATCCCAATTGACACTCAAATCCTAACAGCACTTCAGTATTATGCGAGAGGAGGATATCAAGACAACACTGCTGACCTGCACAATATTAGCCAGGCATCTGTAAGCCGCCTTATCAGCAATGTCTCAGGTGCAATTGCTAGACATGCACCTTGTTATATACATTTTCCTGGCGAGGAGAGGAGAACTGCAACTGCACAGCAGTTTTATGGTATATCAGGATTTCCTAAGGTAATTATTTCCTTATAAATTTAATACAATACAATATTTAATAATTTGCTTAAGATTCAGGAAGACATGCATTAAGGCTAAATATAAATATTCCAGCAAGTGAAATTATTATTGAAATTAACATACTATGAAATTGTGTAACGAGTGGTTAGCACAATGTTTCCAAAAAGGGAGGGGAGTATCAGAGTGTTAGAATCATGCACCTGAACTTCAGCTGGAAATTATTTACATTAGCTACTATTTACATGTATTTAGGATATTGACAAAAATTATTCTAGCTCATTGCTATTTGTATTAAAGATTTTATTTAAAGTTTGACTTTCTCATATACACTGCATAAAATATATTATAGATTCTATGCAATAAACATTAGGATATGCGGATAAAAATTGTGTAATGAATCTTCAACAAACTGTCAAGTAGCTTATGGATAAAAAAAGTTGCTCTCATTTATTTCATAAGAGTATCTTAAAAATTAATTACAAGTATTATCTCCTTTTCATTCTTGATAAACTGTATAATTTCTTTTTCATGCTCTTCTTCCTTTGCTAATAGTCAAATAATAGTATGGATTTTGGCTTGTGGCTGCATGTAATCTGTGTAAATTTATAAGAGGGAGGCAAATATATACACTTTGCCATAATTAGAAGTGAATTGCTTTCATACAGTTAGGTTTTATTCTGAAGTGTCATAATAGTTTACTTTCAAGTAAATATTTTTATGTCACTTAATAAAACTCACACCTTTCAATCCTAGGGGATTAGAAACTAGCACAAAAGCATAAGCAGAAATTAATGGAGATAATAAATATGTATCCTTACGTTTCTAGCAACAAAGCAATGCTGTTGCTCAAGGGTTAAAACACACCTTTCAATTTTAAAACTGTGTACCAGTGAGTTAATCTATCTCTCCAGCGTTAACTTTATCAAGCTCCTGACTCATTTTCCTGGAAGTAATCAAATCACAACCAAGTTTCCATAACATAAGTTGATGCTTACCCCTGCTTTAGCATTTAAATCGAGGTACAAGAGCCACAAGATCCCCTCCAATACTTGCATAATGCTACATTGATGCTGACATTATTTATAATAATGCGCTGCCTATTTCCACAATGTAAGCAAACTATCATTAATGAGAGGAAAAATTTTCTAACACAAAAAGTTACTAACAAATTCTGCCTTTGTAATGTATCAATAATTTTGATTTAAATAACTGCAGACATCAAACAGTAACTTTTACATAACTATCAAGCTTACGAAGGAAGGAAATAGGAAAGCATGTCATGCAACTAATGATGCCAATATGTGCAATGGAATATACTGTACTTTTGAACCAAATTACAGATATCTACAGTAACTAAGCATAAAGGATAGATTTTTTTAACAGTTGCAGAAGGGAACCAAAATCATAAGGCATGGGGGAAAATAATTATATCATATTAATGTACTTATAATCAACAAAACTAGTTGCTTAGCAAAATACTGAGAAAGGTGTAAGGTTTAATCTGAAGAACTAAAACATACATATTGTGACTTTGTGGGTTCGTGAAATTAAAAGTCCAGGTTACAAACACCAAAAATTGCTCTTTATTTCCGTAGAAACACACTTCATGCACAGCAGTCCACAATTACGTCACATACACAATATAACTTGCAAGGTCAATGACCACAAACACACATCTGTTTACGCGCACGCGTTCAGTTACCGACTGACTAACTCCAAGGTGGCAGGCTACCTTTTTATAGATTACTCACATTCCAGAAATTTCTCAAACAATCGAGACGCAGCTAGAACAAAGAACTAGAACTCTCCAGAAATCCGTCTCTCCCCCCCCCCCCCCCCCCCCCGCCGTTTCGGCGAGCTTTTACCTACACACCAACTGCCCGTCCCTTTGAATGCCTCGCCGCCTCGATCAACAATGGGCTCGTGACAATAGGATGTTTACTTGCTTGTTTGGTCCTGAAGTGAGCAATGCTCATACATACTGAAAATTACATACAGTACAAATATGACTAATATCCCTATGATCAAGAAAAGCTTTCTTTTAGAAATAAAAACTTTATTGCACATATGTTTACTTTCCATCATAGATTATATAGCACAAAATGAAAAACCATCTTCTTATACATTCCTGTAACACAATAAGGAATAAGTGTAAATACCATAATATTTTAAATATTAAAAGCAGAAGCATATCTGTCCTAAGAATTGAACATAAGACATATTAAAATCAATTCAACCATGATATACAGGGAGGAAATAAATATATACATATATATTACTGCTGCATTACTTATAAACCAATTAGTGTGTCAAGACCTCAGCACTAATCTTGGAATTTTTCCCTTTCCTCATGCAATTATTCTAGTTCTTTCATTTATATATTCTCATATCACTTTCTAAACCATGTGTATGTATTTGTCTTATAGGTTATTGGCGCTATAGATGGCACACACATCCCAAAAATAAATCCTGGAGGAGAACATGCCCAAATTTACATAAATGGAAAGGGCTATTTATTACAATTAATATAAGATGCAGCTTGTCATATTATGGATATTGTAGCATGATGGAGAGGAAGTGCCAACGATTCCTGAATCTTTACGATGAAAGCAGACTGAAAGAGAGATTTGAAGAGGATGAATTTGGATGCTTTACTTTATTGGGTGATGCTGGATAGGCAGTCCATCCTTATTTACTAACTTCTCTCAGGAATCCAGCAACATGCCAAGAAGCAGCATACAATGCAAGCCATAAGAGAACATGCAATGCAATAGAACATTGTTTCGGGATCTGGAAAGGAAGATTTCGATGCCTTACTAAAAGCACTGGAACAAACCTGAAAACAGCCAAGCGTATTATTGTGGCTTGTGCTGTATTACATAACTTTGCATGCATGTGGTAGGAGTAAGTAGAGGACATTCATTCAGAAGATGAACAGGAAGAGGATAATTCAAGACAGGTTCATGCGGATGAAGAACGAGGACATTTGTTCAGACAACAATTCATATAACAACATTTCTCACTGTTCACTTTTATTCATAAATATTTTCCTCTACCTTGGCCTTCATTAATTTTTCTTTTAATAACAATTCCTCATTTTGTAACTTCAAGTTTTTTAAATGTAAATTATGTAACTCTTCAGCTCTCTCATTTTGTTTTTTCAGATTTTCTAAATGTAAATTATGCAACTGTTCGGCTCTTTGAGCCTCAGAATGATATTTTGCCCTCTGTAGCTGAAACACTTGCTTCTCGTACTCTGTCAGGGACAAGCATGATTCCTACAAAGATGAACAATTGTAAATAAATAAGAACTGTAATTGCAATATCTTATTTGGTAGTAAAATCATAAAAACAACAGAAATGTTCAAAAACTCCAAATGACATTAAAGAATGTTTACAAACCTTTGTACTGAGTGTTCTTTTCTTCCCCACCTTAGCTTCCATTTTTTTGCTGAAATATAAAATAATACTGTTTATCATGGTTGGTAATCTCTCCAATAAATAATAATAATAATAATAATAATAATAATAATAATAATAATAATAATAATAATAATAATAATAATAATAATAATAATAATAATAATAATAATAATAATAATAATAATAATAATAATAATAATAATAATAATAATAATAATAATAATAATAATAATAATAATAATAATAATATATTACAATGATAATAATAACTATTATTATTATTTTTTATTAATAATGATGATGATGATGATGATGATGATAATAATAATGATAATAATAATATATTACAATGATAATAATAACTATTATTATTATTTTTTATTAATAATGATGATGATGATGATGATGATGATGATGATGATGATGATGATGATGATGATGATGATGATGATGATGATGATGATGATGATGATGATGATGATGATAAACAGGATAATGACATTTTAAAATTATAAAATAGAAGTATTTATAAACAGTGGAACTTTATCAATAAAATCTTTTTAAACCACTCGTCAAACTATAAAAACACATTATATATAAAAACAGTGGAGCTAAAGTGTTTTTATAGTTTGACAAGTGGTTTAAAAAGATTTTAAGGATAATGAGAGTTAATAGTTTCAACCTAACCTCTTAGGAGTTACAGATGTTAACAAACTTGTATTGCTAACTCCCACTGGGGTAACCATAGAAGATGTTTGGATTTCAATAACATCCTGAAAAGAAAAATTAGATTAAGCACTTTGCAATATAAGAAGAAGCTAATACTACAATATGCATATAAACAGAATGCTAACCTCTGTTGTTACACATTCTGTTTCCAAGGGAGTGCTTGTGGGTATGACCAAAATCAGAAACAAAGAAGAAATTATGATTGATTTCGATATAAGTAGCATACTAGTAGAAAGCAATAAAATCACTTTTACAATACTTAATTATACATATTGTCGCGAACCCGTATCTGCAATCGCGTGGCTTGTTTACACAAAAGAAACTGATAGGCGGGCAGTGTGAAAGCCAAGAGCCCGCAGACAAAGATAACAGGCAGATAAGAATCTGCCGAGACAAACAAACTGAGATAAATGGAAATTTCTGGACTGATAGAGATTGTTCAGTTTCTGGTTTAGTTTAGAGCAATCTAGAATTATCGATGCAGGTATTTAAAGAGGTGACCACTGGCCAGGAGTTGAGTTGCAAGTTGTAAACAGAGTGAGTAAGCAGAGAACAGCTGAGAGCGTTGTTGTTGTAAAGACAGTTGTGTAACAAGAGTGTTGTTGTAACGAGAGCTAATGTAATCAGCTGTCACTTTTTGTCATAGTCATCGACCTTGGAAGACTGTTGTATAGGTGATGTAATGTTGTTACGTGAGAATTGAACAGTGCATCTCTACGGAAATAAAGAACATTTAGAATTTCGGCAACTCGTACTTTTAATTCTACAAACCCACAAAGTCACAATATTTAAGCAATCAATTTTAATGTGGCACTTAGTATGTGTACGCTTGGAGTATGCAGAGCAGTGATAAATGTCTAACGTATGACACTTCTTCAATATTTTGCATATGTTAATTTTTGTCTTTATAAAGAATGTCTAATAATGGACATCTTAATACACTTTTCTAGTAGAATATCATTAAGTGAGTCCAGGGATTTAAAAAAGAACTGAAAAGCTATAGTATATCTGCATAAACTTCAGAGTATTAATTTGTGTTGTAATGCAGAAGCAACAAATCTGTTTTTGTGGACATATTTGATTTTATACAGGGAACAGAAAGTACCTATGCTTTTTATTGATATTTATTTTTTTTTAATGATTTTACTGCACCTACAAATAGAGGCAATCAAACATGACAATCTGGAATGATAATCACCACATCGGAGAGGAGATCAAACTACTAAAACCATTGTCAACAAAACTTGAAACTTACAACATGGGACAAAATTTTATTATTAAAAACATTTCACATATTCTAAATTTTGATGTGCCATCTGTGAGTGGTCTACTGAACTTATGTAAAGAATCTTCTGAGAGAGGCAGCCAATTACAAGAGATCCAGACAACAACCAACTGTGATGAATCGCTAATCAGCCGAGGATGAAACTGCAACAGTTTTGAAAACATTCCTGATTTTGTAATAGGACATGAGTGAAGCTACAAGTTTTAAAAGGTATAACTCAATTTTAGTCTTTAAACATGACAAGTATGTTTAAATGTGGTTTTCCATTGACATCTAAAAATACCTAATACATAACACAAAAATAAAGCAATTGAACTGTCATTGCTGTTAAATTAATGCTTTGGATATATATCAACAATTTAGCACTTGAAACAAAAGCAATTAAATTTAAAATAGTATAAAAGTACTGTAATATTATCTTTCTACACAGTTTGGTTCATGCAATAAAATGAGAGAATTCTAGTAACAAAATGTCCCACATAAATGATGCATACTAATATGTATTCCTTTTATATGCTAATCACCTTACCCCTTTCCTCCAACACATGGATAGTGGTGGAAGATATGATGGCATGACACAGTCGAAAGGAGGAAAGATGTTAAAACTGTTATTTTTTATAGAGCTATGTATGTTTAATTTGACCAAGACTATTGCAGGCTTATGAGTGGAAACGTGAGTTATTTATCTGTTGAATCTGTTCAAACATATTTAATACATAACAAGAATATAAATAAAACTAACCTCATTAGACTCAAATTCTGCCTCATCTTTTGAAAATTCATGTGGAAGAGATACCACAATATCCAATTCCCTATCTTTCAGAGAATCTTCCTCTGCATTCCCTTCAGGAGCAAGTCCTGCCCCAGTACTCTTATGGTTTTTTTTTAGCTGTAAATTAAAAACAAAACACACACTTATTAGATTACATGATATAATTGGTACCTGATTCCTTTATATCAGGCAGAGTTAACCTACATGGCTATTAAAATTCACTTAGCAGTTATTATATACCTGCTCCAGGATAATTTCATTTAACACCTGTTCTTATTATATATGCCACCATGGCAGTCTCTTGGTTAATGCATTTGGTTTATCTACTGAAGCTCTTTGAATAGATAAATAACTATTAGATAACCATATCACATTTACTTTTACCATTAAGCAGTGGTGAAGTTAATTAGTTTTTATAGTTAAAATAAAATTTCATATTTAACCTAACCTAACATCAACTGCTAGAAGTGGACTGTAAGAATAACAAAATAAAGATTACACTTACTTTCTGAACACTCGCCTTCGCACGAGCCTTCTGCCTCTTCCACTGCTCCTTTAAACAGAGAATATCCTTTCCTCCGAATATTGCAGAAAACTCATTATGAATTTCCTTCCATGCCTCCTCCTTTCTCATATTTGTATTCGTCGACACAGATTTATTTTCTATGCTGTTAATTCTTTTTTGGACTAGAGAAAACAAGAACTTCTTCTCTTCCTTTGACCAATTGATGCTACGCTTCTTATCCATACTTCCAGCACACCAAACGAACCTTAAACAGCAGCAGCAACCGTAAGAATCATTAAGAAACAGCTGTAAAACTATCACAGAGATTTGTAAACTTGTAGGTACACTGTGGAAAGTTTAGCACTCTATGGGCCTCACGCATGCGCAGAAAACCTTTCTATGTCCTGTAACATTTGTTCCGTGCTGCTCCATAGCTTTACTTGGTCTGAGGCTTTTTATCGTCTATGAATACCAAAAAGTTAGACTGCCTTTGGTCCGGACAAAGTTAGTCAGAAGATAGACTAGACCAAGATCATAACTATGAATACGGCCCATAGAATCTACAAAGAAAGTGTTTCCTAGGGCATATGCAGCAGTAAACAGTGTAGTGAAAAGACGTGAAGTCCACCCAAACTTAAGGTATGTAAATCAAAACATTAAGGTAGGCATGTGAGACACTAAATGCTTTATCAAGATTTAACTGTATTGGAACACCACAGTGAAGCGAAATAATTATTAATTTATAGATGAGTCGTATTTATTACATATCTGCTTCACTTTCGTACCTATTTTGAGGTGATGTTTCGCAAATCATCGTTTGCATCTTCGGCTCTTATGCGACTAAAGCTTGATCCAGTGGTGTGGGTAATTCTGGGATTGCTGCTGCCATCTGTTGATTTAGTGATGAACTTAAATGTGGGATTCTCTTCTGGCGGGATTTCAAAGTTCATTAGTTGGTTTTTATGTTTTTCTATGTATATTCTCTCCCATATGACGAGTTCACTATGTTTTTGTGCGTATTTTAGTAATTCTGTGCTATCTTCAATTTCATGATTTTCAGACCAGAAATGAGCTGCTATTGCGGACTTATCAATATTTTTGTATCTTAAGTGCCTGAAGTGTTCTTTCTTTCTAGTGCCTATGTTTCTTTTTGTCCTCCCTATGTAAATTTTTTCACAGTCTTTACACTTAATCTTGTAAATGCCTGACTTTTCCTCTGGTTTTATCTTATCAGTATTATTACTGTGAAGTAAGTTTTTAATGTTGTAATTGTTTTTTGGTGCCAATGTTATATTGTATTTCTTGAATATTTTTTGGAACTTTTTTGTGGCCCAGGGGTGGTAAGTAAATTTAGCAAATCTAATTTCTTGTTTTATTGGTGTGAGAGCTGTGATCTGTTTTAATCTCTTTTGAAGTTTGAATGATTTTAGTTTTTTATCTACAAGGTTTTTTCCATATTCATTTTTAATTGCAGTTTTTAAGATTTGATGGTATTCGTTTTGATATTCTTGCTGGCTGAGGGGTAGATTTACCAATCTGTGAGTGAGACTGTTGATGGTTGCATGTTTGTGTGGAATTGGGTTGAAACTATTTGCTTTGATGTAATTATCTGTGTGTGTTGCTTTTCTATGGATGCCAAATCCTAGTTTTTCATTGCTTTTTTTGATTTTAAGGTCTGTACTCTACCTTTTTTAGACCTTAGATGCCAAATCCTAGTTTTTCATTGCTTTTTTTGATTTTAAGGTCTGTACTCTACCTTTTTTTAGACCTTAAAATCAAAAAAAGCAATAATAAACTAGGATTTGGCATCCATAGAAAAGCAACACACACAGATAATTACATCAAAGCAAATAGTTTCTACCCAATTCCACACAAATATGCAACCATCAACAGTCTCACTCACAGATTAGTAAATCTTCCCCTCAGCCAGCAAGAATATCAAAACGAATACCATCAAATCTTAAAAACTGCAATTAAAAATGGATATGGAAAAAACCTTGTAGATAAAAAACTAAAATCATTCAAACTTCAAAAGAGATTAAAACAGATCACAGCTCTCACACCAATAAAACAAGAAATTAGATTTGCTAAATTTACTTACCGCCCCTGGGCCACAAAAAAGTTCCAAAAAATATTCAAGAAGTACAATATAATATTGGCACCAAAAAGCAATTACAACATTAAAAACCTACTTCACAGTAATAATACTGATAAGATAAAACCAGAGAAAAAGTCAGGCATTTACAAGATTAAGTGTAAAGACTGTGAAAAAATTTACATACGGAGGACAAAAAGAAACATAGGCACTAGAAAGAAAGAACACTTCAGGCACTTAAGATACAAAAATATTGATAAGTCCGCAATAGCAGCTCATTTCTGGTCTGAAAATCATGATATTGAAGATAGCACAGAATTACTAAAATACATACAAAAACATAGTGAACTCGTCATATGGGAGAGAATATACATAGAAAAGTATAAAAACCAACTAATGAACTTTGAAATCCCGCCAGAAGAGAATCCCACATTTAAGTTCATCACTAAATCAACAGATGGCAGCAGCAACCCCAGAATCACCCACATCACTGGATCAAGCTTTAGTCGCATAAGAGCCAAAGATGCAAACGATGATTTGCGAAACATGTCCTCAAAATAGGTACGAAAGTGAAGCAGATGTGTAATAAATATGACTCATCTAAAAATTAATAACTAAATGGTTTATTTGTGGATCTTGATAAATATCTGAATCATACATGCTTGGGAAAGAATGGTCTCCATTTATATCGTAGGGAATCATGGAAATTGAAACAGGTTCTAGACAATATGGTAAACATAATAAACTATCAGGGAAACCAAACAGGTGGTTTAACATGCAGTGGAACATCACCTGTGTATAAAAATTGTAAATAGGAAAAGATCACAGAGTAATCAGGCTTGCTGGCTTCTACATCTTAATTCACAGGGAATTCGTTCCAAAATAGATGATTTTAATTTACTTATAAACGAAATGAAAAATATTAAGTTAGGAATAATTTGATAGATAGAGTCAACATGAAAAATTCAATGTTGACTCTATGTATCAAAAACCTTAGCCTATATATGGCTAGTGTGAAGAAATGATTAATTTACATCAATTCACTAAAACAATAGGAATAATTTGCCTAAATGAGCACTGGTTGGGAAAAAATGAGACTCATCTTCTTAATAACTTGGAAGGTTTTTCATTAGCTGACTGTTATGTCAGGAGCAATAAAGCCCGTAGTGGTACATGCATACCTTACTAGTACAAGAAGAACTGTTGGAGCAAGTAAAGGTTAGACAAGACCTAAAAATATTGGAGGAAAATTTTAATTTTGAATTATCTACAATTGAAATCAGCAGCCTAAATGCAGTTAGTTATCTGCCTATAGAGTACCTTATCATTCCTCATTACAACCATTTTTTTAAAAATTACGGAAATTGATGTACAAACTTTGAAATGAAAAAAGAAAGAAAAAATATAATAGCTTTAGATAGTAACATTAACCTTTTAAGCGTAAATGAGGAATTTCACTTAAACATAAATGGAATTTCACCAGATAGAAGATATAGTGGAGCATCAAAAACTTATCTTGACACTATACACCAACATGGTTTTGAAATTAGAAATAAATTCTCCAGATGGAGTACTAGTTTTTCAGACACTTGTATAGATCATATACTAACAAACAAACAGTATGGATATGAAGAGTGTTTCCCTCTTGAAACGGATCCTTCTAACCATAAATCTGTCCTCATTACTCTCCCAATATACCAGAGATCAAAAGTTCAACTTAAACAGGTAATTATCAAACGTATCTACAACTCTGAGAACATTAGTAATTTTAAAGTAAAATTGAATGGCCTATCATGGAATTTTGAGCCTGTTCTTCATACTGATACCAATTATAATTTTCTAACGAAGATTATCAAGTGTTACAATTCTTGTTTTTAAAAAAATCACATGACTCAAATCACTGCCATGTCGTTACCCCAACTCTCTTCACATTTCCCTCTCTCTTGCACACTATCCTATAGACCATGGCACTAATTGTAAGAGAACCGAAACTGAATTTATCAAACTTTCATAATAGTGCAGTTGTTGAAATCACAATTGCAACATGCATATTCACATACTATGCACATGTTTCAAATGCCATATTTATAATTATAGTTTATGAATTACCTATTTTTCTAATCCAATGGAGCTGCCAGTGGCACATCCATGTGGCTGTGAATGTCACTTACATGAAGAGAGAATTTGTCATTGTCACTGTCTTCAATGTCCGAATGCAAATTTATGATGATAGGCTCCAAATAAAGTCATTTGCTATTTCATTCCAAAAGTCATGTTCTTGTAGTTTATCTACATGTCTCACAAAGTTTTCCCAGTCGTGTTAGCTTGTCAGTTTCTTGGTGAATAAGTCGTTCCAACAAAAGTCAGTTTAAAAATATTATTTCTGTTTGCAACATGACTTGAACCCACATTAACTCAACTGGGTTGTACTGAAAGTGGAAAGGAGCAAGGCGTTTTACATCATGTCTCATTTCAATTGCAAGTTGACCCAGCTGATACAACTTTCTCTGGTTTTTTAAACAGAAGAACAACAGAATAATACTGCTTTGAACTCTTTAGAGTAAATAAAGATTATGAACCATTCCTAAGAAAACATATGTAACGAGACATGTTCTGCCAATGCAGCATTCCACAAACCAGCAGGAAGTGTGCTGTTTCCTCTCAATCGAGTTTCACAAATACATTGGCTTACTCAAAGTAATTCTTCTATCACATCATGCCAAATGTTTACATTTCATTCTGAGTAATTACAAATATACGTACACGCATAAATACCAACAAATATTAATGTTCGTTACAGTGCAGTATAATTTATTAGTACTTTATTTGGATTAGGAAAACTGAGCTAAAAGATGTTTATGTTGGACACATTACTCCTCACCTTTCTCATGTATCGCTTTTTGCATAATTTGGATTTTTGTCTTAGTGCAAGTAGTACTTATTAGAGATGGATTCTGGCACTCGTCACATACCACTTATGGGGGATATAGTATGACAACACCACATGATTCCGATAAATTGCTCACCTAGTAGCATTCAAGGACAAACATCATCACATTTGAAACACATAATAAATATATATTTTAATACCAATTCTTTCTTTGAGCATTAATCTTTATTAGGCACTTCAGGGAACTAACAGCACGAAAGCCACAACAAATAAGAACATAAAAAATCACACACAACATACGTGATAGACAAAGCTTTCACTTTTGAGGTGCACCATGAACAAAGTCTACACTTAGAAAGCAAACACAACCAGTAACTTACAGCTGACATTCACAGCTGATAAAGTGGGTCATTCACCGCTAGTAGGCTAGCAGAAGAATATCAAGGTCATTGCAATGGAAGTGATTCATGAATACATGCACACGTGGCCAGTAACAAATAGAGTGCTCTGTATATTATTTCACCATTTGTGTAGCATCCAAGTAGACATACAACATCCATGAGCAGTAGTCTCTCAAAATTATGATGTAAGAGATTTTACTTATATGCAGTGTTAACGATAATGCTGCTTCATGATTAAATAAAATTACCATAAACTTCAGCTGTTAAAAATGTTGCACTCTAAACAAAATTACGCATTTTTAACTTGATTACTATGCAAAACTTGTTTTCCAAACTTCAACTGGTTGCTCTTTTGTCTTATGACTCACTCATGCTATTTAAAGTTTGTAGCCAGATTAAAGGTCTTCTTACATGAACTACAAGTGCGTGTGGTGTTTTCTATCCCATGTATGAATTTATTCTATTAAGCCTGTGATGGAAAACTGAACCACCTCTTACAAATGTTTCAATTATCAGGCCCTTTGTTCTCATGGATAATTTATACTGCTTCAATCGCGTAGGTTTGATAAAGCCCTTTTGACAAATTTTACAAGCATATGATCCTTTGTCCTCAGGGATAAATTAATGCTAATTCAGGTTTGATACCCTGATGAAGCCCTTCTTATAGATTTCACATGTGTGGTATTCTGCCCTCATGGATTAACTTATGCTCTTTCAAGTGTGATGCACATCTGAAGGTACTCTTACACATTTCACATTTAGTTTGTGTCTGTTTAATGAATATGCCTGTGTAAAGGTTTGTTCACAAATGTCACATGCATGTGGTCTCTTACCCTCATGGATTAGTTTATGCTCTTTCAGTGATGATGTTCGAGTAAAGCTCTTGCTACAAATTACACAAGTATATGGTTTTTTGCCCTCATGAGTTGATTTATGCATTTTTAGAGTTGATTGTCGAATAAAGCTCTTGCTACAAATTTCACATGTGTATGACCTTTTGCCCTCATGGCTTAATTTATGCTCCTTCAGGTTTGATGGATAAATAAAGCTTTTCTTACAAATTTCACATTCATGTGGTTTTTTACCAACGTGTAATAATTTATGCTCTTTCAGTGCTGATGTTCGAGCAAACTTCTTGTTACAAATTTCACATATGTATGGCCTTTTGTCCTCATGGATTGCTTTATGTTGTTTCAGGTGATATGGAAAAACAAAACTCTTATTACAAATTTCACAAGTATATGGTTTCTTACCAATATGGTATAATTTATGATCCTTCAATGCTGATGGTCGAGTAAAACTTTTATTACAAATTTCACATGTGTAAGGTTTCTTGCCCTCATGGATTAGCTTATGCTCTTTTAGGTGTGATGAATAACTGAAGCCCTTCATACAAATTTCACATGTGTGTGGTCTTTTACCTTCGTGAACCAGTTTATGAAACTTTAGTCTATATGCTCGAGTAAACGTTTTATCACAAATATCACATTTGTGTTTGTCCCTATCACTTAATGGTACAATAGTGGAACTCTTTAGCGACCTTTCAAACTTTTGCGGTTTATAGTTTTGATTCCAACTGTAACTCTCCACATGTGAATGCACTGTATAATTTGTTTTCTCAAACATCTCTGGTTGCATGATTTGGTCTGCTTCATCAGTATTAGGATTACTGTTTTTTCCTGAATCTGCATTTCTGACGAAACAGGTGGCACTATCATTATTCCGGCATAACGAATGGGTTTTCAACCTGAAATGTTACAAGATACATTATCAGTTATTGTATATGTTGAGAAGGGACAACAAAGGCATCACTAACAAATTTCCATCAGATACTAAATGCTAGTATTAGCTAATTAATTGAACATCCAATAATAATTATTGTTCTTCTGAGTAAAACACAAATGAAGTAGTGCTCTCTGATCTCTGAAGATTTCTTTCTTTACATTATCTTAAGTGCACTCTGCTTTCCTTTATTCTTATGGTTATCTCAATAACTGACTGCAATATATCAGTACGACCCATTAAAATGGGTTCTTTCATTTAACTTCTGTATTGAAGGAGAAGTGACAACAAGCAAATCTTTGTAATAAAATACAATCATAAATCCCGTATTTTGTCAGCTAAGATAATCAAATTTCACTGCAGCTTCTATCTGGTTTTCGGATTTGTAACATCTCAAAAACCTCTACTACTTGGTTAGTGTTTACAACATTTTCAAGAACATGCAGTGCAGTCTTATTGACAGGAACAAACAGAAAATAAATAAGTAAGCAGAGTAGAAAATATTCCGATTAACAGTAACGGTCATCTCTAGTTTCGTTCATACGTTTCAAAGTTTGCTAAACATGGTTGGTGCATTAGAACAATCAATATCATTATCTTCATCAGGTAAGAATTATACTTCATTTGTCACATACATTTACAAGGTGGACATAGCCCAGTAAACTAGTGACTTGTAATTTTAAATAGCTCCAGTATAATGGTCTATAAAAATGCATAAAAATTTCACTGATTATCAGTAAAGCATGCTCTAGTTTTGTTTATAAGTTTCAAAGTTTGCTAAGCATGGTTGGTGTGTTAGAATACTCAATATTGTCACATGTATGGTTGAGGAATACTTAGGAAAACATCAAATTCCAGAATCTTATGACAATGCTCACTTTTTGTGACTTGTCTTATTTGCACATTTTGGAGTTCTTATGCTCCTGAGTAATTAGATCAGCACCTGTCAGATTGCACATGTTTTTGGATGTATGACGCTGTTTCCTGTTTTCCCATAATGATTACAGGCAGATGGTGCATGTGCCTATTCCAGGAACCGTGACCTACAGGTTATGTAGGTGCTGGATTGCAAGTATGATTTGGCTCAACTTAATTGAGAAATGGTTACATAACTTTCTAATTTGGGAAGGTCTATGTAGCTTTCTAATTTGGCAATGCTGAGTCGGTTTAATAACGTCATGTTGATAGGACGCTTAAACCAAAATTGGGAGGGAGGGAGGTGGGGGGAAGGGTTGTTGCTTGGTGTTGATTATCAGTAGGAGAGTCGCCGTAAGCGTAAGTTAATGTAGTCTGACAGAGCTTAATTTCAGAGAGTCAACTTAGGATCCTTGCGACTCCTCAACCATACATGACAAAGTATCCTCCAGGTATGCTCTTACGGTTCTGTAATATATGCATATTATATATACATATATTATATATGTTAATATATTTTTATAATTCTTCAAACCTGTGTTCTTGATATTTTAGTTAATTGATGGAAATTAATCATTTCTTCACACTAGCCGTATATGGGCTAAGGTTTTTGATGGATAGAGTCAACATGAAAAGTTCAATGCCATGGTCGGGATTTGAACCACAGATCTCCTGGTTGCCGTCCAGTCGCTCTAACTCATTGAGCTTCCATGGCCAACGTGCCGTCCTGACATTTAATTCTCCATTTGACTCGTATATTACCCTGGTAAACCACCAGCGGCTCTTGCATCCGAGATACACCGTTTGTGGCGACTTACTATCATAAGTACTTGAGTCCCAAGCTTCAAACGGTGTATGTCGGATGCGAGAGCCCTAGTGGTTTACCAGGGAAATATATGAGTCAAATGGAGAATTTAATGTCAGGACGGCACGTTGGCCATGGTAGCTCAATGGGTTAGAGCGACTGGACGGCAACCAGGAGATTTGTGGTTCAAATCCCAGCCATGGCATTGAATTTTTCATGTTGACTCTATCCATGTGTTCTTGATTTCAAAGGTTTATTCAACTTCTTTGGAAAGGTATTATAAGCATGTTTATTTCATAAATTAGTCTGTGTTGTTGGTCTGCTTCAGAAAGCAGTTGACATTTTTTGCAAGGCACTTTGAACAGTCTGCAGTCCAATCCCATAATCAGTAGTTACCCCTTTCAAACCTTTCAGTTAATTCTAATTTTTATTTTAATATTAACACATGCTTTATTTTCGTTTGTCTACCATGTTCTAGACAAATGTCTTTTACTTGCTTGTTGATATTACACTGAACGTCAGAAAAACTTATTTTTGATTTACATGGAACAGGTTAACCGACAGCAATGGAAACGGTACTCTGTTGTCACAAGGTAGTCATTTAAATAACGGAAATGGCACTTATTGTCAAGCAACGGACCATCTATTTCTGATTACTAGAAGAAAAGTGTGTGTGTGTTTAAGTATATAAGTAAAGCAATTTCTGAAATGTGTACTATGTCTCATGCACTTTCAATTTACAGTCATGAATACTCTTTTGAGGATTTTATCCACCATTTCATTAATGGTCATCTAACTTAGTCAAGAGGCAATGTTTGATATAATTTTGTGCTTCATTGTATCATAATCCTTACTCATAGGAAGCAATGTTTGTCTTGGTATTATGTGCAATTGGAGGAATTTAGAAACGAGATGTCAAAATTAATTGAAAAGACTACTTGTAGTCAGTTTCTTGATACTTCGTCACTTACATTTTTATATTATTGAGGGACTAGCGATGGCTTCCAAAACTAGTCTCTCAATAATATAAGAATGTAAGTGATGAAGTGTTAAAAAACCGACTACAAATAGTTTTTTTAATTTGTCTTGGTATCTTGTACAGCCAAATTTAACTCACCGTCAGCTGCAATACACATTGTTACATGATCAGGCGCAATATTTCTGAGAGATACCGTTTACATGCCTGGCTCTGTGCTGTCTCAAATTCTTTCTAAATTTGCATTTTTGTATTTTATGTTTTATTTTTATACTCCATATTTTATTTTTCAAGGCATTTCAATACATACTTTAAAAACATAAGATGCATAAAGCTGCAAAAAATAAACTAATACTACTATTGTATAAAATGGGAAAGGGTAACGTTACCCGCAAACATAATGCAAGCAATAAACATAATAAATTCTTACCAATTTCATGAACATTACAATTAACAATATACTTTTACTTTAAATGTTATTATACATCTACTTGAGAGTTTACCCTGCAAATTCTTGGGAACCTTTTGCAAATCATCCTAGCATGTGGCAAACAATAGTCCATTCCACATTTCTTGTAGTAATATATTAACATTTCTTCTTTTTTATTAAGGGGACAGCAAAGATCCAGAACAAAAATTGCTGATTTTTGTGGACTGACACTTCTTAATATCATTTTGAAACTTACTGTCCCCTTGCTCCCTTTAAATAGTTGATTAAAATATAGGTCTCAGGATAAGTTTTTCAAGAATAGCCCTCTGTTCTTTATTTAATTTCCATTACCCAGGAAGATAATTTTAGCTTTCAATATAGATATGTTCAGCATAGCAAAACCACTAAGGATCATCTGTAACAATTTCTAGAAACATCAAATGTGGCACATATTTTGTTTACCACACATCTGCTCTTATAAAACTTAATTGTCTTTGGCTTCTGCTTTTCACTGGAGTTTTGAACAATGCCATCATCATAATAAACTCAATATTAGAAAAGAAGGAAACTAGAGTAGCCTCTTCTCTAAATGCAAATATATTGGAATATTCGGCTGTGCCTTTTATACTGTCAACACTGGTACCAGTTGATTATTTTTCTTCAGTATTTTAAGGACAGTCTCTCTTTTTGCAAGATCTTACACAAAATTATAGTTGCTGAATGAATTGTCTATTTTGATTATTCTTTCATTTCTGTGAACTGGTTAAGTCAATGATAACACAACATCTAAGTGCTTGCTGCTAATGTACAATGTTTCCTGGCATATATTTTGAGATTGTCAAAGTTGAATGTTTCGGCATCAACCAAAACATACAATTTAATTCTATATTTATTAGAATTAAATGGAATGTACTATCTAAAGCTGAATCTCCTAAAGCCTACCAGCATCTCATTGACAGTGATATTTTAACCAAGTTAGCAGTATTTCTGGCAGTTGCTAACAAAAATGTGAAACGTCTCTTACTGGAGCAAGACTGACTATTATGTGTTTCAAATGGGATGATGTTTGTCCTTGAGAGCTACTATGTAAGCAACCAATCAGAGTACTGCAGTGTTGTTGTATTGCATTCCCCCTATGTGGTGTGTGATGAGCGCCAAACTAATCAATCTCAAATAAATACTATTCGTGCTAAGACAAAAATTCAGATTTTGCAAAAGCTGATCCTTGAGGAAGGAGAGAGTAACGTATTTAACACAACCGTAAAATCCCCATACTTTTAGCTCAAATAGTTTTCCTAATACAAATACATAAAGTATATACCATTATATTATAACAATGCATTGCAACGTAAGCACTGTAATGAACATCATTATTGGTTGGCATGTAAGCGTGAACGTATATAGGAAATTACTCAGAACTGAAACGTAAACATTTGACATGACGTGATAAAAGAAATATGTACTTTAAATAAGCCAACGTGTCTGTTAAATTCAATGAGAGGAAACAATATACTTCCTGCTGGTCTGGCAGAACGTGACTGGTCACATATCTTTGTTTATGAATGGTTCGTAATCTCTATTTACTCTAGAAAGTTCAAAGCAGTACTATTCAGTTACTCTTCCATGAAGAAGTGTATCAGCTGGATCAATGAGATACAATCCACCTTCCCCCTTACTACTGCCAGAACAATCCAATTGAGTCAATGTTGGCTAAAATTAAGTTGCAAATAGAAATAATATTTTCAAACTGACTGACATTGAAGGACTTAATCACGAAGAAATTAACAATGAACACAACAAGACTGGGAAAACTGCAGTTAAACTACAAGAAGATGACTTTTGGAAAGAAATAGCATGTAATGAGATTTTGGAACCTATCATCATAAATTTGCAGTATTCAGACAATGACAATGACGAATTATCTCTTAACATTCACAGCTACATAGATGCACCGCTGGTATTTTCATTGGATTAGAAAAATCAGTAACTCATAAGCTATAATTAATTTTAAACTAAATATTTAAACCATTTGCATAATATACAAATATCCACGTTGCAATTGTGATTTCAACAACTACATTATAATAAAACTTTGGAAAATTCAGTTTGCATAAGCGCCAAGAACACTCGCAAGTGTGCGAGAGAGGGGGAAATATAAAAAGAGTGGGGGTAACGAGGTGGCAACACTGAAGGCTCTAATGCATCTGATTGGTTACAGGCGCGAACTCTTCCGTTTTGAAACACATAGTAACTCTAAACTATTTGTAGTTGGTTTATTGATACTCGTCACTTACTTTTTTATATTAATGAGAGACTAGTTTCAAAGGCAATCCCTTCATTTTCAATCTCTTTCCAACTGGCATCTGTTATTGTCTGCTCTCTCTGGTGGCAGAACTATGAACTTTTTTGTCAAATTATCAAATTCATAGTTCCACCACCAGAGAGAGAGAGAGAGAGCAGACAACAACAGATGCCAGTTGGAAAGAGATTGAAAATGGAGGCGATTGCCTTAGAAACTAGTCTCTCATTAATATAAACAAGTAAGTGACGAGTATCAATAAATCAAGTACAAATAGTTTTGAGATTAATTTTGACGTCACTGTTACTAAATTCCTCCAAACACATATACATAGTAACTCGATTCTTCCTTCCATCCTTTCTCTCTGAAAAAACTTGAAATTTGTTCTAATTAGAATATCTCTATACCATCTCCAACTATACCTCACAGCTCTTAAGATAGTCTGTCTGACATTTCTAATAGATATAAAAGATTATGACAGTTTGGAGTTATTTAGTAACATTGACGTCCAAAGTGAGAAAAAATGTAAAATCAGTAGTAACACTCCATCAGTTACATTTATGTTTTTCAAGGAAATCTTTTCAGAAGTTGTTGCTTACATTCTCAACCTCAAAGATCCAACTATCTTTATTTTTTGAGGAACTAGTTTTGAAAGCTGCTGTCCTTAAAAAATAAAAATGTGATGGAGTGTTAAAAACCAACTAGAAATATTTTTTCAAGATATAGAACACTTGCGAATGTTTTCACCTTAGCTTTTGTTGTCAAATTAGCATTTCTTTATGACTGAATATGTTTTGTATAAACTCAACGTAGTGGTTGGTATATATCATAACTAGGTCTAATATATCATATTCTGTAATGAAACAATTTCATAAATCTGTATAGACATACTAGCAGCTATAGTTGGGACTTCAACTCCTGGAAAATAAGCAAACAAATTCTGTGACCTATTTCTTCTCTGCTATAGGGGTCTCAGTGTGCATGGTGTACAATTATCGATTTAGAGATCAGCGATTGGTCAGTATTTGATGAATCTTAGTACTTGATTCGTCTATACAAGAATAATGATGTATGTGTGAAATAGAATAATTTGTCGATCAGATAATCTTATACAGAGTAAAATGACTTTGAGCATAGAACCTTTATATCAGATCCGTGGTTCAAACCCCAGCTAAGGCTTTTGAACTTCTCAGTCAGACCCTACCCCTAGCAAACTTTATCATATGGCTAATGTGGAAGAACAATGAATTTTCATAAATTAACCTAAATTTAAGATTCTTTGGATACTCTACCATAAGGGGCCTTTGATAATTCAAAAAAGTCTTCAAAAAACAAAACATTCAACTAGCACCAGTCAACCATTTCTCCTTAAAAACCCTAATTTGTTCAAACTCAAAGATGCCATTACATCTAACAAAAAATCTGAGATATATAAAATTGAATGCAATTACTGTAGTTAAATTTATATTGGAAAAACCAAAAGAAATTTAGGTACAAGAGCAAAGGAACACTTTAGGAACATAAAATATAAACAATTAGAAAAATCAGCAGTTGCCACGCATTTTTGGGGAAAAAACCACAACATACATCTAGAACCAAAACTACTAAAACATACATCAGGAAAACAAGAACTATCCACATGGGAACAAATCTTCATTTCAAAAAATAAGGACAAAGTATTCAATTTCGACATCCCCCAGAAAGATTTGTTCAGCAAGTTCCTTGAACCGCCACCAGAGGAGAGCTATGACAAAATATCATCAACTACACCAATGAGAACCAGTCGATGGCCGGCTGAGGATGGAGGCAAAGTCTCTGAAACATGTTCCGGAAAAATTTAAAAGTAAGTGTTGTTTAGTGTCATTAATCGACTCCCTTTAAATTTCATCTACCATAAGTCTTTATATTTTACAAGTCTGATAAATTGCATCACATGACACTGATAAATTACATCACATGACATTCTCTATTCTTATACAAACTATTTTTATAAACACTTATTCCTCTACCTCTTGATGTTGATATAAAAATTTGCGTTCTACCCAGGGAAATACTTATGTTTTAGTAATAACTGATGCATTTTCCAAGTTTGTGAGGGTAAGCGCATCACGGAATGCAATTAAGGTTCTTCTTGGGGTTTTTTCCTCGTTTGGTGCTCCGAATTTCCTAGTGACCGATAATGGCACACAATTCACTTTGGCGGCTTTTAAAAATTTCTGTTTCAACTGGGGTATTTAAGTCTTTACCACCACACTTTATTATCCTTGTCCATCTCATGCCGAAAGGTTCAATAGGAATTTGAAATCCGCCTTAATTGCCTTTCACTATAACAACCATTCTAAATTGGATTTCAATCTGTCGCGTTTGCAGGTGGCATTTAACTCTGCCCGCCATGAGTCACATTCCATGACCTCGCCTCGCCTTATGTTAGCCTACGCTCCAAGTTCACCAATGTCTAATTTGTGGCATTTAGATGATTTGTTGCCTCAAGAATTTTCTGCAGAGATCATCCTGAACAACTGGCAGCGAGCATTTCGTAATTTGCAATGGGCTAATGCTGTGGTTAAAAAGCAGTATGATGAAGGTAAAAAGCCCTCTCCGTACGATATAGGCCAGAAAGTCATGTGTAAGTTTCATCTCCTTAGTTCTAAACAGAAGGCCTATTCTGCAAAGTTAGCCCCTAGATACATAGGTCCCTATGAGTTCGTGAAGATTTATAAAAATGTAGCTGTTTGACTCAAGGATCTATCCACAGTCAAGAAAGATGAGCCCATATCTCCCAACTTAAACCTTTTAATTAGTTATCTCTGTGTTTTCATCTTTCACCACCATTTAGCTCTAGTTTTATGTTATATGTTTGTTTTGATGTCCCATGTTTGTTTTCAATCCTTTGTTTATGTTCTGGTATGATAGTTTCTTGGTTGTACAGGTTGACCTTGTGTGTGACGGGTAGCCTATATGCTACGGCGTGATGTGTTTCTGTTTGCCGCAATGCCCGATCTTTCAGTTTAACTTTCCATAACCTCTGCATTCCGTTTCTCCTTGCTTCAGTTTGTGTTACTTACGCATGTGTACACTGTGTTTGTATATTTATCTTAATTCATATGTGTTGTATGTGTTGTCACTGGCCAGTGTTGTATGAACTGCTTCTGTGTTTTGTGAAGGTCCCCAATTGGGAGGAAGTTTTATTTATAAGTTTATAATATTTTGGTCAAAATTAAAACATGTTATTAATTGCCCTATATATATAGAGCAATTGTTATATATATATATATATATATATATATATATATATATATATATATATATTTGCTAGCATACAGTCATTTAATGCAATTATGCAATTCAGTAATGAATTAGCTTTATGATGCCATTTTATATATTCTAATCATTTGTGTGGTATGTTACTTTTTTGATAGTGGTTTCTTGTATAGTTCTCAGTTTGTTTATGAAACAATTGTTTATGCTGTGCCTTTGTTCATTTTGGCTCCGCTTGCTGTTCTGTTTGCTTTTATTTTGCAGCTCTCATCTTTTCCTAGTTTTGTCCTGTTACCTGCACACTGTTCCCGTTATGGTGGCACCCGCTCTGAGCTGCTAAGGCTATAAGTTTGGTCCTGGTGGTTGGCTATATTGGATCCAGGGAGGATGCTGTTTTCTACGCTTTACTGTGTCTGGCGGCATCTTTGGTTCCTGGTGCCTCTCAGTGCATGGATTATGACACTCATCCGCCTACATCTTTACGCAAGCTTACCTTGCTGCATTAGTGCAAGAGTACTGTACAGTGCTAGTTCCCTCCCTGTGATCGCTAACCTGTTGGTGTTCCAGTGTGAACAGGATTTGACCAACTGTGACTTAAGTGATGGGTGTGTGGTACCGTCCGGATGAATGTTCCCATCTCCCTTATTTTTACCTTGTTCCCTGTTTACTGTCCGCCCGACTCGGCATTGTGATAAGGGCAGCCATGTGCCGATTGGCACAGCAGCTTGTTTCATGTAATTGTCTGACTTCCCTTTAGGGGCAGTGGTAGTGAGTAGTCTTTTGTTTAGCTTTTGATTGCGCCACATTTTCTATTGGAAGGTCTTGGCTGGGTACCCTTCCCGGAGCGAGTCAGTTGGGTCTAGGGCTTTTCTCGGCAAGCGGTGCTAAGTGTGATGATGATATATATAAGGGCGCTCAACTACGGCGGTCATCAGCGCCCTTTAAAAAACTAGTCATGGCAAAAGCCAGATATAAAACTTTCTAAAAACTATACAAGTGTAACAAAACCTATTAAAAATACACGTACATAAAAAAATCAATCAAAACCAACTAAAAATTTTGGTCACTAAATCCTAAACTCTAAACTAGAAAGGAATCTAAAAACCTTCTCCACTACTGCGTTATCGTCCGCTAGCATTTCTGCAAAGCTGGCCGGCAGCTCCAGGTCATCCTAAGGTCTGCTAGGGGAAAACACTCTAGCAGCACGTGTCGTACAGATAACGCTTCATTGCAAAACGGACACAGTGGAGAAGGCTCCTTTTTAAAAAGAAAACTATGCTTAAAAAAGCAGTGCCCAATACGCAACCGAGCCAAATTCACCTCCTCGCGACGAGATGACCGACAGGAGGTAACCCAGGGAATCGGAAGTTCTTTCACAGATCTAAGTTTATTATTGCGGAGAGCGGACCACTCTTCCTGCCAGCAGGTTTGCACAGCTCTCCGCCATACGGTCCTAAAATCTTCCGATGTCACAGATGGTACTCGAACCCTGGGCTTCATGGTAGCCACCTTGGCTGCCGAATCCGCCATTTCATTCCCCCGCAAGCCTACGTGACCAGGGATCCATGCGCACACCACGCTAACGCCAGAAGCGTGTAAAACGTGGAGGGCATCCTGTATACGCTGCACAATATGGTGGTAGTTGTACAGCTGCCGTACGCTTTGAAGTGCACTGAGGGAATCACTCAGGATTAAGCAGCCCCCAACTTTCGTCAACGTACGTGTAAAATGGCCCGGTATATTGCATAAAGCTCTGCAGTAAAAATGGAAGTGCTAGTGTGGAATCCAAATGTATACGGTTCAGTTCCACACACGTAAGCACAACCAACAGCATTTGAGTTCTTGGAGCCATCAGTATAAATTACAAAATAGTCCTCATATCCCGATAAAAATTCTAAAAAAAAAAAAAAAAAAAAAAAAAAACATGTGCGGATACTAGACATAGACATGGTAGATTTATCATATTTAGTCATGCCCAGATCAACGTGGGACGCTCTGCACAACCAAGGAGGGTATGTCCTTTCCCCCCTAGGATACATCTTGGGCATTTCAGTATCAAGATGTCTAAGGAGCTCCCGGAAACGAAAACCAGGTGGCTTTGCTTTAATAGGAGTGTTCCTATAACGCGCGTCCATTAAGGTGTTACAGAACGGCGTAAACGATGGATGTGTGAGCTTGCAATTAAGTCCACAACCATAATTTGCTAATAACATGTTGCGCCTGTACTGCAGAGGAGGTTCTGCAGACTCAAAATACAGGCTTATAACTCGGCTCGTTGGAAATGCCCCAACTGCTATACGTATACCGCAATTATGGACTGTGTCTAATCTCTTCAGCACAGATTGGCGTTCTGAGCCATAAACGATACTACCATAATCTAATTTGGAACGGATGAGTGCGCGATAAAGTCGCAATAACACTGTACGGTCCGCTCCCCACGATTTTCCACTTAGTGCCCGCAAGATATTTAAAGATCGGTCACATCGTGCTTTCAGTTGTGCTATATGCGACGACCAACTAAGCTTTCTATCAAATATCACTCCAAGGAACCTCGTCTCATCTGCAAAAGGTAGTAGAGCAGCGCCTAGCCGGAGCCTTGGAGGTAGTCGACCCTGCTGACGCCAGAAGTTAATACAGATGGTTTTCTCAGCGGAGAATCGGAAACCCTTTTTTAAACTCCAACTCTTAAGGTTGTCCAAGGTGGTCTGAAGACGGCGCTCAAAAAACGGAGTGCGCTGAGATATACAGTAAGCGGCAAAGTCGTCTACAAATAGGCATGACGAAACGCCGGGAGATACACATTTCGAGATAGAATTAATCGCAATAGCAAACAACGTAACACTTAGTACCGATCCCTGTGGTACACCGTTCTCTTGAACGAAAAGATTCGAAAAAACCGAGCCAAACCTTACTCGGAATACGCGGTCTTTCAAGAATTCCTGAAGGAAGAGTGGTAGGCGTCCACGTATTTCCCAGGTGTGCAGAGTACGTAGCAACCCTGCCCGCCAACACGTATAAGCCTTTTCGAGGTCAAAAAATATTCCGACTGTTTGACAGTTTTTAAGAAAACCGTTCATAATCTGTGTCGACATGGACACAAGATGATCCACTGTTGAACGGCGTCGTCGAAAACCACACTGGATGTTATTCAGTAGGTTGTACGTTTCCAGCCACCATACCAACCGCCTATTTATCATGCGTGCCATCACCTTGCATACGCAACTGGTGAGGGAAATAGGACGGTAGGTAGAAGGGAGGTGACGGTCCTTGCCAGCTTTCAAGATAGGTATAATGGTGGCTTCTCGCCACTTGTCAGGAAACGTGGCATAAAGCCAAACACGGTTATAGACCTCGAGCAGGAATGCCTTACCTTCAGGTGAGAGATGTAACATTTGAACGTGGATTCCGTCCGGTCCTGGTGCTGTCAGTCGCGATGATGAAAGAGCGTGTTCTAACTCTGCCAAGGTGAAGAGGTGGTTATAATCTTCAAGGTTTCTGGAATTAAACACGAAACCTTGAGATTATACCTGAGTCTTAATTGAGATAAACTCAGGAGCATAATTACTTGAGTTAGACACCTGAACGAAAGCACAGCCGAAGGTGTTAGCCACGACAAACGGATCAACAACTCCTGTAGTTGTTTTCAGACCAGCGATTGGCAAGTGGGTTGATTTTCCGGCCACGCACCTTAACCTATCCCATACAACACAGGAAGGTGTACTTCTCTTAAAAGATTATACAAAGTTGTTCCATGCGGTCTTTTTGCTATCCTGAATTATTTGCCTAGACTTTGCACGCGCTTTCTTGTACTCAATTAGATTACTTAGGGTAGGGTGTCGTTGGAATACTCTCAGAGCACGTCTACGAGCACGAATAGCATTCCGGCAGTCGTTGGTCCACCATGTGACAGGAAATCGACCGAGGTGGGTAGCCGAACGTGGAATAGACTGTTATGCAGCGGAAAGAATTTTCTCTGAGATGATCAACTAAATCATTCACAGAATCGTGCTCGTTGTAATCAAAGACAGCCAACTGGGTGTAAAGCTTCCAGTTGGCACGATCAAAGCGCCATCTAGGGATAAGCGAGGGAGACACATCTTGTGCTAAGAGAACATGAAGACATGGGGATTGGTCGCGCGAATGTAAATCAGAGATGACATTCCACTGTAATGAAACAGCTAACTGGGATGAACACACTGCCAAATCAAGCGAATAGGTGTTAAAGGCGTCTGAAAGGAACTTTGGCTCTCCGGTGTTCAGGAGAAGCAAGTTATTGCTCTCCAGTAATTTTGCAATGAGGTTGCCTCTCGAACATGCCCGATTTGAGCCCCAAAGTGGGTGATGGGCATTAAAGTCTCCCACTATTAGAAATGGTGTTGAAAGTTGGGAAACCAGATCTTCAAGGTCAGTTAACCAGAGGCCATCTGATGGCGGTACATATACATTGCAAATGCAAAATTCGATTGAAGGCAGCTTAATCCTTACAGCTACAGATTGTATGTCAGATTGTAGCTGTAACGGATCTACATATATGTCATCCCTGAGGAGCATCATAGCGCCCCCGTGAGCAGGAATGCCCTCTTCTGTTTCAATATCATACCTCAGTGGTGTGTAGCGTCTGATTTTAAAATTGTCTTGTGGTCGTAACTTAGTCTCTTGTAAGCATACCAACAAGGGGTTATGCTTACTGAGCAAAAGCTCCAGTTCTGGTCGATGTGCTCTTAAACCTCGTATGTTCCATTGAAGGATAGCCATGGCGATAGTAATGGGATATCTCAAATAAGTACGCACATTACGTAGGTTTCAGCGGTGGTCGGGTCAACTTGCCCTTTTTTGGTGGATCCTTTCGGCAGGTTTGTCCTGCCTCTTCTTTGCTGCCGATGCAGCAGTATGGTCAGGTACATCCTGCTCTATATCTTCTATGGAAGAGGACTGTTTCACTTCTGTAACTTTCGGTTCAAGAAGCCCGAAACTATTAAAACTTTCGACCGGCGTAGATGACTGTCGCCGGTCGGAGTCCTCCCCAGATGATGACTCCGAAGATGTTCTCGGAGATGCTCTTGGACTTTTCTTGTTCTTAGTCTTTTCGGGAGCAGGCTTTGTGCTTTCCTTCAGAAAGGCAGTTCTATCATACTTAGTCTTGAATTTTATCTCTGGTGCTGGGAACATAACGGGCAATTTGGTTCTGTTGCTAGACGTCGATGCTTTGTCAGGCGACCTAACTGACTTGTTCTTATTTGCAGTAGTCTTTGGTGGTGTGCTCGGAGCTTTAGATGGTGGTTCTGATGCTCTTGGTTGCGATCTAGGCACTAGAACTTTCTCTGATATAGTTGCCCCGTTCATATCAGATGTTTGGGTACCAGCCTCCCGTTTCGGTGACGGAGCAGCCGCCACAGAGCTGTAGGTACGGGAGCTAGTTATAGAGGGCCTGTTCATACGAAGAAGTTTCCGGGCTTCTGAGAAGGATACCTTCTCTTTAACCCGGATTTCCTGAATGGCTCGCTCTTCAGTATAACGGGGGCATTCTCGTGAACTTGATGGATGTTCACCGTTACAGTTAACGCATGCTGGAGGTGATGCACATGCATTTTCATGCATGCCGTCTCCACAGCTGACACATGTAGGTACACCTTTACAGAAATCACTAGTGTGACCGAACCGCTGACATTTGTAGCATGTCAGAGGGTTAGGTATATAAGGTCTAACCTCTATCACTTCATACCCTGCCTTGATCCTTTGAGGGAGATCTACCCGATCAAAGGTCAAGAACAGGGTACGAGTAGGAACCATTTCCCCTCGCTTTCTCCGTTGCACACGATGGACTGATGTAACGCGTTCTTGAAGGTTCTCCTGAATATCCTCGTTGGACATTCCATCCAACGCACTAGTGTTCACGACACCGCGCGAGGAATTCAGGGTCCTATGCAGCTCTACTTTCACTGGATAACTGCCCAGCATGTTGGTTTTCAGTATCTTAGCTGCCTGGGAAGCTGAAATTGCTTCCACCCGCAGCGTACCATTCCTAGATTTTGTACAAGATTTTACTACACCAGCTATTTTATCAAGACCTTTCTGAACTAAAAACGGATTAACCATTGCAAAGGATCTGCCTTCCTCTGTTCTTTTAATTACTAAGTAGCGATGACCACACTCAACTACTTCCTTTACACTGTTAAAACTTGGTTTTTTATTTAAAGGGGGTGTACCATAATAGTTGGTCTTAGTTTCATCCCCCAGTGCTCCCCACCCACCACGGAACCCCACAAGGGGTCATCCCAATGGGATGACAGGGCTACACAGGGGATATAGCGAGCTCGCCGTCCCACTCACCCTGAAGTTCGGTACAATACCTAGTCCTGGCCGATTGATTAGGGGTGGGTTACTCCCTAACCTCCCGTTTAGGCGAAGCAGAAGCCAAAGTAGTGTATTACAAATGCGCACCCTTCCCGAATTCAGAAGAACACTGTTATGAGCTCAGATACGCATACCTCCACCACCAGGACAAACCTTTCCACCGACACGGGACTCCACGGACGGCCTACATGTGGGTGGGCCTGTTGACCATCTTCCTCAACCACGACGAGGAGCCCACACGAGGGAGACTGTTGGCTCAGGACCCCGGGTGCGCCAAACCCGTACCTACCGACGTAGGCCCCTGGGGGGGTGCTAAGTGTGGAGAACATTTTTAAAAAACTGTTCAATGTACTTTTATAATGCAAATGATTCATTTTCATGAATGTCCAATGTTCGTTGTTGTGAAATCATTGTATAGTGTGAAATACTTATATAAGGAAGTTGTCAATTAAAGTTTTGGTGTAATGTGACTACTAATCTTGCTAATTTCACAAGACATTCCTCATTATAAAAACAAGGTTGTTCAACAACACTCTATAGGGTTTCAATTTTAAAAGTTTAGTAACTCTAAGAATAAATCTATCAGAAAACACCCACTTGCTATGCAGTATATCTTAAACAGCATTTGAATAATATGCCAATTTCATTTTTACCAATATCAGCATTTAGCATTTACAAATCCCACTGTTCTAAACTTATTAACCAGAGAGTTGAACATATCTCTTTATTTTAAACTCAAATATCATGAAAGTTCTCCTGAACAAAAAATGAGTGTGGTTCTATATATATTGTATCTAATTCTATATGGATTAACTTTTATTAGGCATTTTTGGGTACGAATAACACAAAAACAACAAAAATAGGAATATAACGTAAATCATACATAATACTGCAGGTTGAATAATTTTTCACTTTTGAGATGCACAATGAACAGAATGCAAACGCAATGCAGTAACTTACAGTCGTCATTAACAGCTGATAAAGTATAACCTTGAAAGGGATATACACTGCTAGTAGGCTAGCAGAATACCAAGGTACTGCAGTGGAAGTGAATCATAGGTACATGCACATGTGGCTGCGCCACAAAAAGACTGCTCTGTATATTATTTCACCATTTGTGTAGCATTCTAGTAAACACACCACATCCATGAGCAGTTGTCTCTCAAACTTGCGATACAACAGATTTCACCTGTATATTGTTAGATCGTAAAGCTGTTGTATGATTAAATAAACATCACCATCAACTTCAGCTGTGAAAATGTTTGCATTCTAAATAAAATCGCACATTTTTAGCTTGATTACTAAGCAAAATTTTTTTGGCAAACTTCCATTGGTTGCTCCTTTGTCTTACGACTCCCTCATGGTATTTAAAGTATGTAGCCAGATTAAAGTCTTCTTACACAAATTACAAGTGTGTGTAGTGTTTTCTAAACCTCCATGGATTTATTCTATTAAGGCTGTGATGGAAAGCTGAACCACTTCTAATAAATATTTTATGTATCAGTACTTTTGGCCTCATGGATTAATTTATGCTGCTTCAATCTTGAAGGTTTAATAAAGCCCTTTTGACAGATTTCACATGTATATGGTCTTTTGCCCTCATGGATAAATTTATGCTCCTTGAGGTTTGATATCCTGATAAAGCCCTTCTTACAGATTTCACATGTGTATGGTCTTTTATCATCATGGACAATTAAATTATGTTGCTTCAATCTTGAAGGTTTAATAAAGCCCTTTTGACAGATTATGCAAGTGTACGGTCTTTTATCCTCATGGATAAATTTATGCTCATTCAAATCTGATACCCTGATGAAGCCCTTCTTACAGATTTCACATGTATATGGTCTTTTGCCTTCATGGATTAATTTATGCTGTTTCAACTTTGTAGGAAAACTAAAGCTCATCCCACAGATTTCACATTTGTATGGTCTCCTGCCCTCATGGATTAATTTGTGTTGTTTCAGTCTTGAAGGTAAGTTAAAGCTCTTCTCACAAACCTCACAGGTGTATGGCCTTTTGCCACCATGAATTAATTTATGCTGCTTAAGACCTGAAGGTGACCTAAAGCCCTTCTTACACATTTCACATTTGTATGCTTTTTCACATTCATGAATTAATTTGTGCCTGTTTAACGAATATGCCTGTGTAAAGGTTTGCTCACAAATGTCACAAGCATGTGGTCTCTTACCCTCATGGATTAGTTTATGCTGTTTCAGTGATGATGTTCGAGTAAAGCTCTTGTTACAAATTTCACAAGTATATGGCTTTTTGCCCTCATGAGTTGATACATGCACTTTTAATATTGATCGCCGAATGAAGCTCTTGTTACAAATTTCACATGTATGTAAACTTTTGCCCTCATGGATTAATTTATGCTCCTTCAAGTACCATGGATAAACAAAGCTCTTCTTACAAATTTCACATTCATGTGGTCTGTTACCAATATGTAATAATTTATGCTCTTTCAGTGCTGATGTTCGAGCAAAGTTCTTGTTACAAATTTCACATATGTAAGATCTTTTGCCCTCATGGATTGCTTTATGTTGTTTCAGGTGAAATTGAAACACAAAACTCTTATTACAAATTTCACAAGCATATGGCCTCTTACCAACATGGTACAATTTATGATTC
Organism: Mantis religiosa; assembly: GCA_030765055.1. NCBI lineage: Eukaryota > Metazoa > Arthropoda > Insecta > Mantodea > Mantidae > Mantis > Mantis religiosa. Next base: position 57,693,581 of record CM060954.1, read on the forward strand.
TTCAGTGCTGATGATCGAATAAAGCTTTTGCTACAAATGTTGCATGTGTATGTTTTTTTTCCCTCATGGATTAGCTTATGCTCTTTTAGGTGTGATGAATAACTGAAGCCCTTCGTACAAATTTCACATGTGTGTGGTCTTTTACCTTCGTGAACCAGTTTATGAAACTTTAATCTATATGCTCGAGTAAACGTTTTATCACAAATATCACATTTGTGTTTGTCCCTATCATTTAATGGTACAATGGTTGAACTCTTTAGCGACCTTTCAAACTTTTGCAGTTTATAGTTTTGATTCCAATTGTAATTCTCCACATGTGAATCCACTGTATAATTTGTTTTCTCAAACATCTCTGGTTGCTTGATTTGGTCTGCTTCATCAGTATTAGGATTACTGTTTTTCCCTGAATCTGCATTTCTGACAAAACAGAAATGGGTTTTCAACCTGAAATGTTACAAGACACATTATCAGTTATTGTATATGTTGAGAAGGGACAACAAAGGCATCACTAATAAATTTGCATCAGATACTAAATGCTAGTATTAGCTAATTAATTCAATATCCAATAATGATTATTGTTCTTCTGAGTACAAATGAAGTAGTACTTTCAGATCTGTGAAGATTTCTTTCTCTACTTTGTTTTATGTGCACTCTGTGTGCTTTCCTTTTATTTATTCTTATGATTATCTCAATAACTGAATGTAATATATCAGTACTACCCATTAAAATAGGTTCTTTCATTTAAACTTCTGTATTGAGGGAGTAGGCGATCCCAATCAAACTGTTGTAATAAAATACAATCATAAATTCCGTATTTTCTCAGCCAAGATAGATTTCCTCTAGCTGGTTTTGGAATCTGTAGCATCTCAGAAAATATTTCCTTTTTGTGGATGTGATAAAGTTGTATTTTGCATCATTTTGTTTTTGGAAATTACAGAAATTTACTCTATTGCTTGATTAGTGTGTACAACATTCTCAAGAACATGCAGTAAAGTCTCATTGAGAGCAATGAACAGAAAATAAATAAGTAAGCATAGCAGAAAATATTCCAATTAACAGTAAAGCACATCTCTAGTTTCGTTTATACGTTTCAAAGTTTGCGAAACATGGTTGGTGTGTTAGAACAATCAATATCATTATCTTCATAAGATAAGATATAACACTTTATTCATTACATAAATTTACAAGGTGGACATAGCAGAGTAAACTAGTGACTTTAACAAGCTCTGGTAATAACACTGTATAAAAATGTACAGAAAATTCACTTATAAACCTTCAAAATACCATATATCATAAATAAAAACCTCAAAGCTACGGATGTAAATATTGCATATTCCAAATCATTTGGGATAATGTATGGTAGAAGATGCACAAATAATCGAGAAATCTATAATCTATAATCTTTTAAGGTACAATGTATATATGCAAATAAAAAATTACTTTGAAAGTCTATTTTCAAACATGTGTTTCTGGTTCAAAGGTTTATTCAACTTCTGTGGAAAGGTACTATAGGCCTCATCATTTCACTGTTCAGTGTAGTTCCTTTTGCAAGCTTACCCCTTATCAAACTTTTCAATTAATTCTAATTTTTATGTTAATATCCACACTTTATTCAGACGTTAAACTGAATATCATCAGAAAAACTTATTTTCAACTTACATGAAACAGGTTATGTGATAGCAATGGAAACAGTACTGTTGTAACAACGTGGCCATTTAAATGAAGGAAATAGCACTTTATTCACACAGCAAATCATGAATTGAAGATTAATAGAGAAAAATTGTGTGTATGTCTGTATGTAGTACATATTTTTGGGCGAGATATGCAGATAATCTACACACAAATAATCAGCGGTGTTACATTGCAATTGGGCTGTGTGATCATGATTTTGGAATTTTCTAGTGGTCTACCAGGAAAAGGTAAGTCATCTGGGGACTTTAATGTTCTTCTAGTATTGTGTCATGATGGGTCAGTAGTAGGGCAGCCACGCTTAGAGCGGAAGATCTGTGGTTTAAATCCCAGTTATGGTAGTGAATTTTCACAATAAAGAGATGTGAAATCACAGAATTACTAAATAACCACACTTATGCACACGCAATACCGCTGTGGGTCAATACTTTACTATATGCATTTTGTAATTGAAATTAAACTAAAATTGCACAAACAGGCTTTATGGTCATATCTACTCTTCTGTCAAACTATTTTCCAACTCATCATGCACTGCTTTATAGACCCGATATTTCTTTTCTCCGATAGCCTCGGCAATAAAGCAGCGCACATGACTGTTATTTCCGAGTATGAAATTAAATGTGTAGTGTTTAATGCTCGCTTTTAATGCATACGGCACCACAGGCAGTGCCGCAGATGATACATAAGATGAAGATGGAGCACCGGTGGTATGAGATAGCGGAGAAAACTGAAGATCCATGAGAAAACCTGCACCAGTACCGTGTTGTCAAGCACAAATCTCACTTTGCAGTCGCCTGGGATCGAACCCAGGCCGTCTTGGTGAGAGCTGAGCGGTCTAGCCACACAGCCATGGTGCCACCATTGTCCAGCCTTGATGCACACCTGGCAATGTACAAAGTTGTCATACTATTGATCAACAATGAGCTACAAAAGATGCGTTGTCTTCACCATATGTTGCTAAAATGATTTGCTTAACCACAAAATGATATTAAAGGATTGGATCCCTACGTGTCTATTGCGATAAAGTCGCGGGCTTATGCTTGGCAACCACGCAACACTGGCGTGGATTCAGAACGGAAGGTTCCAAATAAATATAGTGTGGCACATGCTACAACAGCAGGTTGTCTCAGCGCTTCAAATACATGTAATGCATTCAGTATTGCAGTTTTTACAAATCAGGAGTATGCTTCCTGCTTGTGACAAAGCTAACTGCAACACTTACATTAAGTTTCCCAATAAGAGAATTCCAAACCCCAGTCACAGCATAGAATCTAACGAAGCATATTTTGAGTATCTACTCTAAATAGCCATAATGTTGATTTATTTATCTCATTTACATCCTCCAACGTTAAGTCATAGACGATGAATGAGATGGGTGAAATGAAGCTCAAATGAGTCCGGAGTCCAAGGAGCTTAGACTTATCTGATATTCGTCTTTCAGAATAAGGGGAAACCCTGGAAAAACCTCTTCAGGTAAATCACTCTGACCGAGATTCGAACTCGGGACCTCTTGAACGTGAGGCAAAAACACTAGCATCCTCGCTAACATGGCGACCATTATATTGATGTTCGACTTATTGACCATTGATACATTTCCTGTTCAGCAATCAATATGGCTTTGATTTAATTTTACACGATAAATCTAAATAGTGTTTCCATAATTAACATTTGAATTTATTATGCACAGCCTCTTACACTTAAGTTTCGTGATGCAATTGAATAAGTTAAAACAAAACCACCCCACGCCTCGTTACTAGCAAGTAGTTCATAAATACCAGGTTTCAAGAGCTGGCCTAGTTTAGACTTTCACTTGTATATGTGATGCATTCCTGGCAGTAAAACAAAACAAAAACATCAACTGTGAAGTCCCGCTCTGATGCCAGACTGTGCAGATAATGTATAACTATTTCCTTTGTTTTATATCTAATAGAACTTAATGGCTCTTTCAGACTAGCTGTGCGTAGGCCAAAGTTTAGCAAAGTAATTGATCTAACAGTGCTCTGAGCTATAAAGTTCGGGACTTAAAGTACTTATACGTAAGTCACCATAAGACAGTTCTTATATGACAATGCCTAGTGGTTTACCGGGGAAAATGCAAGTCAATTGTAGAATTCAATGTCGTGCCGATATGTTGCCATGGTAGCTCAATGGTTACAGCAATCAGTCGAAGACCAAGAGATCCTTGTAGAAATCCCGGTTATGGCATTGGATTTTTCAGCCTGCCTATATTTCCAAACATTTTTGCATTGTCAATAAATTGATTTGCTTCCCAAGCAAGAATCATTCTGCAAACTTCAATACAGTACCCTTTCGTCTAATTAAGCACTTTCGTTGTTTCGAAATGAAATGTGTAGTGTTTAATGCCCGCTTTTACTACATGCAGCACCGCTGGCTGATGATAAATGAAATGTAGATGGAGCACCGATGGAGTGAGATGGCGAGAGAAACCGGAGATCCCAGAGAAAACCAACCCCAATGCCATGTTGCCCACCACAAATCTCACTTTGTGGTTGCCTGGTATGGAATCCAATCTGCCTTAGTGTTGCTGTTTCAAGTTTGTACATTAAAGTCTTCTTACCAAACTATAAGTGTGGCGCTTTTTATGCTATGGATTAATTTATTTCATTAAGGCTGTGATGGTAAACTGGAACCTCTTACAAATATTTAATGCATCAGATTCTTTGCCCTCTCGGATTAATGTATGGCACTTCAAACTTTAAGGTTATACCAAAGCCCTAACAAATATCACATGTGTGTCGTCTTTTTTCCATCATGGATTAATTTATGCTGTTACTGCCTTGCAAGAAAAATATACATTCTCTTACAGATATCACATATGTATATGTTTTCCTCATGCAAGTTACACTCTTTAAAATATAATGAATATCTAAAGGTGTTCCTACACATTTGTAACCCTTTTACCCTCATGAATTAATTTATGCCTATTTACCAAATACATTTTGGTTAAAGGTTTGTTCACAAATGTCACATTTGTGCGGTCTCTCCTTTTTCCTTTTTACCCTCATGAATTAATTTATGCCTATTTAACGAATACATTTTGGTAAAGGTTTGTTCACAAATGTCACATTTGTGTGGCCTCTTTCCCTCATGGATTAGTTTATGCTCTTTCAATGATGATGTTCGAGTAAAGCTCTTCTTACAAATTTCACATGCATATGGTCTTTTACCCTCATGAATTAATTTATGCTGCTCAAGTCCCGAACGTGAACTAAAGCTCTTTTTACACATTTCACATGTATATAGTATTTTGCCCTCATGGATTAACTTATGCTCTTTCAAGTGTGATGCACATCTAAAGCTGCTCTTACACATGTCACATTGGTATGTTTTTTCACCCTCGTGGATTAATTTATGTCTATTTAATGAATATGCTTGTGTAAACGTTCGTTCACAAATGTCACATGTGTGTGGTCTCTTGTGCTCATGGATTAGTTTATGCTCTTTCAGTGATGACGTTCGAGTAAAACTCTTGTTACAAACTTCACAAGTATACGGTTTTTTGCCCTCATGAGTTAATTTATGTACTTTTAATGTCTTTCGTCGAATAAAGCTCTTGTTACAAATTTCACACATGTGTGTTCTTTTGCCTTCATGGATTAATTTATGCTCTTTCAGGTTTGATGCAAACACGAAGCTCTTCTTACAAATTTCACATTTGTGTGGTCTCTTACCGACATGACATAATTTATGTTCTTTCAGTGCTGATGATCGAATAAAGCTTTTGTTACAAATTTCACATGCATATGGCCTTTTGCCCTCGTGGATTAATTTATGGTCTTTCAGGTGCGAGGAAAAAACAAAACTCTTGTTACAAATTTCGCATTTATGTGGTCTTTTACCATCATGATATAATTTATGGTCTTTCAATGCTGATGATCGAGCAAAGCTTTTGCTACAAATTTCACATGTGTACGGTTTTTTGCCCTCATGGATTAACTTATGCTCTTTTAGGTGTGATGGGAAAATGAAACCCTTCATACAAATTTCACATGTGTGTGGTCTTTTACCTTCATGAAATAGTCTATGTATCTTTAGTCTTGATGCATGAGTAAAGCTCTTTTCACAAATGTCACATTTGTATTTGTCCACATCACACGGTACAACAGATGAACGCTTTCCTGAAATTACAGACTTTTGCGGTTTATAGTTCTGAATCAAGCTGCAATCCTCCACATGTGAATCCAATGTATAGTTTGTTTTCTCAAAAATCTCTGATTGGGTGATTAGTTGTGCTTCATCAGTATGAGAATCACTGTTTTTCCCTGAATCTGCACTACTGATGAAACAGGTGACACTATCATCATTTCTGCACAATGATTCGATTTTCAACCTGAAATGTTACAAGATATATTATCAGTTATGTTGAGAAGGGACAACTAAGGCTTCAATAATAAATTGCCAAGAGTCGCTAATTGCAAGTACTAGCTCATTAATGGAACATTACATAATCATGGAAAGAAATTCAATGTCAAAGCCGAGACTTGAACCACACATCTCCTGGTCCTCTGTCCAGTTCCTCTTAACCATTGAGCTAATTTGGCAACATGTCAGCACAACATTCAATTCTTCAATTGACTTTTATTTTTCCCAGTAAACCACTAGGAGTTCTCATAAACATGTAAAACAACTACCGCATAAGCATATGAGACAACCACCAATCTGTATCTTAAATCCAAAGCTTTATAGTTCAAAACCACTATTAGGAAAATTAATGGAAATTGTGCTTTCACATTAGCCGCATGTAGACCAAAGTTCGGAAAAGTAGTCAGATTGAAAAAAAATTGAAAAGACAATGTTGACATGCTAGCCCAGTGGTACAGCAGCTTAACACAACACAAAAGATTCAAGGTTTACTTCCTGGCTATTGCATTCATTTTTTTCTGTTCTGATTTTACCTTTCAAAGTAACACATGTATTTAATTCTTTGAAAGAAAATGTAAAGTCACAGAATTTCTAAATAAGCCCACTAGCACAGAGCCTTGTTCTATACAGAGGCTGGTATGTTGTGAAACCGTTGTTTCACTGATATAGTGTGTTAGTGTGTTACAATGTCCTATAATTTACCACACATAATACTCATGTATTATTCCTATATGACAAATGGTTCTAGAGAAGTGCGATGTTAAATTACAGCCAAATATATGGCTTAAACATGTTCTAAGGAATTTAGTAGCAGTGAATACGTTTAATGATGAATCTTTCCAGTACCACAAGTTGTAGACCTTATTTCAGATCATTGAATATTCTGTCAGTTCCATCTATATATCTCTATGAGGTGCTGGTGATCGCTCATAAACAGTTAAATATTTTTGTCACAAATGCTGAAATACATAGTCACAACACTAGAGGTAAATCACATCTTCATGTTACAGGGCATAAGAGAACCCTATATGAAAAAAGTATACACTATAACTGTATTAAATTGTACAACAAACTTCCTCAATATTTCAAAGAATTACCAAATTTAACAATATTTAAAAGGAAATTAAAGAAGTATCTAATACAAAGATGTTTTTATTCAGTAAATGAATACCTTGATGAACAGTGAATCAATTTTGTTAGACATATGTATTATATATATTGCAATTGTAAATACTATCACCTTATTTGTTTATCCGATCATGTGTTTACTGTTAATCTGTAATGTAAAATTGTATTGACGAAGCCGATATTTCTGTAATTGGAAATCTTATGGTGAATAAATTTGATTTGATTTGATTTTGATTTGTGACATCCAAATTAACTGATAAAACCTTTTGTAGCCAGTTTTTCACATTGTCACTTACATTTGATTTTCTGCTCTGAAACTGGTCCCTCAAAATATCAAAGTGTAAGTGGCATTGTGTGAGAAGCCCACTACAAATAGTTTTAACAAGTACACTGATGTTCATTTACGTTACAGAGAAGAAGTAAACAATCTTGTGAATAGATTCAGGGAAATGGGGTCCATTTTGCTAAGAAACTGACAGTAAGTCACTGTTCTTGGGGAAAAAAGCCCCGAGAAATCTCTGAGTAAGCCTGTAAAGCTATAAGGAGTTTTCCTAACCCTGTCTAGGTATGCTGCCAAACTTCAAAATTTAAAACCCTATAAAATAAAAACTGTAACCATGCAATAATGTGAGAGTTAATGTTTTCAATTGAGTTATTCTACATCAAGTTGAACAAACATTCATAAAATTCAATATCATGTCTCAAATTTTGCTCTATTGGATTATAAACCCAGAGTGAGTTATCTTTGTAAGTCCTAATTTTTTAACTGCAATATATTAAAAATATTGCAGAATACTATTTAATAAAAAGTAACTGGCTTTAAATCAGAACAAATCACTGGTGATAAGTGATAAAATAATGACAAATTCCAATATAAAGTCATTTTAGTTAATTCAGTCAATTTAGTTAATTTTATAATAAGTAGTAAAGTTTTTAGGGGCTTGTAGGCCGAGGTCGTAAAATAGGAATTGCTCCTGATGTTTCGTTCAAAATTGTGGTGTCATCAGAGGATCCAACACAAACTCAAAGGCAGTCAGACTGCCTCCGTACATACAGACAAGCGCGCGCACGTGCGCATATTCGATGTGTACCATACCCTTGTCACGGATTCACTGATGGACATAATTCCAATGCTTACAACTATGGTGTTCTCTCCTTCGCCACTCATTAGTGCGGGTTGTTTGGCGACTTTTCTGAGTGAGTCAGAGGAAGAGTCTTGACAACCTAACAACTGTTAAGGGACAGAGACGATCCAACTCGGAATCTAGCAATTCGGGTCAGACAAACCAGCAACTGCAGGGCAATTCTCAAACCTTTTCGAAAAGAGGGGGGTAAAGCTGCGCCAACAATTGTAGACACATTCAGAAACCATGTCACTGCCATGTGTAGTCTAGCGGCCAAGAGATCAAAAGACTTCGAGGTTAAAAGAAAACCTCGAGAAGTGCACATACATACTTACAGCCCAGAAGATTTTGAGGCAGCTTAACAGGTATAAAGGGATTTAGAAATCCCTTTATACTAACATTCTCCAAAATGACCCAATATTCCCAGGCGACCGCAAAGTGAGATTTGTGATGGACAACACGGCACTGGGGCGGGTTTTCTCCGGGACCTCCGGTTTCCCCCACCCTCTCATTTCACCGGTGCTCCATCTCCATCTCATGTACCATCAGTGTCACCGCCTGCGGTGCCGTATGTAGTAAAAGCGGGCGTTAAACACTACACATTTCATTTCATGACCCAATATTGAACAGAGGATAATAAAGGAGTCTCGACTCCGAATGCCTTCTGGAAGTAAAGACAGCACTCCAAGAGAAGTACGGTATCAATGCAACATTTATGGCGTAATTGCGCAAGACAATATCCACAGAAGAAGGGCCCTTAACAGTTCCTATGCCTCTCTACCTGGTAGCTGTACATAAGGTCTCCAGAGAGGCAGTGCAGCCGATCGACATTATTCAGGCGCTATTCAATGCGATTGTCAAAATCGAGAGATTTTGCGCCTAACATGGACCTGTCCAGTGTCATAGATGTATAGGGTTTAATCACTCCAGTATGGCTCCCGAGGAACGTAGATTTGCGAACTGCCAACAAGACCAGGTAAGAGTCGTAGAGGAGACACAGGTGCGGCTAACGTTCGACTTGGCGTCTTCTTTGCGGTCACTAACAGGGGCATATATTGCATATAGCAAGCAGAGAAGACTACTGCTGTAACAAGAAAAGTTAACTGCAAAAACACAGCGTCAACATAAGAATAAATAAAGCACCTAAACCTTAAAGAAGAGGAATAGGAGAAACAAGAAACACTGCCTGCAGAAGCTCCTCAGCAACAGGATCCGCCTCCTGAGGCGGAGTCCCAGCCAATACATGCGAATCAGGCAGCGGCACCAAAAACAACACGTATAATCACGCCTCTGTCCTCATTTCCAACTTTTGGGAACTTTTAGTTCTGAAAATGACATTGAGGAATTCCGAGCCCTAACTGTGTGGTTTGCAAATCTACTACAAATGGTGCTTCTAGCATTAAAGAATTGGAAAATTCAAATGTATGACCCGAAGTTAACTCCCGTTGAAAAACATACCATCTTTATGAAAACACTAAAGGAACTATTCCCAAGTAACCTACCGTAATAGCCTCTAAGTTGGTCCGGAGGCCATTGCGAACCGTATTCTGGAATGTGAATGCAATTAGAGAGCAAAATAAGTGTGCTCGAGTTTGCACAGTCCTATGGGATTGACATTCTGATGGTCCGCGAAACAAATTTGCAAGCTGGTATTTGGGCCCGCCTCGGTAGCATAGATGGTAGCGCGTCTGCCTCAGGTTCAAGAGGGGTCAGGGTGAGTTACCTGGTTAAGGGGTTTTTCGGGGTTTCCCTTACCCTGAAAGACGAATGTTGGGTAACTCTCAGCTCTATGGGCTACGGGGTCATTTCACCCATTCCATTCATCGTCCGATATCACTTAAAGTTGGAGGACGTAAAATTACAAAATATCTGGTATTGACTTTTCGTTGCGAAGTTACGTCACCCATTGGTCTGACAGCCGACAGGGGTGTGGTAAAGCTATAATTATTAAAAATATCATAATTCACATGCCTTTATCCCTTCCTGCACTACAGAATGTGGAAGCATGCCATGATAAGCATATCACTTATCAGATACTCGCCTTTGTGAATAAGATTGCACTACCTAATTGGACCTTCACCCAGTGCTTTGCATTGCAGGACACCTCAACTCGAAACTTGGGCTCTAGAATAACCGTGTTAGCAACCAGGGAGGACGTAAGTTCTACCCACTCGTATGCGGAGACCTAAGTGTTAACGCGCATGGGCCGAGAAGCCCAACACTGCATCGGTAGGCGGCAGACCGGATATCACAGACTTCATGATCACAAAAAAGCATATCATTCCATTTGGACCTCTCAGATGTAAACTAAATAAATTCTGACCATGACCCTGCCTAGGTTGACACTATCATCAACGCATGAGCACTGACAACCCCAGATTGGGAAATAGAGGTCGACTGGGATGCAGCCATATTAGAACTGAACCAAACGATCGACCCAAGTCACGCATCGATGATATCGAGGCGTAGGAGGTGGCGGCGACACCCTTTTCTCAACAAATCCACCAAAGTGCACACTTACCGTACCCCTAATACTTAATCTTACCCCTGAATCATCCTAAATGAGATTCGACAGTCATTAAAAGCCAAAGCAGCTGTTCGGAAGCTATGGCAATGTTTACGCCATTCCAGGTTAAGCGCAGTTTACCAGAGGATCAAGTCCCTGGCAAGGCGGCTGCTCTTGCTCATAGAAAGATGGCCTGGGAAAACACCATGGAAAATATCAAACTTCAGGAAAAGAAAGTCTGGCGGATAAATAAGTCCCTTAGAGAAGACGAAATTCGGTACTAGTATCCTCTGCATATCACTCGTGGGAGACTCGCATTTGAGGCTCATGGGAAAGCCACAGTGTTTGCAGACCATGTAAGGAGTCCATCTGAATCCAGAGAAGACCCCCAAGACGTAACTTCACTGACCTCGTAGAAGCAGCAGTGGATTTCCTTTACGAGGAACCACAGCAGCGATACGAGGAGTTCCAACCCCCAATAGTCAATCCGAAAGTGGTAGCTACTGAAATCCAAAAACCGAACTCAAATAAATCTCCTATACATGATGGCGTAACAGCACTCATGCTCCAACATTTCCCTAAAAGGGCCGTCATCCATTTGAACAGGATTTATAATGCACGCCTTCACTTTCGCCACTTTCCGGCATCCTGGAAGGAGACTAGAGGGGTGTGGAAACTCGACAAGGATCTGGGTCTTCCCATGTAATTACTCTACCATAAGCTTACTCCCGGTCATTTCTAAAATATTCGAACGATCGCTCCTGGTCCACCAAACTGATCTCTCTAAGGAGAGGTAAACTCCTTCTGGATCATCACTTTGGTTTTCAGCATGAGCACCGCACGCCTTTTAAGTTATTGTGACTGACCTAGAAGGTAGCCCTGGGTTCCAGAAGAAGCACAAGACTATCGCGGTGCTGCTGGACGTGGAAAAAGCCTTTGCGACTACCTGACATCAGGGTCTTCTGTACAAACTAAAGGAAATCAATACCCATCCTATCTCGCACTGATAAGCAATTTCCTTAGGGGCCGCAAATTCTGAGAAGAAGCACAAGATTATCGCGGTGCTGCTGGACGTGGAAAAAGCCTTTGTGACTACCTGACATCAGGGTCTTCTGTACAAACTAAAGGAAATCAATACCCATCCTATCTCGCACTGATAAGCAGTAGTTTCCTTAGGGACCGCACATTCTGAGTGTAGTGGAAGGACGGCTTTCAACGGTCAGATCCATAGCTGCAGGAATACCGAAAGATAGTGTACTGTCACCTTTCCACTTTGCGGCCAACATGTCTGACTTTCCCACGGAACCCCAGATTGTTACGTGCAAATATGCGGCTGATGACCTCATAATGATGCGTACTAAAAATGTTGGTTTTCCCATTCGCTACAATGCCAGCTCCAAGCAACCGGCCTATGGAGTGAGGACAGGAGGATGACCATCAGCCTAGGGAAGAGCTCTGCTCTTTTACTGGCTAAAGTGTCGCTGACGAGTACCAAGGTCACTGAGGTTGCGGCACAGGAAAATCCCATGGGTTACCTAGGCCAAATACCTCACGGATCTTCTTGATCATGGGTTAACTATCAGCCCACAGCCAGACTTACGCAGTTCTATCCCATTTTTAAATAATTAATTTCCCTGCAGCTTAAACTGTGGCTTTCTTGGGCGATTATTCCACTTCTGATTCTGTATGGATGGGTGATCTGGGATCAGCAGCTCCAACCACCATCTGCAGATTGCAGTATGTACAGATCCGCACATTAAGACTGAACTGTGATACTGGGCGCAGATTCCCATCTAATTTCTTACATAACTCCTACAGACTCCCTTATATTGTGGATTTGGAGAGAGAGAGAGAGAGAGAGAGAGAGAGAGAGAGAGAGAGAGAGAGAGAGAGAGAGAGAGAGAGAGAGAGAGAGAGAGAGAGAGAGATTTGTACCATCCACAATAAACTTGTATTCCACCCAAATCAGCTGGTAAATGCTCGAGGTTACTATGACCACAAAGCTCCTCGCTGGAGAAAACGTTACAAACTGTCCAAAGACGCCATGGGCCATTTACGTCAGCAGAACTTACCCTCCTCCTGAGATTCAGAAATGAATCTGGATCACTTCATTTCACACTATTTTCTACCTCTTTTGGTCAAGTCTGCCTTCATTTGATTTCCTACAAAGGAAGACTGGGTGCAGCCAGCATCGGGCATGTTCGCTATGTGTATGGAAGGCTGGTTTATGTTCAACAGACCAGAGCAACTCATGCCCTTACGAAAAGCTTGAGACAGAAGATAAACCTCTTTAACCGCCCAGAAAAAGTCACACTTAGCAGCTAGATGGTGAGAGTGAACCTGAGTTACTCGTTCTCTGCTGATTGCTGGATTATAGTCTGCACATCTCTTATTTATGCTATGCTATATAGTCTGCACATCTCTTCTTTATGCTTATGCTATATAATTTGCTGATGCTTATACATCTCTATTGGCTCACGATACAATTTAGTATGAAATATCTTCGAGGGACTAATAAGTTCCGTGCCTCTAAAGTAAATGCATGGCCCCTTTGAAGGGCATGATCTACTACTGCTGATTTTTTCATGTGCCCCAACCTGCATGTTCTTTTAATCTTGTTTATATACTATGCTTGGTTGTGCCTATGTAGACTTGACTGCAACTACACAATATCTTGCAACCATATGCCAAACTAAGGGTTTAACCATTCATTTTTCGCAGATCTTAAATACGCTGTTTTATTTTACAGAGTGGGATTTTAGATTGTTTTGATGTTATATTTATACAGGAGCTTTCCCATAGTCTGTGATTTTGTGTAAGGTAGAAAAGCTATACCCTGGAAGGGTTTTTCTCTTCAAAAACTCTACATTGGTGTTTCTGTATATAGTTGCATGTAACAAAGATGGAAATCCTGTATAGTTAATTTTAAATAAAATGAGTTACAAAGAGATGCCACAGTGCTGAAGGGTACTAGCAGCAGCAGCAGCAGCAGCAGCAGCAGCAGCAAGGTCTGCCATTGTTCACAGCACTTCAGTTGCTCTAATTCATATAAACTGTGAAATCTGCACAGTTGAGAAATTCATAAACGTTCAATCTTATTCTAGGAGAGACAATTTAGCTACAATTGAAATATGTACTTTATCTGTTCTGGTTCAATGGTTATGGGGTTATGGTTGTGGCTTTAAAGTATTACGGATCATTTTTGTATTGCTGCCTTAAAATGCTCACCATTTAATATTCATGCTGCATGAAAAACATTACTTTATGTCAGGAATAAATTGTTTTGACCAAATAAATAATTTTTTCGGAGTTGTAATTGGATCTTGAGAGGGTTGTAGATATCTCACTGCTAGATTTTTAGAGGTACCTTTCAATACCATTACATAATCCTTTACCTATAATGTGGCAAAGAAATGCTATCAAACAACCTTATTGTACCTGTTTTAAGGATCCACTGTTTTCATTGTAGACTGACAGCCAGTAACACTGTTTTAACATGTTAGTGAAGTTAGTTTATTATTTAATTTTAAAATTTTCCTGTCTCCAAGTTCAAAAAATAAAATAACTGTGACTTTCAGTTTTTATGTTTATACGTTTTCAGTACAAAATGTTCATGCATGTGTTTCCTCTGTTTATTAATAAGTTATGATTACCTCTGTATCCTCCAGAGTTTGTGAAGATGACGTTGATACTGATGAATCAGCTTGAACTGTTCCACATTCCTTCTTTTCTCACTCCTCACCAAAAGTGCTGACCAGCCCCATGGGCACAAAGAACCTTTACATCCCCTCCACACTGACAAAGTTAATCAAGGCTGTCACGATACAGCCATACTCCCTCACTCTGAGATTTATTTTTTCTGCCTTTATAACTGACAAATGAAGAGGAGGTAGTCTAAACTTACACCTGGAACGCTTTCTTCCCAAATTTCCTTTCCCAATTATAATTTCATAAACCATCAGTATCAACCTATGCTGTATGTAGTAAAACTACACATTAACAATAAAAAGAAAAAACAAAAGAGAAAATAAAATCAATAGCAAACAATATCATAAATACAAATGTATGACATAAAATATGTGTTTTAACAAAATCTACATTTTTCCATTAAAAAAAAACTGGGAATTAAGTACTTACAAATTGTAAGTTGCTATTCGGGTAAGAGATCTCTAATTGAGAATTCTTTACTGGTCTATCAGAAGATGTGAATCAGCTGAAGAACTGAATGCGATGTTGGCTTGTTGCCTTGGTAGCTCAGTGTTAAGAGCAGCCGAGGGAGATCTGTGTTTCAAATCCTGCTGTGAACTTTTAGTTCTGATTCTAACCTTCTAAAGATCTACATTTTTGGCACTACAAGATTTTTTTATTGTTTACAGTTTATTAATTGTACAAAAGTCATTCACAATGAAGAGGACTTAATAGGCTATTTTTAGAATATTTTCTTTGTCAAGTAAATGTCTTAACATCTGATATTTTAATCAAATTGTTAGCAGCTGTTTGTGGGAAAATAAACAAGTATTTCTGATGATATCTCAGGACTGGATTTTTGGGTAGAATGTAGGTAAGCACTAGATAAAGTAAAATGTGTTTTATTTTATGTATTAAAGCTTTACATTTTAATTATCAGTATATATTGAATTTATGAGAAAGGTATCACAAATCCTTAGCATCACAAAGTAACTATTTGACAAGTTAATAACTTTTCAGCCATTGGCTAGGATTTCATTTTGGTTGGAACTATAGTGGACTAACAATTACATAACAGATTCCTCTAAATAGTGAGATCACTTTTAATGATTACAAAAATTAAATAAATAGTAATGTACTCATATCTTAATTTCTTTGAAATGGCACAAATTTTGTTCAAAATATATACATATTTTGAGCAATTGACAGAACGTTTGAATGTACAGAAAACTCCACAGTTGCATTCACTTCCAGAACACAATATTACCAAATCAGGAACAATAAAATAAGTTAATTATAAGTGAAATCTTTCAAGAGAGAAGTATCATAATGCTAAATTTTTCTGTGTCAGCATTGTTTTTGTATTATTCAGCATTCGAGATTTTTATCTATTCATAGCATTGTCACATCGGAGATCACAGAAGTCTGCCATGAGAAAGTAACACACGCTCAAGGTCAGCCACTGGCTAATGTGACATAGCAGTAAACGAGTTGCCATGAGAAACAAAAACCAACTGACTTCAAGGAGTGAGTTGTATTATTACTACTATGCAAAAAGACCTTTTGTGATTGCAATTCCAGAAGCTTAAAATTCCAGACAGATTACCACACCCAACAACTTATACATAAAAGCTGATGCAAGGTCACTATAGTCAGTGAGAGTGAGACAGTCAGCAGTAAGTCGTACAGTGAGCGCAGTCTCGTGTGGTACAATTCCAAGTTCCATAAGAGGTTTGGAGCCGTGGAATGGCCAGAAAGCAGTGCAGCTATAGGTGGGGGATCATCAAGCTGTGGAACCGGCAGCAAAGTAGTTTACTTGTGTTCAGCATTGGTGTGTAGCTTCGTGTTAAAGGTGGATGTGTGTATAGGTCAGAAAGATTATAGGAGCACAAAGGGTGCATGCTACAGAGACTTAAAGGAGCACTGTAGAGATGTTCCAAAATGCTGTGTTTTGTTAAAGAGAGTCTGATTGTACATTAGCATTGAGTTAATAAACTAAAAATAAAGACCTTCTTCCTCTTCTATCACAATATTTAGATTAACTGCAAATACTAACCCTAAGTCCAATCTTAGTATACATCCCTTTGCAAAATTCAGTATGTATGTGAAAAAGAAACATTTTTCAGTTTATGTGTTAAAAAATGCGACTCATCTAAAATTTAATAATTTTTCAGTTTATTTATAACTTGACTGTATCACTGTTAAGTTATTGGGTTTACATAAAATTGGTGCCATTAGAAAGAGAAATTCAAATAGTCCAGTACCTATCTCGAAGACACCAAATGTGTCACACTGCAGGCAATACCACTAGTACCTACACCAAAAAGTGTAATAAAGCTATTTCTACAAGAAATGAATTGTTCTTCACATAAATCATGTACAGCTTCAGGTTAATAGCACAGTTAGAATAATGAAGCTGTTATTCATGTTTGGCCCCGAACCAAGTGTTGTTTGTAGATTCTGTAGTGCTTTTGGAAATTTAAAACAAAAATGTTAAAAGAACGTTGAAGTATTTGTATATTGTGTGAAAATGTGGTTGTGGCTAAAAGGAAGAGATAAAATATATAGTTGACAATGAGAAGTTAATGTGTGGAGAAAGAGAAGGGCTACCAAGGGAGACAGATTCAACATCTGAAAAAACACTTCGTGGTCAATGTTTTAGTATCTGTACAAGTACGAAGTGTTTGGTAGTAATCATGGATTATTGTATTGTCTTGATTCATAATTTGTTGGTGGATTAAATAATCATCTGCAAAGAAGCATCAGTATTATTATTTCAGTAAATTTGAAATAATAAAATATAACAACCCGAGCCTATGTTCCACAGACCACATTATGTTCACCAACTTATTAATTATTTAATTAATGGTTTTATACAAAAGAAGATTGAATATCTCTATCCTTAAAAAAATAAAAGACGATTAAAATTTAAAAAAGTTTACTTACCATCCTTAGTTTAATAAACAATTTCAAAAAGTTTTTAAAGAGTTTGGTATAACTTTGGTTCCTCAAAACAAATGTATTAAAAATTTACAACATTTCTCTAAAAAATATGAAATTCCTAATAATAAAAAATCTGGTATTTATTAACTGATTATTTAGATTGTGATCGAGTTTACATTGGTAAGACGAAACGTAATTTGGAAATTAGAACGAAAGAATATTTTCGTAACATTAAGGATAAACAAACTGATAAATCGGCTGTAGCAGATCATTTTTGGTCATTTAACCATAATATAAATCCTGAAGTTAAGTTATTAAAACAATTAAATGTCCCAATAGATATAACAGTTTGGGAAAAGACATTTATTTTAAAAAATAAACATCGCGTAGTGAATTTCAAAATACCAGCAGTTGATTCTGTTCTTAAGTTTGTTTCGTTTTCAGATTTTGGTAATACTGAAAAAAACATAAGAACATAGTAATACTGCAAAAACAGAAGAACATAGTAACTTCCTTAACAAAGAATTTGTTTTCTCCTGTGGTTTTTGTTGACTGAAGATGCGGACAAGAGTTCGTGAAATCGATATCAATTAGAAAGAAGAGTTAACACCATTTTCTTAAGCTAAGTGTGGCTTTTGTTACAAATTGTTATTTTGTATAATATTCATTACTTCACTGTAGCTAGCTTCATTTTCTACGTAATGCAATATACAAGTTGCAAGGGGTAGTGAAGTGTAACTCATAACCTCTCCTACCCAATCCTCATCCTCTCACCTGCTTGTGGTGCAACCTGCTTTTACAAAAGAAGCTCTGAGGACCGAATCACAGCAGTATAATTGTTACACCTGATTAGGGGAAATGCCAATGCAAATGCTGACTTCTCTTAGTATTCAGACATCCTACAGTGTGAATGTGGGTAAAGGTTGGTGGATATGTATATATATCTTCCCAGCTAGGTCCAAGGAGACTCATCAACCGACAGGTGCAGTCCTCCAGGCATATTGGAGATTGACTAAGGATGATACAGTTGCCAAATTAGAAAAAAGTGGTGTCCATTAAAAATGACAAACTGCACAACCGATAATGCTTCCCAGAGCAAAATATTTTTAAGTAATAGTTCCCCAATTGGATTTCCAGGTGGAGATTTAAAGATTTTACACTGGAATGCCAGTGGCTTTTGGATGTAAAATTCAACAGAAAGAAACAAAAGCGTTTCATATGAATCAATTAAAAGGATTATAAAGAAAAAGTTAGTGATCATTACAAATTTGGACTAAATGAAAAAATTGGTAACCGAAATAAGAAAATACTTCTAGAAAATCCCTGTATTATAATGGGATTGCCATGTAAATCTGCTGTTGTCATGATGAGGCTTACTACAGAACATGTTGCCTAGGAAAATTGGCAATTAGAATTGGCATACTAACTTCCCCAAATTATGTATTGTGTTCTCAAGATGTAGAAATGGATAGAGAACATCTAGAAAACTGAACAGCCTTACAAAATTATCAAGATTACTATAACTTCTAAGTACTGGGAAGGTAGAAGGAGAATGACTTCATTGTTGACTCCAGAGCATTAGCGACATACATGTCTATGCAAGTTCAGCCCCTGCCACAACCATTTTTTCACACTGAGCTGCCTAGAGGTCAAACTAAACACCCCAGCAATTCTAAATAGAACCTTTCATTTAGTACACAATTAAGTATTGTCGCGAGCCATTGTTGATCGAGGCGGCGAGGCATTCAAAGGGACGGGCAGTTAATGTGTAGATAAATGCTCGCCGAAACAGCGGGGGAGAAGAGTCCGATTTCTGGAGAGTACTAGTTCTTTAATAATACAAATAAAATATTTTGTGATAATTTTCCACTTATCTTAAGAAGTTGATGACAAAACTTCTATCTTCTATTTGAAATTCATTTCGTAAGCATTTGCCCACATCTTCAGTCAATGAAATGTGTTTGACTGAAGATGTGTGCTTACGAAATTAATTTTGTCTCAACTTCTTAAGATAAGTGGAAAATTATCACTAAATATTTTATTTGTATTATATTTATTATTCCACTGTAACTAGCTTCATTTTCTATGTAATTTCTAGTTCTTTGTTCTAGCCGCATCTCGACTGTTTGAGAAATTTATGGAATGTGAGTAATCTATAAAAAGGCAGCCCACCCGCCACGGTCAGTCAGTCGGTAATTGAACGCATGCGCGTAAACAGCTGTGTTTGTTGTGGTCGCTGACCTTGCAAGTTGTATTGTGTATGTGTACGAAGCATGTTTCTACGGAACATGATTTCACGAACATACAAAGTCACAGTATTGTAAGCGTTATACTACACAGCAATAAGTTGGGTTAAGCATTTCAGCTAAGCCTGTATAACACATAGATTGTTTTTTGCAAACTGCAACACAAATGTCTCAACTATGCTTCTACTACAAATATAAGATGTATTACACAGAAAATGAAGCTATTTACAGTGGAGTAACCAACACTACACAAATAAAAATATTTAGTAAATATTCTCCACTTACCTTAAGAAGCCAATGACAATACTTCTATTATGTTTTTGCGAAATTAATTTCGTGGACATTTGCCCACATCTTCAGTCAAACACAATTCATTGTCAAACACACTTCGTTGTCTCCTGTTATTTGACAACGAAGTGTGTTTGACAACAAATTGTGTTTGACTGAAGATGTTGATTGAAGAAGAAATCATATCTTACAAAAATACAAAAATATTGATAAGTCTGCAATAGCAGCTCATTTCTGGTCTGAAAATCATGAAACTGAAGATAGCACCAAATTACTAAAATACGTACACAAACATAGTGAACTCGTCATATGGGAGAGAATATACATAGAAAAACATAAAAACCAACTAATGAACTTTGAAACCCCGACAGAAGAGAATCCCACATTTAAGTTCATCATTAAATCAATAGATGGCAGCAGCAACTCCAGAATTACCCACACCATTGGATCAAGCTTTAGTCGCACAAGAGCCGAAGATGCAAACGATGATTTGCGAAACATGTCCTCAAAAGGTACGTAAGTGAAGCAGATGTGTAGTAAATACGACTCATCTATAAATTAATAATTATTTCACTTCACTGTGGTGTTCCAATTCAGTTAAATCTCGATAACCTCAAGCCTGATAAAAAGGCCTCTGAGCGTCTTTCATGCCAAATATAATGAGATACTGTGAACCACAGCAGTTAATGAGCATCTATAAAAACAAACAAAAAAGTCTGTACCTTGTCTACAGGTGGTTTCGTCTGTGGTCCACATTAGGGAGGCACGGGTGCGATTCCCATGGCCGACCTACCTGACACACGGGTTTTTTCGGGTCACTAGGCAAATGCTGGGTAAGTTAACTACATCCCCCAAATTTCCTGGTCCTCCATTACATCTCAATTATCATTTCATATCATCTCTCATCTGGTGGTCTCTTTCAGGGTAGAAGTGTCGGCAAGTGTCTCGGCGGTGCATGCCAGGATGATATGCTCTGAGGAAAACTACTTCCTCCTCCAGTAGGTCGGTTGCCAGTCTCCGCTGCTCTGTGAACCATTTTGGGACTGCCAGCCAGGGCTGTTCGGGGCTCGGATCGCCTACCTGGGACCTTTAGGGCTCGGCTGCTGGACTCATTGCCTTCCCACAATAGGGAAGCGAGCTAATTGTCCTGCCTGTCAGGGGAAGTCTCTATCCAAGTAAACTGTAGGGACCCTGCCCTCTGTATTGTAGTGGCTCCTTGGGTCGGCCACCCTCTCTCTCCTTTGCCTCCTCCTTCCTCCCGAGCGTGCCCCCACTTGGGGGCATAGGAACAATGGGCCCAGCATGGTGGCCTACATACCAAATCCCCTCCGTAATGAAATCCTAATCCTAAACCTACATAAATCTCAAAATTGGCTATTAACTAAAAACAGCACTGAAACTATAAAGAACAGCAAAAATTGATAGAAATTAAGAATGAACAACACACAACTTTTATGTATGCCATTAATAAAGGAATCAAAACTTGATACAATTGGAGGAATTAGAAAGTAATGATCTACATTTAGATAACATTTATTGCATCAAATTTTGACATTGGCTAAGCTACTTACACTGGCCAAAATGAAGCACATGGAAAAATATCACTGATCAGTTAAAACAAATGAAATTCCAATGAAGAAATTCTAATTCCCACTTTGTAATTGACATGCAATTACATTCCTGTTATCAAGTTGTTGTGAACCAAAATCCTGTTTGTTGCTTTGCTTTTTGTCATAGGATTATTTAAACATTTTTGGGAGTGACATTTGGAATCAGAAGAAAAGCTATGCCCATCAATTTCTTTTTTCTTAAAGATAAGTTTGAATTGTCACTACAACATATAAACTAATTGATTACCATTTTGGGTTTCTTGACACTTAATAATGAAGAGACAATTACAGCCACTAAATACATATTAGACCATATCATGACCTAGGCAATCAATAGGGAAATTAAATCATACATTCAAAGCTTAGCTTCAGAGAGATATGTATATGATAAAAGTTCAGAGAGATATGTATATGTAAAAGTCATGATTGAGGACAGGTGCATGTATAACTCTTTGTTTTCCTAGTATCAATTTCATTCTAAGAATTTACCTGTCACTTAGGGTCACAAAGAAAGGTTGTTTTCAAATTTGAAGTTGATCTACACCACATTTTGAACCACACTTTGGTTTTGTTCAGCAATGAAAGTGGTATTTTAAGAACCCATGTTAGCAAAGTGTTATAAGTAGTTTCATTACTATGAAGTGCTAAGCAGAAATCTATTAACACTTGACATTTATTTGACACTTTCACTTTAACTCTTGAGTGTTTGAAAAATTAGTGTATTTGGCGCAAATATCACTAAAAGTTATTTATAACATTTTTTTTATTTTGCATTTGTTAAACATGCTTACATAAAATTATGTCATTTTTAAAATTGAAATAATAAGTTTTACATATATAGAAACGAATAGATGAATCTTAATGTAATGACCTTCATGATTCTCAATACTTTTTCATTTGCATTCCATCACTAATTTCCAAACACTGTATAGTACAATTTTCTACAGTTAAATAATAAACTTTAAAGGTTTCTTTTTCGGTTTTTAATTATAAAGTGCTGTAAAAAGTAGCTTCTGCAGCCTACAGAAGGGCCCAAACCACAGATGCAGCCTAGAAGATGCTAAATATGCCCCTGAATAACAAAACTCTTTGAAGTACATAGGGAACATTGTAACTAAATACTGTACTTACCCAGAGAATTCCCCTGGAGTTGCAATTCCAAGTACTTCTTCTGTTTCTGAAGTGGAAGCCTAAAACAAAACAAAATATGTTTACTTAATTTGTGAATACAGAAGTGACTTTAATCTGGATTAGGAAGAGCACATAATACTATATGCACACGTTTTCTTGAGTGCTTGATTCACGGTGTGGTGCGGGCAAAGGGGAAGAAGAGCGAGCTAACATGCTCTTGTTTCTGCAGTATGGCCAACCTAGAAAAACACAATTCAGCCAAATCACGGTAAGATAAGCGAAGATATGTGCCGAAGGTGTGAGTTGTGCGGAAAAACAATAAATTGAAGTTCATCCAATAAGCTGTATGCTTATATACTTACTATGTTATGAAACGCATAAAAGTAGAAAACAAATATCATAAGTCCACTGCATCACTTTCATCGCTGGTATCCTCTGATGTGTTAATAATTTCATCAACTGCATTTTCTATTACACCATCGTTTCTCCAATAGTGCATTTCCAGCTCTTGAACCTTCTTGCAATATCCTTCCCAATCCATCACTTCTATAGCAAGTTTCTGTTGATTTGTGGCTCTGCAGTTAATATTGCATCCTCTGAAAACACTTTTTATTTTTGCCAATGCCAGCTCAATTGCATTCAGATCACAGTTAAACGGAAGTAGACGAATAATAGTGTGTCTCCTTTCAACAGTCATAACATCAACAACATACAATTTGCCTAGATTTGTTGTAAACTGGTTAGCTATTAACGTCAAAATTGCTCAAAATGAAATGGTGCATGCAAAGACTCACAAGCACATGTGTGACAGCTTAGCTTATTAGCCACTAGATGTCAGAGTGTATAGTACATTCCATGTTTCAAAGTTGTCATCTGTGTTTATGGAAATAGGCGAAACCTACCGAATGAGGCCTTGGGGGCCAAAACCCTCAAGAAATCGTGCACATATAGTACATCATAGAAGTAAACAATCCTCTAGTATTGCAAAAGAGCTCATTTACACAGGGTTCCCAGATACACAAAATAATAATAAAATTGGTCAGATGAAGAGAAGTTCAAAGAAAACTAAAGACATATTTTATTTCTCACATCAATACGTTAACATATGTGAGGGTTAGTCAAATAAAACAAAAGATTAAACGAGCAAGGCACAGAAGTTGGTAACATTGGTAGGTATGGGTATAGAAATGCCCTCTATACTCATAAAGGAAATCAAGAGGACAATGCGAACATTCATTGCCATTTGTCTGTTAGACTATGCTCAAAGTGAAGTCAGCAACATCATTATGGAAGCCAGAAACAGCAAGATATGGTGCAAAGAGTATCATGCCTGAATGTCTGCTGCTTATGGTGAACACAGTATGTCACTTGCATGTGTGAGTGGAACAGAAGATTTTGAGGTCAGGTGTCAAGACAGACTATGTGAAACATTGCAAAAACTGAAGCGCATTTCAAGTCCAAAAATCCAGAACTGCTAACAAATGACATTCTATTGCAAAATAATGCCCACCCACATGTTGCCAAGGCAATTTTAACTATGCTACAAAATTTCCACTGGAAAGCTCTTAACTGCTTCGCCGATGGCCATTTAAACCCTGCACAGCCGGGAACGGATACCCAATAAACAGAACAAGACATTTAAATTGCTAAATGCTGCAAAAATGCTTCATAAATAAATATTCGTATCTTCCGTATTTATCAAGTTATTTTAGCGAAACAAAAACTGGTTTATAGCCCTTTAAAGGCAGTATACATCTCGGTATCATTAAAATAGAGACTATAAATAAATCGTTGAAATTTCATTAATTTGTATCACCGTAGAGAAAACCATTCTTTGTGTCGAATGCGCCTAATGCTGAGTATTTTTGTTTTACAAATTATATGTGTATATCAGCTGCATAAGCGAAGTGTTGGGTTCAAGGTTTATAGGTTTCAGTTTATGCTACCATGCAATAGTAATTGTATATGTTGCATTACACAAGCTGGAAAGAAACCTCCATCAGCATCTCGCTAATTGCACAACCAAATTTTATGGTAGCTGACGTAACTTTTCTTCGCTCTGTTCATATAGTAATTTTGACTGTGTCAGAGTTCCGAGCGATTTCTTTAGCTAAAACACATTTGAAATAGTTTCCTCAGTGCTAATCATGGCTTCATCTAGTAATGTAGCAAATAAATTAGCTAGTGTAGGAAGAGTGCGGGCTTCTGATATTAATTCAGAAAATGTGGAAGACATTTTGCTGTTAGACAGTGATTTGGACATTGATGGCAAGTTTTCAGATTTTGAGGGGCATGTTGAGAATATAGGTAGCAGTGAGGAGGAAAATGAACTCATTTCCGACAGGTGTTTGTGAAAAATCAACATTATCTAACACAAATAGACATATCTTCACGAGCACAACCTCTGGTGTACAACCACATACTCAGCTTAACTTCTGACAGCCAACCAATTGACATTTTCACAAAATGTTTTACTACTGACTTACTGTCTCTCATTGTTTTGGAAACAAATGTATATGCAAGTAGAGTGAAGGAAGACCTGATTTCTAAAGGCAATTTAGGACCTAAAAGTAGAATTCAGAAGTGGACAGAAGTAACAATGAATGAGATTTACAGACTACTTGGTCTAATTATGCTCATGGGTGTTATTCATAAACCTACGCTAGACATGTACTGTTCTACAGATGACATGCTAGCTACCCCATTTTTTGGGAAATGCATGTCAAATAACAGGTTTATTTCCATTTTGCGCTTCATTTCACCTAAACAGAAAATGTAAATGATAAACTATACAAAATCAGACCAGTGTTTTATTACATTATTTCAAAATTCAAAGAAAATTATGTGCCTAGTGAAAAGATCACTGTTGATGAAAGCCTGATGCTTTGGAAGGGCTGCTTAGGTTGGAAACAATACATCAAAATAAAGAGGGCCAGATTTGGCATAAAGAGTTTTGATGTATGTGAAAGTAAAACAGGATATCTTTACATTAGCTGCATATACACTGGCCAAGGGACTGATAACACTGGAGAAAAAGATTTGGGGTTATCTGGTTCCATAATAATACACCTGATGGAATCTGTACTTGATCAGGGTAGGACTGTATATAGTTCCCCTAAATTATTCATGGCCTTACACAAAAGAAAAACAAATGCAATTGGAACAGTAAGCTCAAATTGTATTGGTTTGCCAAAAGATGTGAATATGAAGGCTCTAAGAGGAGAAATGCAGGTGCATCAGCTCCCTATGTTGCTTGGCAAGACAGAAGGGTTGTTACAGCATTATCCAATTGCAACGCTAAGATTTTGATGATTGATACTGGAAAAATTGACGCTCATAACAAAATGTCAATTTTCAAGCCCAATATTATCCAGGAATACAATATGCATATGGGTGGAGTGGATCTAGTAGATCAGGTATTACAGGCATATCCCTCTTTGCGAAAAACAATCAAATGGTATAAAAAAGTATTTTAAAACCAGCTGGATATAACCATATACAATTGTTTAGTAATTTGGAGAGCTATAAACCTACGGAAGACAATGACATACTGGACTTTCTCATATCAATAGCTCGCAGCCTAATTGAGCACTATAAAATTCAGAGACCTCTGCATACTGGGGGTAAGAAATCCACCACCCCAGCACCCCTCAGACTTGAAGGAAAACATTTTCCTAAAAGGGTACCATCCACAGCAAAAAAGTCGCGTCCCTTTAGAAAATGTCTGGTGTGCCGCAAGAAAGGTCTCCGAAAGGAAACTAGTATGATTTGCCGTGAATGTGGAGATGTGCCCTTGTGTGTTTATCCCTGTTTTGAGGTGTACCATTCAAGAAGAAACTTTTAAAGGTAAGCTTTTACTTCTTATAGAATTTATTTAAATTTATTGTAAAACAAAGTTTAAAAGAATTATCATTAAATAAGCATTAAATGCATGTATGCACAGGCCATCTATACACGTCCATATCGGTTTGGTGCCTTTTAACTTGGATGTAATATGACATTCATATCGGTGAAAGGGTTAAACATCTTCCATACAGTCCAGAACTCCTCCTCCATGTAAATTCCACATTTTTGGAACCTTCAAGAAAGAATCTGTGGCTGCCAAATTTCCTTCAGACAAAGAGGTATAGACCTGAGTAGAATTGTAGATTTGTGTTGAGAATTTACTTGTATTTTATTCATCAAAAATTAAATCACAAGCATGTTGAATCTACATACTAAAAGTGTTACTAAATGAACTAACAAAAGACAAATACTAAATAAATGTCTATTACAGCACTGGAAAAGAGTGTTTATGCAAGTCCAAGTATATGTTACATGCTGCCCTGTACTCCCTCCCCAGTGACAATGTTGAGGAATCTCTTTGGTAAGTGTACTCTGCATCCTGAGCTTGTAGTATGCTGTATTGACTGGTTATTGTCTGAAAACTCAGCAGTAAGACTGGGTGTCACTGTTTATGAAGGCCTACATGGTGTTTGTACAATGAAGTAGTTTTGTGAATCTCAGAAACTATTTGTAGTTGGTTTATTAATACTCGTCACTTACTTGTTTATATTTATGAGAGACTAGTTTCAAAGTCATTCGCCTCCATTTTCAATCTCTTTCCAACTGGCATCTGTTGTCTGCTCTCTCTCTCTGGTGGTGGAACTATGAACTTCTTTGTCAAATATCTACTGGTGGGATTTCAAAGTGCATTACGCGATCCTTATTTTTCCATATGAATATGTTCCCCCATGTTGTCAATTTATTTTGGTTTATCACTCCTTTTAATAATTTTAATAATTTTGGATTTGGATCAATGTCATGGTTTTCATTCCAAAAGTGAAATGCTACTGCTGACTTATCTTCTTGTTTCAATCTGATGTTTCTAAAGTGCTCTTTGACTCTGATTTTTAGATTTCTTTTAGTTTGACCTATGTAGCATTTTTCACAATTCTTACAACTTATCTGGTATATTCCGGATCTGATAGGATTTCATCTTTTGTTTTTGAATTTAGCAATTTTAAAATTAAGTGTCTATTATTAGGTGCTAAGGTGATATTTTGTTCCCTGAAGATCTTTTTAAATTTATTAAATGTTTTTGGGTGATATGTGAATGAACTGAATATGCTGTTGCTTTCTTTTTCTTTTGTAAATGTGGTTGGTTGCTTCCTTAATGGTTTTCTTTAGTTTAGCTTTTCTAATTTTCTTCAACACCAAACTTTTGTTGTATCCATTTTCTTCTGCTATGTGTAATATTGCTTTTTGTTCTTTGAAATATTCTTCCGGAATATACCAGATAAGTTGTAAGAATTGTGAAAAATGCTACATAGGTCAAACTAAAAGAAATCTAAAAACCAGAGTCAAAGAGCACTTTAGAAACATCAGATTGAAACAAGAAGATAAGTCAGCAGTAGCATTTCACTTTTGGAATGAAAACCATGACATTGATCCAAATCCAAAATTATTAAAAGGAGTGATAAACCAAAATAAATTGACAACATGGGAGAACATATTCATATGGAAAAATAAGAATCGCGTAATGAACTTTGAAATCCCACCAGTAGATAATTTGACAAAGAAGTTCATAGTTCCACCAGAAAGAGAGAGCAGACAACAACAGATGCCAGTTGGAAAGAGATTGAAAATGGAGGCGAATGCCTTTGAAACTAGTCTCTCATAAATATAAACAAGTAAGTGACGAGTATTAATGAACCAACTACAAATAGTTTCTGAGATTAATTTTGACGTCACTGTTACTAAATTCCTCCAAACACATATAACTTTTGTGAATGTTTGACTACTAGGTATGGTCCATTGTAGACAGGCTGGAGAGGTTTCCAAACTGCAACTTATGCGAAGAAGTCATAAGCTTTTGGTGGATGAATACAGATTCTGCAGAGCAATGACTAACGTTGATTGCTTTAAGTGATGCCATATGTAGTTCCAGACTTAAGATCACAGACAGGATTACACCTATCACTGGTGCTGCATCAAAGAAATCTGTCATCAGCTTGATAATGGCACCATAAGTCATTTCTGCAGGAGTGATATTATATTCCGGTATGACATAGGCATGGAGGCCCATTAAAATGGTAGATAAATTTTTGACCCAATTTTCTCAGAGTCGAGTCCTTAAGGCTGCTTTGATATGGCGGTGCCAATGTTCAACTTTTCCAATGTATGCAGATGACAGGCAGTAGTTTTAATGTGTATTCCCAAGGCTTTTGTGAGGTGAGTAAACAGTTGGCAGTCAAATTGTCATCCTCTGTCAGTTATGATGAATTTAGGAACACGAAAGCAAGCTATCCATGTTCACAGAAGAGTGCTAGCAACCGTTTCTGCAGTGATAACCTTTATTGGTACTGTCTCTGGCCAACATGCAAGTCTATTATGATTAAGAGATATGTAACACCTTGGGACCAAGGTAAGTGGTCTTACTATGTCCATAAGGATGTGAGCGAAGCGCTCATTGATTTCACCAAAATTTCCAATAGCACTATTTGTGTGTTTCCAAACTTTTGCTCATTGGCAGGGAATGCAAAATTTTGTCCACATTTTCACATCCTATTTAGCTGATGGTCAAACAAAGCATTGTCTGATTAAGTCCACTGTACCCTTGGTACCTAGATGAGCCAAGTCATATAGTGCATGGAAGATCCTTTCTCGGTAGGAGGTAGAATATATAGTCCAAGTTTTTCAGTAAAATGATCACAAACTAACTCAGAGCCATTAGGTAAGAACTATTGCAGCGAATGTCAATGAGAAAGATTCTAATGTTTTAAGGTATGCTAGTTTGGGATCATTCACTTGTAATTTAGCAATATCTTCTGATACCAAAATTAAGGGATGCGATGTATAAAGAATCGTAATGGATTTCAAAGTAATGTATATTTGTGTGGAACGCGTGCAGGTGCAGTTGGGTTGAATAGCAATGGAGTTGGTTGAGTTGTTTAACAAAAGTCACGGGAGAAAAAGGGTTTTCTTAGTAAGAATCCTGAATGGATAGCACTTGACTTTGTTTGTAAAGGTATTCTTCGGACCTCTAATAATGACAATGGGAAAAATTGTCACAAAGGAAATCTTTGTGTGTATACAGGGCTTCGAGAAAGTGAAAGCTAGTCACCCACGCGCAGCGGTGGAGGACAGTCCAAGGCGTGGAGCTGATTAGGGCAGTCAACTTCTTCTGTCTTGGTCAAGGACAGACCAGAAGTGATGAGAGAAGATATTTGTCGGTTTATACGTAACTAATTAAGTATTATCGAGTAATAAGCATTCCGCCTTCAGTAACTTTAAACAGTGATATTGGTAATCCTTGGTCGGCAACTTCAAGTTTGATGTTCTGATAAAAAGAAGTAGTCAATAAACCAGTTTGAAGCGGGCATTCCAGTGTCATTAAAACTATCCTTCTCATACATATCCACACATACCCTGTGAGAAACCTCATTGCTTTAACCTGAGCTAAACATTATTGCATCAAATTGTAGTGGAAAGTGGAACTGTGCGGCACTCATTATTTGCATCAAACTGTGTCCCCAACGTTGTAATCCTTGCTCGCCAATCATATTAGCTTCACTTCATATGAGATACTTATTTTTCATTTTTCTTTTTTGCTCCATATATATATATATATATATATATATATATATATATATATATATATATATATATCTATCCTGCCTTTAACTCCACTGGTCATATTGGCGGATGTTCTCCTTTGAAACATACTGAAGGTGTTAACTCGTATTCGTTGGGTTGTATCATTAGATCACACACACATTCGCATTCTCATTCACACTTCCAGACTCTGGGGAAGATAAGGAATTTTCCTGATCGGAGAAAAATCCCCACCCCACCACCGGGAATCGAACCCGGGACCCTTAGCACGGCAGGCAGATGCAGATGCTCTACTGACTGAGCTATGGGGCCAGCCGAGATTCTTGTTGGTAACACAATGTCTGCAATTTTAGAACATGCATCAGTGTGAATATTGTCTCCCTGGGAGATAGTGGATACCCATAGTGAACTGAGCAAGATAATCCTGGTGTCGCAGCTGTTGCAGCTGTCTGGCTGTTGCTTTGTCTAAGCATGTTTGAAAGCTTAAGTTAATGCTTTATGATTGGTGAATATTGTAAATTGCCGACCTTACAGCAAGTATCGGAAGTGTTTCATAGCTGAGTAACCTGCTAACAACGTGCAGTCATATGTGCTATATGCGCAGGATTTCTTGAGCGTTCGGGTCCCAAGTTCTCATTCGGTAGGTTTCGCCTATTTCCGTAAACACAGATGACAACTTTGAAACAGGAAATGCGCTACAGACTGTGACATCTAGTGGCTAATATGCTAAGCTTTCACACATATGTCATTTCATTTTGAGCAATTTTGAGGTTAATAATTAGCTAACCAGTTTACAACAAATCTAAAAGCAAGACGATGTTGTCAGTACAAAAGTGAATCGAGAATATATTGACACATTGCTTCACTCACACTCACAATGTGTCAATATATTCTCGATTCACTTTTGTACTAATTTGTGCTTCACTGTCCCTACGCTTCTTTCAAGTTTATACTTTGTTGTTGTCAGTGTTATGGTTCTCGACAGGGGACACACTATTTTTTGTCTACCTTCGTATAACTGTGATCTGAATGCAACTGAGCTGGCATGGGCAAAAGTAAAGAATGTTTACAAAGTACGCAATATTAACGAGAGTCAGAAATCTGCGGAAACTTGCTATAGAAGCGACGGATCGGGAAGCATACGCTAAGAAGGTCCAAGAGCTGGAAATACAATATTGAAGAAACGATGGTGTAAAAGAAAATGAAATTAATGAAATTAACACATTAGAGGATACATGCGATGAAAGTGATGCAGCAGACTTGGAAATCAAAGAATCACAAAGCAAGTGAGTGTTTATAGCTGTTATAATATTTGTTTAATAATTTTATGTGTTTTATAACAGTAAATATGTAAGCATACAGCATATCGGATGGAGTTCAATTGTTTGTTGCCACCTCTCATACCTTTGGCGCATATCTTCGCTTATCTTACCGCAATTTGGCTGAATTGTGCTTTTCTAGGTTGACCACACTGCAGAAACAAAAGCGTGTTAGCTCTCTTTTCTTCCCCTCTGCCCGCACTACACCATAAATCCAGCGTTCAGAAAATCTTGCGCATATAGTACTGTAATTTTGTTATGTCTGAGGGATTTAGAAAAGAATGCCAGTGGTTCTGGGTATTACATCTCAGTTGTAATAAAGCTCCCATGGCATAGTCCAAAGCATAAACTGTTAAAATTACGAGGAAGCTCACCAGAAGGATGAGCAAGCAGAGATCCATTAGTTAGCTCTTCTTTCAACTTGTTGAAAGGTTGATCTGCTTTGTGACTCCATGCAATTGGGTATTTATCCTTTTTCTTTGTATTTTTACATAGATAAAAAAAAAAGGTTATATTCAAGATATTCTCAGACTTCAAACCAGGTGAGATGATAATTAGACACCAACATTTCAGGAGCATACATCTCTCCCATCATCAGGATATGAATGAATAAAGAAAGTTATTAAACGCTAAACTGAAATAACAATAAATTAAAGATAGAACACTACCAATACTCAATTCCCTGAACAAAAGACTGTAGTAAAACATCATACACATGCGACATTTGTGAAAAAGGTTTTACTCAAGCCAATTCATTAAGAAGGCACAAGTTATGTCATGAGGGCAAATGACCACATACATGTGAAGTCTGTATGAAAGAGTTTATTTTAGCATCACAGTTGAGGATAAAAGCCCACTTACATGTGAAATGCTTTACATGTGAAGGGCTTTAAATTATTATCACACTTTAAAGAGCATAAATTAATAATTTTCTTCATGTTTCAATACAATTAGCAATCTAGGAAGTCTATTCTCGTGCATTTTGCTATTCTCTATTAAGAGCCAATATAAACTGTGTAAATGGTAAGATTTCTGATCTGCAAATCCAAAATAAAAGATGCAATACACGATCACATTATTTCTCAAAATAATTATGACAACAAGCATTCATTAATATCAATTAAAATAGGTATAGCATTGGAGTATATTAACTATGTGTGTGTACCTTTGTCTCACTCTCCTCAGGAGTTTCCAGCTTGCAGGTTATTTCCGCTGAAGAAGCGTCATGCCAAACAGGCTCATCTTTGACTTCCACTTTGAAGTGTGTTTCAGGGTTGTGGCGGTTAGAGAAAACAGAAACACTCTCATTCTCAGAGAACATATCACATTCTTCAGATTTAACCAATGTCTCATTTGGACACACAGGTTCTTCTTTGATGTACACTTCATGACCTCCTGTATTTGTGTTATCCATTATGCTACCTGTAAAAGTAGAAACAAACCAAGCTGAAACAGTTGCTCTTGTCTGACTCCAAAAATAAGTATTGTTTATTTGGTAGTATTATTGAGAGTTTGAAAAGGAAGGACGTTTAAAAATGTTGTACTATTTATATTTAGTATATAGAAGTGAAATTGTGAATAAGAGACAAACAAGATACGTATAGGTAGCTATGAATGACAAGCATACACAGAAATGAACGGTTACTAGGGATACAGATATTAACTTCCAAAGGACAGTGGAGAGATTAGTAATTGCAGAAGTGAATGTGTAAAAAGAGCTATTGTATTGTTACGAAGCACTGTTTTGCTTCTGCGTAGACAAGCACTGAGAGAGAGAGAGAGAGAGAGAGAGAGAGAGAGAGAGAAGCAGGCAGTGAAAGAGACAGAGAGCACCTAAGCCACGCCTGCGGACAGACTAGCGCTGAACACTTGCCGAGAGAGAGAGCAACAGAGGAAGAAAGAGACAGAGACAGTGCCAGGGTGTTCTTGCTACATCACAAAAGATCGTGCTAGTTTGGTAGCTTTCAAGAAACTTCGCCAGCCTTCGAAAAACAGTGGCTCGTGTATAAATGCAACTGAGATGAGCTGGAGCCAGCTAGTCAGTGAATGGAGTTGAAGCTGTGCAGTGTTGGTTGGCAGGGAGCTGCTTGAGAGTGGTCAATTGCCAGTTTTCGTGCAGCGTGTGTATGGTCATTTAAACTGTATCGAGTTGCGAGTTGAGAACTGATAAATGTGTAGTGATTTGAAAGTGAATTCTTTTATTAATAACAACTAAACACTAGTAACACAACTTCACTTATCTTATATAAATCCTGGGGACCGGTTTCAAAGCAAACATCTGCTTTATCTTCAGCCACTCAGCTTGACATCCACCCACTAACTGACTACCTGACCTTGACCACTACCGGAGTTTGAAGGATAGCTCCTATCTAACTGCCATCTACCGGGGACAACACAAACTTATTGATGATGTCTATAGGAGGGATATCAAAATTCATTACGCGATCCTTATTTTTCAAAATAAATATCTTCTCCCAAACCATTAAATCTATCGGTTCCTTCAATTGTTTCAATAATTTAACTTCTGGATTTACTTCATGATTATATGACCAAAAATGATCAGCCACTGCCGATTTCTCGGTCTGTTTATATTTAATATTTCTAAAATGTTCTTTCGCTCTGGTTTCTAAATTACGCTTGGTTCTACCAATATAGATCTTATCGCATTCTAAACAGTTAACTTGATAAATGCCAGATTTTTTGTTGTCTGAAATTTTGTCTTTTTTAGAAAACTGTAGCAAATTCTTTATACTGTAATTATTATGAGGTGCTAGTATTATACCCACTTCTTTGAAAATTTTTTGGAACTTTTTATTTGCCCACGGATGATAAGTAAATTTTTTGAAGTTATAATCCTCTTTTACTTTTTTAAGAGTGGAAACATCATTAACATTTTTTTGATATTTAAATTTTTCCATTCTTCTGATTATAAAATCTTTATTAAAGCCGTTAATTAAAGCAGTGTTTACAATATGTTTATATTCCGCATTAAATTCTTCTTCATTTAGAGGTATGTTTATCAATCTGTAAATCAAACTATTAAAAACAGCAAATTTATGTGACATAGGATTAAAACTTTTATTTTTGATATAATTATCCGTGTGAGTTGACTTTCTATAGATGCCAAAACTTAATTTATTGTTATTTTTCATTATTTTTAGATCTAGAAAGGGGCTGTAGTTATGATGCGAGTTTCAAACTTGCAGCTGTGCATTATGCCATAGCCACTACCAACAGAGAGACCAGCAAAAAGTACGGACTGGACGAATCTAATATGTAATGTGGGTTGCTTCAGATGTAAAATGGAAGAAAGCAGTTTTAACAAGAAAATCATTTAGGACACCAAAATGTGGTAAATGTCTGGAACTTGAAGCCAGGATTCTTTTCTACATGCAAGATACGAGAAAAGATGGGATACCTATCTCATGAGAAATAATCCAACTGAAGGCCATAAAAATTGCAAAAGTCTTAGACATGCCATAAATGGAATTCTGTGCGAGTATGGGTTGGTGTGGTCAGTTCATGTGGAGAAATAGCCTTGCTATTCGACGAAGTACTACACTAAGAGGATGTCAGCAGATTTTGAGGAGAAACTGGGCGACTTCCAGCAGTATGCCATTGAAATGTGACTACGTCACTAACATCCTTTCCATCAGATCAGCAATGCAGATGAAAAGCCTGTTATTTTGACATGCTGAGCAATAAGACTGTAGACAGGGGCGAAGTATCCCATTAAGAGGAAAGCTAACAAGAAGGGTAGCATAAAGGTGATGTTACCTGTTAAGGCCGATTATACTCCTGAATTGCCTTAACTACTAAGTATTTATGGAAAAAATCTTCTGCTATTTGTTATCGGTATCTTCCAAAGATGCAAGAAAGATGTACAAGAAAATCCTAGTACCCTAAGCTTACCATTTATATAGAAAAGTTTTCAACACTTTATTTTTTCAAAAACTGCTTTAACTATTTTAATTAAGATATCATATATTTAAGATATTTTTATTGGAAACAAAATGTGTACGTTCAATTTCCTGAAGTAGTTTGTCAAGTGCTCTTTATTCTAAATGACTTCTCTTTGGGGCAGAAGTTTCATTTGGTAAGAATAAAGAATTACAATATTAAAATATACATTTGCCTAACGGAGCACATAGTATATCGCCTCTCCTGCAACCTTGCTGGTTTCCCACACCTCCAGCTGCCATTGTGAGCAGTGGCTAGCGGTGTGCACTCCTCTTGGGAGTATTGTACCAGGCACCAACATGAACAGGTGTTTGACTCTAAAGCAACACAATGTAGTTTGTAAAAGTTATTATAAAATGGGAATCACCATACCGTGTTCATACAGAATATATTAAAATGTTCCATAGTGAAGTGTCTCCTTCCAGATTTACAATTCACGAGATTGTGTAGAAATCTTAAACCACTGCTCTGTGGCAAACAAAAACCAAAAGCATAAACGTACAGTTTTAACAGAGGAAAAGTTAGGTTTGAACGTTCACCAAACAAATCCATCCCAACATTAGCACAAAAGATGGGAATTTCAATTTTTTGCTCATAGAGCAATTGAATTATTAAAACTAAAACCGTATAAGTGTACAAGTGTCCATGCTTTCAAACAACGTGAACCAAGTATCACGAATGCATTATTGTGAATGGTTTCTTTCATCAGTGAATGACGGATTAACTGATCCACAGCTTGTTCTTTTCCAATGAGGCATGATTTCACCTCAATGGTCATGTGAACACCCATAACAGTCAGTACTGGGCCTCTGATAATGCATATCGCGTTCAACAAATCCCTAATTATGATTGGAAGGTTAAGTTTGATGTGCTGTTAGCGCTAGATGCATAATTGGTTCAATATCCCACAAGCAGACTGTAAAACAAAGAAGTACTGAAATGACATTTTGAGCCCATTTTATCATGAATTGACAGAAGAATAGAAATCATATGATGGTTCAACAAGACTCTACTACTGCCCATAGAGCAGAGGAATCCATGATTAAAATTACATAAGTGTTTAAAGATAGAGTGATTAGTGCTGGTTATGGCCCTCTCGCTCCCACAATGTAACAGTGTGTGATTTTCACTTGTGGGGTGATCTGAAAGACAAAGTTTACAACACAAATTCCCATACATTAAAAAAACTATAACAAATTATCAGAAATGAAATTGGCAACATTACAGTGGTCCAACTTAATTGTATGAATCAGAACGTATTCTCTCTATATAATGCTTGTTTAGCCGAGGGTGAACATATTTCTAGCATCTGGTAAGAGTGTTTACACATTATTTACGTGCAGAGTTTATATAGTAAAAAAGCTGGCTGTAGCACACCCAATCATCATTAGGTTTTAAATGAAGTAACCTATAGTAAAGCAAAGGACAATGGATTTAACTTACCTGAGGTTATTTCTTTGAAATGTGATACATTTGCCTCTAAAATGACAGAGGTTGTTCCCCAGTGTTGTGCTAGGCAGTTCCTCTGCACTGACAGATAATTATCCTCTTGTGCATAATTCTAACAAGTAAGTCACTCCTTCCAGAATGTTAACCTTCATAAAAGATTAAAATTTTATTTTAGTTACATTAAATATTGACAATTAAATGTATTTCACACAAATCATCAGTTCTATTTGAAACAATCAGCCAACAATATTGCTATGGATATTTGTTCCATGTTTTCAAATATTGAGCACTTTCAATTTGAATTACAGATATGCACTCAAAATAATATTTTCTTAAAGAACCAATGAATGTTAATATCGTTCCCATATAATCCAAGTTAACGCTTATTACAGTGCTCTTTATATCTTTTCTACCAACAAATTTTTATTTTCCTGCTAAGTTTTAAAGACTCATTTCCTATACTTTTCCATATCTTTACCTTTCCACATCCACCTTAAAACTATGTCTTGCCTGGACTACTCCTTTGTAACTATACGTGTTTCAACCCTGATTCTCTGCTATTCTCATTATTTACACTCTCTTGTTGTTCAACATAAATGTCTGTTTTCTGTTAGGCATTTCTGTGAACATTTTACCATTCTTTCTAGCATTACACTTTTCTTTCTTATTTTTCCTAATCAATAACAACAATTTCAGTAGCTCTTTGCTATAATTCTTAAAATTAAATTCTTTGCTGTAAATCTTCTATACACTTTATTCATTAATTATAAACCTCTTCATACAACCATTATGTAGACTTCCCAATTCATATTTAAATTTTCTTACATTAGTCATACTTGTTTTTCTTTTTGTCACTGCCTTTCTACTATGAGTTTCCCAGTTTTCATTGCTACCAAGTCTCACCCCAAGTAATCAAATTCTTTGACCACTTCCAGCATTTTGGACCCAACTTCCAATTCCTTTCTTGGAAGTGTTGAAAACAGTGTTGTTATGATAAATTATTTAAAGTTAATCCAACTTCCAATGTTCATCTTTACTTAGTTTTGTACCATATTTAAAAAGCCACAACTTCTTTTCTTTTTAGTTTATATTAACATTAATTCCTCATTTGTATTTCATTTATTGCTTTCTATAAACCTGTCACTGTTACGGCCACTACTATTAAATCACAACTTGCATATAGCAGTCTATTTTCTTACAAACTAGGCATATATAAAATAACAAATTTGCTCCTTTTATGACTTCCATAAAACAGTATGCACCTTCTACATACACAAATAAAAAGTTTACTGAAGATTTCAACTGCAAAGGTGAATATAAAAACTCAGAAGGAAGGATGGAATAGCAATGTGACAAAAGGCTGACCTCAACAGAGGACCAATCAACAATATTCTTTGTATCCCTTCCAATGACCAAAGTAGATAAATGTAACCATAAGGAGAATGTGACGCAAGGAGTTTGGGTTTAGGCTGAGGTAACTAAAGCTACTGTACATTTGTTTGAGAATTTACTTGTAATTTATGTATCAAAAATTAAATCACAAGCATGTTGAATCTACGTAAAGTGTTACTAAATGAACTAACAAAAAACAAAAGACAAATGCTAAATAATGGTCTATTACAGCTTTGGAAAGGAGTGTTTATGCAAGTCCAAGTATAAGTCACATGCTCCCCTGTACTCCCTCCCCAGTGACAACGTTGAGGAATCTCTTTGGTAAGTGTACTTTGCATCCTGACCTTGTAGTATGCTGTATTGACTGGTTATTGTCTGAAGACTCAGCAGTAAGAATTGGGTGTCACTATTTATGAGGGCCTACATGGTGTAGTGTTCATGTTATTCAGAGCGTTTGAGTCTATCAATAGAAACTGTTTGCTGACCATGAGGTGTTTGTACAATGAAATGCTTTTGTGAATGTTTGACTACTAGGTATGGTCCATTGTAGACAGGCTGGAGAGTTTTCCATACTGCATCTTGTCTGATAATAGATGTGAAGAAGTCATAACCTTTTGGTGGATGAATACAGATTATGCAAAGCAATGACTAACGTTGATTGGTTTAAGTGATGCCATATGTAGTTCCAGACTTAAGATCACAGACAGGATTACACCTATCACTGGTGCTGCATCAAAGAAATCTGTCATCAGCTTGATAATGGCACCATAAGTCATTTCTGCAGGAGTGATATTATATTCTGGTATGACATAGGCATGGAGGCCCATTAAAATGGTAGGTAAATTTTTGACCCAGTCTTCTCAGAATCGAGTCCTTAAGCGAATACTTAATCAAAGGCCATTGCTGTTATATATTACATAATTGTCCTTGTACATAACATGTGTATAATTGTGTTAACTCTAATATTAAAACATATTCCTTGGAGATGAAAGAACATGCATTTCTTTTCACTTTAACAACAAAAGAATTTCACTCCTCCAAAAGCTTTGTGCTACAATTCCTTTTAGTTTTTAAATGATTATAACAGTAATAATGAACTTTCCTTCCGTCAGTTTCCTTACGTATTACAGTATCACTAGTTTGCCTACGCAGTGTTGGTATTTTCCGCGAAAACATGCTTTGGATGTTGGCAACGCTCGAGCCCTGACGTTACGCTCGCCTTATTGCAACGCTGTCATAGTGCACCTTTACCCGGATTTTTTTTTCCCAAGTATGCCCCATCCCTTACGGTTCGGCAAGTTTCCTTGCGCATTTCAACATCGCTAGTTTGTTTACCCAGTATTGGTAATTCAGCGAATGCAGTTGTCACTCTTAACGCTCCGCCCCCAACATATCGCTATTCGTATGCACTAATTTGCAGTTTACCTGTGTTTATAATGTCCAAGATATACAAATTAATTAAATTACTTCTTACCTGCGGAGAAAGAAACTATTTTCTTTCCTAAGCAGTTCAGGTTATGTTATGTAGCACTAACAAATCGCTATTACACTTCGTTTTCACAAATGCAAATATGAAACAGAATTTCACCGAGACA
Organism: Mantis religiosa; assembly: GCA_030765055.1. Taxonomy (NCBI): domain Eukaryota; kingdom Metazoa; phylum Arthropoda; class Insecta; order Mantodea; family Mantidae; genus Mantis; species Mantis religiosa. The sequence goes on from CM060954.1 coordinate 57,733,627, forward strand.
GACAGAATACCACAAATCCAAAACAATTCCTTGATTCCATTCAGAGAGTATAGGGATCGTATTACTGTGTGAGAAGGACAGTCAGAGAATACAGATTACCAATTTTCTCTTGAAGAGACGTTCAGAGCTATATGAATCAACACCAACTCCAACTGCTTGGAGTTTGTGTTGTATGGATGCACCACTTCCATTTCCGCTGGATTAGAAAATTGGTAGTTCATAAGCTATAATTACAATTATATCATTTAAAACATGTGCATAATATGTAAATATTCATGTTGCAATTGTGATTTCAACAACTGCATTATTATAAAGTTTTGGGAAATTCTGTTTGAGTTCCCTTACGACTAGCGTACATGTGGGATATATATATATATGTCTTGCGGTCATTACCGGTAACCACATGATCTCCATTCCAGCCTAAACTAAATTTCAGCTATCCAAAATTTATTCTGGAAAACTCAAAATTATACATAATTCTTCCTAGTTTATTAACTAATCCACCAGCGGTGCACCCTGTCTGTAGCACCCGGTTCATCATTCCCTGAGGAGCAACAAGCTACCTCCCTTCTCATCACCCACTTAATTTACACCCGTCATCCTTTAACTTCCACATCCCACCACTACGTGATTAAGCTCTTCCCATAGCAGGTACACGATTTGACCACCCTTCGGGCTGTTCCAAACAGCCCGCCACACACACACGCGCGCGCGCTCGCTGGACCGCAACGAGAGAGGACCGCTAGGCAATCTTCAGGTCTGGGCTATCGCCACCACTTCGAGATCTTCAAGATTACTTCAAGAGCTTCAGTCACCGCACCTCAGTGGCCAAGACGTCGGGAACGTCTAGAACTTCTCGGCGTATTTCTCTTGCAGCCCTTACGCAGTCTGCAAGAACGTCTAGAACGTTAAACCTGCTCTACTTACCCATCAGCCCACCTTTACCTTTCTTCCATCACACCCATCATTGTGACAGACTTAAGGCTCAGAGCTCTGCTCGCAAAAGGATTTCGTTCCTGTAACTCATTGGAGTTACTTCGCCGGTTTTATAGTGTGAACCAAATAAGTCACGCTAAATATCAGTCCATCGAGGCGTCAACCTCTACCTCGCGATCCCGTGACCCTGAACTGGACCGATCGGAACACGTTTGGACAAAAGTACCCCCCAGCCAAAAAAAAAAAAAAACTATCAGAACCAGACAACAAAGAGCTCACAGTCGTTCAAGTTCAGACTCTGAATCAGACTCAGACATTGACCAGACTACTGCGCTAATATCTGACACACCACAGGCTCCACAATCATCAACACAAAACAACACCCTGTCCCCGCTCTATCGCGGGAATAAGATTTTATATATCCTCAATGCGAATCTGAAAAAAGAGACCCGTTTCTAGTGAACAAGTTAATGCGAAACCGCGTCAAAGATCTCAGTAACATTCTCAAAAAAAAAAAAAAAAAAAAAAATAGATAGATAGGCCTAGAAACACATATGCTATTACCTTCAAGAACCAGGCCACATTAGAAACATTCAGACAGGCCATTTTTCCAATAAATTTTGGCAGGAATGCTGAATATACAACACTAAACTCCGAAAAACCCAACCAGGCCAGTACCAGACAAAAACAGACGATCACGGCTGTGCTTAAGGGCGTCCCTTTTAGTATAACTGATAGCGAAGTCCTGGTTTCCATTCAACAAGAGCATCCGGAAATTACAAGAGCAACTAGGATTATAAGTCAAGGAAGACCAACTCCCCTCATTAGAATTTTTGGCACATGTGTTAAAACAGTCAACACAATACTGGCTCTGGGGGCAGAAATGGAAGGGCAAAATTTTAGGGCAGAGCCCTCCAGACATACAGCCAGGCTCCTACCATGCCGATAATGTCAAAAGTACGGGCACAATATGACTGAATGTGCGAATGAAGCTAAATGCTTCCATTGCAGTGCGTCTAGCGACACCAGACGCTGTGAATATAAAAGCAGAACAGCCATAGCTTACTGAGCAACATGCAATTCAGAGGGACACTACACAGGTCAGGTTAAATGCACCGCCAACCAACAGCAACCAGATAGCTGAAATGCACATTTTGCCATACTTAGTCAAAGCGCCAGCCAAACCTCCCACTAAAAGCCAATGGCCGGCAATACAACTCGCAGAAATTCCAAAAACAAAATAAGAACTAAGTAACAAGGAGACAATAAGCACTCTCCGGCACATCATAGCAAACACCGAACAACAAACAGAAGTCACGCAACAACACATAAATAATGCCCAAGAGAACCTTAAGAAACACATCGAAGATGCAATTAACCAAGCCACACAACACATCCTGACAACAATAGTTCATGCCATGTTTGATACCACGCCCTCCAATCAAAGAACCAGACTGATAAATAAGCTAAACGAAACAGCAAAAAGACCCTCAAGACAACTATTCAGGCCCTGAAGATAGGAAACCAAATAGCGATCCTGATCCACAACACCACAAAAGAAACCAATTAAATCCAAATTTAAGCACCAAACCCAGTATGGCAGGAGTTTAAGTTCACAAACACCATAACCGTAAGCTCCTCCACATTAACATAAATGGTCTCTCAGGGAAAAGGAAAGAACTTCAGGAATTACTAGAACACCATGGACCGGGGATAATAACAATTAATGAAACAAAATTAAACGTAAAAAGAAATTTTAGCATGCAACCATTAGATATCTTCCGAAAAGACCGAATCAAAAAACGAGGAGGAGGAATCATGATCCTCACAAGACCGGAGCTACATGCGAAACAAATACCGTTACCGCAAATTTTCTAGAACCTTGAAGCAATCATAATATAAATAACCATCAAAAGGAAAAAAAATCCACATAGACACAATATATGCACTGCAATCTGAAGACTTCCCAGCAGATCTAATCCATTACCTCCATGAAAGCTACACTGAAATGATTATTGCAGGAGGTCTAAACGCAAACCACACCAACCTTTTTAGACGAGTAAACGGACCAAAACGGGAGGGAATTATACCGATTACTTCAGAATACAACACTCAGAAACATATACACACCAGGACCAAACAGAGCAGGAACACGTCGAAGACATAACCACTGATGCACCACCCAGTACAGGCCATCTCGCTCTAATTCTAACCATCAGAACACAACCTTGGAACACAGAAAGCAGCAACACAATAGAAAAATTCAGCTATGCCAACACCGATTGGAAACTTCACAAAGAGACAGCGCAACAACTGACTGAGCAGGCCACTTTCCCTGCAATAACAGCATTCCAGGAAAATGAAATGAAATATATAGTGTTTAACGCCCGCTTTTACTACATACGGCACCGCAGGCGATGACACTGATGATACATGAGATGAAGATGGAGCACCGTTGGAATGAGATGGCGGGGAAACTGGAGATCCCGGAGAAAACCCGCCCCATGGCCGTGTTGTCCACCACAAATCTCACTTTGCGGTCACCTGGGATCGAACCCGGGCCGCCTTGGTGAGAGCCAAGCGGTCTAACCACTGAGCCACGGCGCGGCCATCATGCCAGGATATAGAACAAATAACAAAAACATTAACTGAAATAATAACAAAATTTAGAGATAAAGCCACTCCAAAAATCAAAATTGCCAGAAATGCCTTCAGCAAATTTCTTCCGAAATACAAAATCGAAACAATTAAACAAAAGCGGAAAGCACACCGTCAATACAGCAAAACACATGCTCCAGAAGACAAAAGAATTTTAAACCATCTCAGGGACAAGGTAGGAATGAAATCTCAGAGCATGGCATCTGACACTGGAACAAATTGATCGAAAAAATAACGCAGAATCACAACAAAAACCCAGCGTAATTTCGGCAGTTAATTAAAAGCACAAGACCCAAGACTACCACGACATACCCTATTAAAACGACGGTGTGACACTATGGGACACAAAGCAGTAACTAGAAGTATTCCGGAGACATTACGCAATGTTATTTGAAACCCCTGAACATCCATACTTCGACATCAAATACTATAGAAAAATAAACGCTCAAATAGAACGAAACCAAACCCTTTACACACCACAGTTTGAAGCAGCCCCTCTAAACAACGCAAACCCAGCTGAAAAACCGGTCACGGCACATGAAATACTTATGGTAACGCAGTATGCACGCAACACAGCACCCGTACCAGACGAAATCGCATACAAGCACATCCATCAACTACCCATGCAAACAATTACAAAATTAGCACAACTATAAAATGCCATGCTCAGATATTGCTATCATCCAAAAAGTTGGAAGCACGCAAACATCTTGCTATTTGAGAGACCGGGGAAAGATAAAACAGGCCATCAAAGCTACAGGCCGATATCTCTAATAACCACCCTCTCCAAAACTTTCGAGAAAATCAGACATCATTCATCTCAAAGCAGGAACGCCACAGGAGAGCGCCATCTACGGCTTATTGTACATCATCTACACCGTAGACACACCCACACTAATCAACAACTCAATGCACCTAGCGCAGTACGCAGATGACACTGCCTACTGGTGCACAAACCCCAGATATAACGTAGCCCAACGCTACCTTCAAAAGCAACTAAACAAGTACACAGAATGGACGAAAAGTGGCGCAATTAACCCAAACAAAACACAACTTATACTCATCAAAAATAAACACAAGCAAAAACACACAGAAATAGAAATGACGATCAACAACCACAAAATATACAGCAAACCGAGTATAAAATATCTAGCAATAACCATACACCACAAGCTGATAACCACACTGCACTACACAATACTACTGAGAAAAGCAAAACCAGTACACGCCACCCTAGGTTTCCTCGCCCGTATCAATAAGCAAGGAATTGCACCACATATTCTACAGAAGCTTTATAAAGCTCTCATCAGGCCCATATTGACCTACGCAGCGGTAGCCACATTCCCACTGACAACAGAAACAATGGAACGCATCAAATCCTTCGAGAGGAGATGCCTCCGAACTGTTTTAAACTGAAGTCAAATTACAGAAACAGAGAAATCTACAAACATACACAGACCGAGACGATTGATGACCATGTTAAAAAGGCAATGATAAAGTATATTGACGCAGCACATAAAAGAGTATATAGAAGAAGACTAATTATAACTGCAAAAACAATGAAACCACTATCCTCACTGAAAAGAATACCCCACTACTCCACCTAATCAAATTATATGACAATAAACAAGAGGAGGAACAACGGGAAATACAGGAACACCTTCAAGCCGTACTACCGAAAATAAATTAAACAACGCAAACCACACGTATAAAAAATTCTCTACCTGAAACTCTGCCCTACACCACGCATTTTCTAGGCTGAAGAGGGATAATCCCTAACCAGCCCTGAGACCTAGGTACCTAAATCCTATTTTGATTTGATGAGCTAGCAAGGCTAAAATGTTCTGTGACGCTAAGTGCGTTAACACATCTGATTCGCTACAGGCCAGGAATTTTCCCATCTGAAACACATAATAAATAAATCTCTAATGACTTTTTAGCTTTTGTTTGACAGAGAGCTTATAGGTTCAGTAGTATACATTGATTAAAAGACGATTGAAGGCAATTCCTTTCAAATTATTTAAAGCTTTTTAACTGGAAAATTTGGATTTTATTGCTGGGATTCGAGCCAGATTCGAGTCTCCATCCTTGATTTAATCAGTGAGCTACCATAAAATATGCAAAAACATTACATTCTCCACAAGATTCGCTTTTTTCAGTAAACCACAACGATAAGAAATATTTAATGGCAACTTACAACTTACAGCACTGTAAAGTACTTAACTCCTATGCTTCACAGTGTTACCAAATATTAGACCAATCAATGGAAATGGCATTGATTTTCCGACTGTTTAAGACTTTCTAAAACCAACTAAGTGTTGAAGAACAATTTAATTATGTACAAGCTTGTTTCTTAGAAATTTAGCCAAGCAGTTTCATTGAACATTCAAATGCTAACACAGTCCATTTTTTCCTTCTTGATTGTTTTAACACCAAAAGTTGAAACAATGTCCACAGGTTTTCTTATAAAATAATATATGTTTTAAATTTACATGACTTTCTCTATCTACTCAAACTATTCTTCTATTTCATGATAATCGATATACAGCTTCTCTAAAACCAGCACGCGAAGAACTTCAGCTACAATTCCATTGGAGCGAGCCTTACGTGGGCGGTTCAGTAAGAACGCATATTAAGTATGAAGACGCCAATTTTTTCAAACATAAATTATTTATTTCTCAACATACTCCCCTTTTAGAGATACACCCCTTTTCCAGCGCTTCTGCAATTTTTTAAACCTCTCCAAGCTCTGCAACATACCCTGTGTCTCCATGATGACCTCCTCATTGGATCTAAAGTTTCTTCCTGCAAGCCATTTCTTCATGTTTGGGAACTGGAGAATATGGGGGTGTGGCAGTAATTAATGTAGTTTGGCGGCAGCAACTCCGGATGAATGTGTTGGGGTATTATTGTAGTGAAACAGAACTTTCTTCTTTGCAATATGGGACCGTGTCTCCTTTAACTTCTTGTCGAATTTGACTAATAATTCACTGTAGTATGCTCCAGTAATCATTTTTTTCCCAAGAAGTTAATGACACCCTTCGTATCCCAAAATATCGTCGCCATCACTTTTCCGACCGATCAGACAGTTTTTGCGTTCTTTGGAACAAATTCACGCGAAGCAACCAATTGTTTTGATTGTTGTTTGGTTTAAGGAGTATAATGATGAATACAGATCTCATCGACACTGTCAACTCGACGCAAGAAGTCCTTCGGATTTAGCTTAAACACTCTTGGAAGTTAAGGCTCCCGTTTGTGGTCCACCGTGAGCCAACGCGGCACTCATCGGGCCAGTAGCTCTCATCTCCAACTTATCGTGGAAAATATGAATTGCAGTTCCCGTCGAGACACCTATACCCTCTGCCAGTTCGTAAACTTAAGTTCGACAATCAGCGATAATCATATCGTGGATTTTTTTTTCATACTACCTCGATAACTACATCTGCAAGTCATTCTGGGCGCTCCTCGTCAAAAGCGGATGTTCGACCGCGTTTCAATTTCTTGCACCAATATCTGTTATCATAGAAGACAAAAGATTTCCATAAACAACATCCAATTTCGCTTTTATTTCCTCGCAAGTTTTCTCATTTAAAGTAAAATGCGAATCACTGAACTATTTCCATTTTAGCAAAAACACGTTAAACAACTTATTGAAATTTTAGTTAATCAATGGAAATTAATCATTTCTCCACACTATCCATATATAGGCTAAGGTTTTTGATAGAATCAGCGTGAAAAATTCAATGACACGCCGGAAATTTAAATGCCATTTGATTCCAAATGGGTTGCAGCGACTGGACGGAAATCAGGAGATTCGTGGTTCAAATCCCGGCTGTGGCATTGGATTTCTCATGTTGACTATCGAAAACTTATTGGAATGTATATAAAATCCAAACTTTTAAATTAGCACCTTTGATTACGTATAACAAATGACAGTAATCATAACACAAACTTCCCTTAGCAATATGAAACACGGGTATTTATTGCACCGCCCTAGTATGATTGCTTTTTATATTGGAGCTTCTGATTAGCTTTCTTTTCAAGTATCATTTTGAGCAGCTTCCTTGTGCATTCCTGCAGACCTCATCATCAGCTAAGGCAGACCACAAGGACACAGAGATAATTACGCCCACTTTGGAGTTTGGTTATCTATGGTCGCGCTTTTTATCAGTTTGTGCTGTTAAATATATATATCGAAGTTGCACTGCACCTTAGGGTGCACGGGAAAATGCCCACTTTTATCACCTTCTCCTCACTCTAAATTACCACCTAGCACCAGCCCTGTTACTCATCCACCAGTTGTGAGCCCAGCTCCGACATCAAAAAATAAAATTTTTCACCACCACCAGTAGGGCAGAAATGGTGAGGCTAAACATCTGGCTGTAGCCAGCTGTCAACAATCTAGGCATTTCCAAGGAGACTACTCGATTAAGCCAAATATAGGAGAATGAGCTCTCCCAACTTTCCTGGTGTAAGTTGCCAATGCAGAAGTTTCCTTAGATGGAATCAGATGTCAATGAAGCTGAGTTTCGTGAGGTATCCAATGGACGAAGGGCACAAACTACCATTCAGAAGAGTATGGCTATGATACAATGAAGCACAAAATTAATATAATTTCGAATCAAACTAGTACTACATGCTCCATATATTGCTAGTGTGCAACTAGAATGCATTATCCTTAGAACTTGGGTATTCAGTCGATATTAGCTCAGTATGTTAGGAAGATTTAATGAAATGTGTTTATGCGTGGAGTAGTACAGCTCAAAAGTATATTAACTTAGTAATCAACTTTGAAATACCACCAGTTGATAATTTAATAAAGAAATCCATAGTTCCACGACCACAGAGAAGATGCAGGTAATAAAAACAGACGAGTCAAGATAGAAAATGGGAGCCACAGATCCAGAAACTTGACCTCCAAAAAGTAAGTATTTAAGTGATGTAGTGTGAAAACCAACTACAAATAGTTTTATGAATTAGCTTAGATTACTTTTAGTTTAGTGTTGAAATGAATGTCTGCATATAATTGAGTGTTCAGGAAATTTTCACCTAGTCTAAGCACTTGATTGGGATAATCAAACCTTACAAATTTAATTACATGTTTACATTCATCATCAGATATCTGTTGTTAACATTTTTGTTTTCTCAATTTATGCAAAAGCAAGGAAACTGACCACTATGGGGTTCAGAAGCAATCACTTTTATACTTTCCATGAGAGTTTTGTAGGCTCTTCTACTTTGTTTGGACATTACACTTCACAATACTTTTAATATATTTCTTGTTATAGTAAGATGTGCTCTGCAGTAATGTGCAATGCTGGGCTGATAGCACCATTTTGAGTTAATTGAACATACTCCTAGTGACATCTTTAGGAATTTCTCTTCACCAATTCCTGCTTGAATATACAATAGCTTTTTAGATATAAAGTCCATACAACATAGAGCCTTTCTATGTAAACAAAGCCTGAGTAAATGGATATTAGCACATTTTTTTAGTTCAACGCTACAGCACATTAACCATACCATGTATAGGATACAAAAATAACAATAACTCCAATGGCAGCAGAAAGTATTATAAAACTGTAATACAATGTGTAGAAATTAATAAATCATTCATCTTGCCAGCTAGCTCTAGCACAGATCTGTTTGATGCTTAAATATCACTAACATGTGAACGTAACCCGGATGAGAACAAATTAAAATAATTGTATTACAATGCGAACATTCAATCAACAGAAAGTTTTCCAGAGTTCTGGGCATTGGAAGGAAGATTTAAGTCAATTTTCATCTTTCTCGTTCATCAGCACAGCACAAATGACAAAATTTCTAGAGTTCTCTCTAGTTACACCTTTGAAAATAAAACTGGAAAAATTCCACCACATGTATATCTTAACCTCTGATCCTAGCACCTACAACTCTATTGATTTAATGCATCATCTGTAATTACACGGGTATAGTTTTAGAAGGCATGCGAGTTGAGCAATGCATGGCCATGGTGGCTACACTGTGCCAAGAGCTGCACCAGAGTGGAAGATGGGGAGAGGGAAAGCAACATTTGTCACCGCATATTGCCAGCAGCAAAGGATACTTCAGATAGCATGAACAGGAACATTATAACAGGTTTATTTACTGAAAATAATGTATCCGAGTTTCTGAAAGCAACTTATGGTAGAGAGTTTGCTAGCTCATCATCTTCATTTAATTCAGAATCACCATAATCAGATTTATAACTAAATTTTACTGTTGTTACTCAATCCCATTTCTTATTTAAATCTTTTTGCAGTTTAAAACAATGCCAACATGACTACCCCAGAGCTCTTTTGTAACTCTGTCAAGCACAGAAAGCATAAATACTGGCATTTTATGTAGCAACTTCTCCCTCTCTAACTTAGACCAAATTAATGCTATGGATTGTACTGGCAATAAGGTAATTTGGTACCCTTTTAAACCCACTTGTTTTTGGAAATGAATCCTATTTGAGCACAACTGGAACTGGATATTATTGGAGGAAACTTGGCTCATTTTACCTATGTCCCTAAGTGAGGTATACCCGGGAGAAAGGATGAGGCAAAAGGAGACGGGGCAGCCATCCCAAATAAGAAGGCAGGGTACCTACATTTTGCTTAGATGGAAACTTCTCCTGGCATGCCAGGACAACTTCACCTTTAAACCAGGCATTAGGCTGATCACCTGGTTCCCTATTGATCCTGGTTCTCTATTGGATCCAAAGCTTCGATTTCTCAGGTCCAACCTTAAAAGGGATAGAGGAAGAAGAATCCCATAACACCATGACAGTGGTACAACTAGGGAAATTAAAGAGAAAATATACACAGAAACCCACTTTTAAGACAGCTACAAATAATTCTGCTATCCCACCGTAATGCCTGAAATAATTTTCAAGTTTAACACTTGAATATTAAATAGCAGCCGAACATTTTTTATACAAAAGAACTTAAGATTTCATATATTCACTTCTCAAGACAATGATGTAGGTTCTGGAAATTATAGTATCATTTAAAAGCAAATTTTGAAATTGATCATGGAGATATATAGGAATTTATAAGAGCAGGAGAAATGATATACTTTTCATTTTTATCATTTTTTTTGTAAACTTTATTTTTTTCTTTGTATAACTCTCTTAATACTTTCACACAGATTCTTGTACAGGAGGTTCATATCCTTCAGGACGATCCACCTTGGCACCAGGCTCATCCGTACCTCCCTTTCCATCACCATGCAATTCCAGAAGCTTTGACAGTTCAAACCTGGGCTTCTTCAGCACTTTAACCTGCACAAAAGTTAGCATACAAGGATGTAATGTCAAACTAGTGCAAAGATCTTACACAAAGGAATAAATCTGAAAAGGTTGGAGGGAAAGAAGTACAAGAATCTATAAGCACAGATAGAACAGTATAAGAATAATTTTGTTATGAACGCAGAAAATTGTGCAGATAAAAGCTGTGGCATGCATGATATCTCATGGTTATTCACAACCTATTTCTGTACTCAGGTTTAACTAACTTAACTGGCATGTAAATTTTGTGAAAAAAAATTTGTTGATCCATATGCTCAAAAACCTGTAAATGTAAACTATGATCAGGTATAATTTAATGCTACATATCCTCCTCTTACTAAACGTTAGCTACTAAACCTCATATTTTAGACAAAATTGCAGCAATAGTTATTCAGAGTACTAGTTACTGAACTTAATTTGGTAACGTGTTGTCCAGAATATTTTAACTAAGTTCAGAGTATTTCAGTGTATGTCGTATACTTAAGACTATGTAATGAAATTTACTGTGGAATGATAAAATATAGATATTTTATTGAAACCAGTATTTTATGTTCTGATAACATGTTTTGTTACAATATAAACTACAGATTTTGTTGCTTATTAACTTTGAATTAAAGCATCACTAATTACTACAGTAATAGATAAAAGGATTTTAAACTTTAATACATCAGAAGTAAGGAAAATACATACCTTGCGAATATAAACATCATGAAGTGGATAGATTCCTTGGCATGCCTTTTCAATATCCTTTGCAATTGAATCTGGTAGCAGCTTATTAACAACTTCTTTCAAATCACTAGAGGAAATGTCACGGGTGATGATTTCCACCATCTTCTTTCTAATAGAACGTACCTAAAAAAGAATGAATTCCAGTGCACCTATTATACTCCAGTCGTACTCTCAAAACCTAATATGCATAACATCAGAAAATACAGTAGCCTCAGTTGGTAGTGCATGTTTTTGTAATCATTATTTCATGCAGTGAAGTTGTCATCATTGATAACTGTAAATTTATTGAAATCATACTTTCCAACCCAAACTCATGCTTTATAGAATGCAAGCTATTGGAATTCAAGACAACCATGTCAACTGTACCCCATTAAGAGTACTGTTTTACATTTGGTGACATTCTGTCTTTCAGTTGACATCAATATCAACTACTGTTCAGGTATCAATTGTAGGAGTTAAGCTGGTAGATCTGCATTATCTTGCAGAAAAGTAAACTGTTGGACTTAAATGGTTGTGTACAGATCATTGATGTTCCAAAAATGCATTTATTATGGAGTTTAGCGCTTAAATGTGTTCCGCACTTTGTAATTGTCAGTTTTACAATACAATACAGATATTTTGCAGCTGGAAGTATGTTTTCAAAACAAGATTTGCACAATTTTTACTGACTGGTTTGATACGAAGTAAATATTGTGTAGCTTGGCAATACTTCAAGTTAGTATAATGTTGCCAACATGAATTCTTGGGAGCTACTATTTAACTGTTTACTCTGTAATGCAGGTCTGAATTTGATGCATTCCTACCGAGAGCAATTTCTCCACTGCTTATTATCACCTAAGAGTTATTTACTACTTACAATGCATATATGTTTATGTAAATTGGTTGCAATAGCATAATGCCTATTTGAGAAAATGATAGAGCATGCATTAGATGTTACAGATGATTATGAGCTTAGATAATACCATTTAGCATCCTTACATCATTTGAAATGAATAATCTCCATGGGAACAGAACAATCATTGGCAATTGTGCAGAAGTTGACACAGTTTGAATCTAACCTTGCATTTAAAGTAGAAAACACCAACTTGCAGCCAAAACAACTATGCTTGCTTGCTTCCTACTTGTTCTGAGGCTAACACGTTTAGCAACTATGGTCTAATTCAGGAGTTGAAGTGGACATGTTTTGTAGTGCTAAAAGTGAGAGGAGGAAATAACGAATGATTTTTAATGCATGGATCTTAGATTTCATCATTTCTTGCATGGCACTCCAGTAATAGGACATCAAGTTCAAATATCACCTTGTATTTTTTAAACTGCTGGACATAGAAGTAAAAGTTTCTTATCCATGGTAGTGTCTGGTTGCTTGCAAAGGGTGCACTGCTGGGAATTGTATAGACTGTATATACTAAAATGCCCTAAATTATAAGATCTGCCAAGTTTTGCGAACAAATTAGAGAGAGAGGGGGGGGGGGGGAATAGTGTATGCATATGTTAAAACCAGTCCATTAAATAAATGAGGATTTCATAGTTGGGCACCTAAGATTCTGTAAAGTATCAAATCAATGCAATACACAGAGGTTGCAGTAATTCCAGGAGGCCTCACTTCTGTGCTGCAGCCCTTGGATGTAAGCATAAACAAATTGTTAAAGGACTATCTGAAGAAATTTTACACCAAATGGATGGCAGATGATCACGCCTTCACCTAAAGTGGAAAAATGCAGAAACCTTCTACAGAACTTTTCTGCAGTTGGATTGCCAAAGTCTGGGAAAAATTTCTCCGAAATGAAAATCAAGTAAGTGTTGTTTAGTGTCATTAATCGACTCTTTAAATTTAATTGATAATCAAGAGTTTTAAGAAGACTGGCATCTCCTGCGCAGTGAATGGAACAGTAGATAATCTCATGTTCAAGGATTCTGACGCAGCGTAGGGTGAGACGGACGATGACAGTGAAGATGATGATGAAAGTAGCAACGACTCCCAGTAAACAACTGAGTTTCAGATATGTAGAAAACCAATAAAATGCTTTTTTAAATCATTGTTAAAATAATGGCAATGGTTTCAAACTATAAATTTGCATCATTCACAGCAGTTTTCTGATATACTGATACATCTGAACTTTGTGTGTGTGGGGGGGGGGAGAGAAAAAAATAGTAAAGCCACACAATTTCAAATACGAGCACGGGCCAAATAGGAAGTCCTCTGAAGAGGAGAAATGTGGATGTGAAGGGGACTAGAAATGTGAGCAAAAGTTTAAGTACTGTTATTAATTTTTAGATGAGTCGTATTTATTCCAATACAGTTAAATCTCGATATACTTAAGTACTGTGTTTGTAAATATGAAAAGTAAATTAGTGCTCATCAAGAACAAAAAATGAAGAAAAAGGAAAGGAGAAATATGTTAATAGCAAAGTTGAGCACAATTCAAACAAGTCCACCAACAAAATACACATATCAATGTATTGCAGAGGGATATACAAGCCTAAACAGCAGGGTTCCAAGTTTAAGAACATTCCAAAATGTATAAGATTAAAACTAAATTCAAATTATCAGCACACCTAACCTATTTTCCCACCAAACAAAATGGATAAATACAATCCACACAAAAAAGTTTAACACATAATTCAATTTATTTTAAATTGCAAAGTTTGTTATTGGCTGAATTGGATCCATAATACACAGCTCAAGTAACAATTTCAAGTAAATTTACTACTGCAACTTTTCTACATGACAATCTTACCTGCGTGTGCTGTGCATAGCAAGTTTTTCTTTGTGATAACTGGTCTTTGTTTGTGAAGCCAATGCAAAATACACGGAGCAGGTATCCATCTGTTGTCTTAACATCCACATTCGCCTCAATGAGCGTCTGAAAAGTAAAACTTTGCTTATAACTATTCCATTATTAGGAAGTTATCATGCAGTTAAAAGAGCTAAAATCTAGCCTAGCTTCACTTTAATAATTATATTTATTTTTCTAACAGCATTTTCATACAGGCACAAAGAATTTAAATAAAACAACCCTATAAATGCTATATAGTTTGCTTCAGTTGGTAGTGCATGTTCTTTGTAATCATGTACTCATACCCTACTAATCATCATGAACAAACTTCCTGTACACAAAATGTAAAATTAGATTTGAGACATTTGAACACAAAGTACCCTTTGTGGCTGATTGTCCAAATGTTTTTCAGTTATTGCTTTGTGTGTAAAACCAACTGCAGAATCAGTTAACTCACAGAAGAAAAGCACTTTTACTATCTCTGAACCTATTATAGATTGTATACCAAACACACACTAGCATAATTGTAAGATTATCTGTAGTTTTTGAAGATGTATGTTAAGCAAACAACTCCCAAACTTTTGAATGATATGAAATAGTAAATAATATAAACAGTAAAATTGAAGATTGTTACAGTTGACATTTGATTATATGTGACGGCATTCACACAAACCCTCCTAGTCATTTACATGATTAGCAGTACATTAATGGACATAGATAAGCTGTTAAAAAGTGGTAACAGAACTGCACCAATTTTTCTTCAATATGAAACACCAACATCAAAGTTTTAAATTCTGTCAACAGTGTTTAAACATTGCATTCTTTTATGCAATATATATCTTCTAAATTATTGCTAGAAATTGTAGTTAGGTTTGTGAAGAGAAATTGACAGACACCCAGATTTTATACCTCTTTCCAATAGTGAGCAGTTACAGATTTGATTTTTTATTTTAATTACAGTGCATTTAATTTCAAGGCAGCTTTTATACCAGCATTCATTATTTGAAAGAACGTGTAATATGGCTGTTTGGGTTTGCTTTGCATAGCAGCCGATATGAGACTTATTTGGAGGGATACAAAAGCTTTCAACAAGGGACATTCAATATGTAATGCAATGCTTTTTTTTTTTTAAGGCAGGTTTGTTTTAATCAAATACATGTTATTTCCCAATGTTTTGGCCACTACACAATCCTATTTTCAACATAATCTCCATTCAATGTTACAGCCTTATACCACCTTGATGGGGGAGCATGTATGCCTGCATCGTACCACTCTGCTGGTCTATGTTGGAGCCAGCATCTTGCTGCATCAGTAACTTACATATAATCCATGCAGTGCTTCCAGCAGTCCATCCTTCATTGGGCCAAACAGGTGGAAGTTGGAAGCTGCGAGATCCGGGCTGTGAGGTGGATTAGCAAAAACAGTCCACTGAAGTTTCTAGGATATGCAGACTTGAGTGAGGCCTTGCATTATCGTGCAGAATAAGAAATTCATTTGCATTTTTGTGGCTACAAACACGCCGAACTTGGACTGATAGTCGACACGAAAAATTCAATGCCATGGCCAGGACTTGAACCCCAGATCTACTGGTTTCCATCCAGTCGCTCTTACCATTAAGCTACATGGCCAATTTGCCATCATGACATTAAATTCTCCAATCGACTCATATTTCCCCGGTAAACCACTATGGTCTCTCACATCCGAGATATAGTTTGTGGCGACTTACTATTTTAATTACTTGAGTCCCAGGCTTCATAATTTAACTCGACTGGAGAATTTAATGTCATGATGGCAAATTGGCCATGGTAGCTCAATGGGTAACAGCGACTGGATGGAAACCAGCAGATCCGTGGTTGAAATCCTAGACGTGGCATTGAATTTTTTTATGTCGACTCTATCAATTAACTTTAAAAACTGAAGTTGTTTCTTCAATTTCATTAGAGTACCACAATACACTTCAGAGTTGATCGTTTCACCATAAGGGAGGGCATCGAACAGAATAATTCCTTCGGAGTCCCAGAAAACTGTAGACATGACTTTACCAGCTAGGGTACGACTTTAAACTTTTTCTTTGAAGGAGAGTTGGTGTGGTGCCACTCCATGGATTACTGTTTTGTTTCCAGTTCGAAGTGATGAACCTATGTTTCATTGCCTGTGACAATATTTGACAAAAAATTGTCACCCTCAGCCTCATAATGAGCATGCAATTCTGCATAGATGGTTCTTTTGCAATCTTTATGGCCAGTTAGGCGTTGAGTACCCAGTGAGAATCTTTTGAGTATCCCAACTGTGGATTAATGTGTCAGCACTACCAACAGAAATGCCAATATAAGCAGGAAGGTGCTTAACCCTTTCACCGATATGGACGTCATATGATGTCCAAGTTAAAATGCCCCAAACCGATATGGACGTGTATAGACGTCATGCACATACATGCATTTAATGCTCATTTAGCGCCAATTATTTTAATCTTGCTGTTTTACAATAAATTTAAATTAGTTCTATAAGGAATGTAAACGTATCCTTAAAGGTTTCTTTTTGAATTGTACACCTCCAAACCTGGATAAACACCCAAGGGCACATCTGCATATTCACGCCCAATAATATTGGTTTCCTTGCGAACTTCTTTTTCGCAACACACTACACATTTTCGAAATGGTTACAAGTTGTTTGGGTGTGGGTGGTATACTTTTAGGAAAGTGTTTTCTCTCAAGTATGAGGGATGATGTGGTGAATTTTGTTACCCCCTAGTATAAAGAGGCCTCTGAGTATTATAATACTCAATTAGGTTACGAGCTCTTTATACGCGCAAGTACAGGTAGATGAATGTCTTTTACAGCTCTGAAAATTACTAAACAACTGTGCATAGTTACATCCAGTGGTATAAAAATACTTTTTTTTACCATTTAACTCTTTTCCGTAAAGAGGGATAGCTGGTAATAGCTGATCCGTATCACGCATATTTGACCCGCCATTTCCCCAAACAATGGAGTGGCTAACATGCCAGCTGTAGACAAGTACACGTCACTGAAACGTATGTCCTAAAGATCTCCTTCATAATCGTACAACAAATCTTCCAGATTTTCTACAGTAATATCAGAAGCCTGTACACATCATATCCAAGTTAATTTATTTGCTACATTACCGGGATAAGCCATGGTTAACATAATAACAGATGCTGACAGAGTTTTCATTCCAGTGTGCGAGTGTGTGACGCAACATATTCTCGTCATATTATCGCTTGGTATAGCATAAATAAACTAAACTTGAACCTGAGAAGTCGCTTACGTAGCTATACATACATACTATGGCTCGTATACACACAAAACAAAATGATTCACATATTAGGCGCGTTCGGCACAAAGAATGGCTTTTGCTACAGTGAAACAAAGTAGTGAAATTTCAACAATTTATTAATGTAGTCTCTACTTTATTGTTACTGTAGATTTATACTGCCTTTAAGGAGTTTTAAACCAGTTTTTGTTTCGTTTAAATAACTTAATAAATACGGAAGATACGGAATTGTATTTATGATGCATTTTTACAGCATTTAACAATTTAAATGTCCTGTTCTGTTTATTGGGTATCCGTTGCCGGCACCTGAAGGGTTTAAATGGCC
This sequence comes from Mantis religiosa, assembly GCA_030765055.1. Taxonomy (NCBI): domain Eukaryota; kingdom Metazoa; phylum Arthropoda; class Insecta; order Mantodea; family Mantidae; genus Mantis; species Mantis religiosa. Next base: position 57,751,640 of record CM060954.1, read on the forward strand.
ATCGGCGAAGCGGTTAATTGTGATCCATCTATCACCTCGAATAAGAGACTGCACATTCTAACATTGCAGGAGTCACAGCTGTGCACAGACAGCCGACACGTGGGAGATCAGACAGGTTTGCTTAACCTTGTCATGACGTCACCCAACAACTCACTGAACTTTTGTCCACTGCCAGGCCTTAGTCCACATTTTGCAAGCGACTATGAATATCTGTGATGCTCTTGATTTTCCACTTAATTGCTCTCTGTTTGGAATGCACCTCTGTTACACACCATTTTGAAGTGCTCACTTTCTTCTCGGGTAGCCAACCAGGTGAAAAGATGATTAAAAGATATCTAATCATCTTTTCACCTGGCTCGCTCCCAAAAAGAAAGTGAGCATATTTGTCGCCAGGAAAGCTTCAGGTCTTATTTTACCATTTTGAAGGCTAGTTATTGTGATGCCAGCTATCAGACATTAATGAAACTAATTGTCAAGCAGGAATATTTAAAATTGTCCTGCACATAATTTCCATTTTTATAAACTAAAATTGCCAGAGAGAGAGAGAGAAATGTGTTGCATTACTTATTGAACACCCCTTGTAGATTAAGTGATTCAAAGGCCGGATTGATAAAATACCACTCTGTATTTGACATCTCACCATGCCTTGTGGAGCTTCTTTTCTTCGCCAAATCAAACTTCAGCCAATTTCTTTTGAAACTCAAGAACACCTATCATGCTAAGAAATGTGGTAAGACCAGATTTTCCATCCTCACCTATTAACACATCCATTTTTCCCCTCCATGTTTGAGTCTGTAGCCATTTCACCACTACCCTAAGTTTATATCTAAGCGAAACAATGAGCAGTGAACAGATGTGCACCATTCACAGGCAGAACCTTTTTTGAAATAAACCTGCATTTATATGTCTAGTTCTTATTTCTTTACAATATATTTTATACCTTCCAGGACAACATTTTTAAATTTGGAGTTTATCTGATAATAAAATGATACTTGCCTGCCATTTCTTCACCATTGATCTTAGTTTATCAGTGGTGAGATCCATCCCATGGAAATTGGTAAGGACATTTCTTCCTTGAACATCCTCAGCAATGAGGCGAAATTTTCGGAACGAACGCTCAGCATCATTGTCATTTTGAAGGTCAGCCAAAGAAACTTCAAAGACTCTGTATTTTAGACCTTCTGATGCTATCTCTGTAACAAACATTTACAGCTATTAAAGTCAAGCATACTTAGCATTAATGCAACTATAATTGCAAAACTCCTAGTTGGCAGGAACATTGACTTTGATAAATGCTACTGAAAGTAATGGTCTACTTCTTTTGGAGTTACAGAACACACAGAAACAAAGAAATGTACAAGGTAAAGTGCTACATTAGCAACTGAAATACTCTTCCATCACTAATGCAAGAAGTCAAAAAATTAATGAGGATTAGGTGGAGGCTGACAGTTATCACTATTTAACCTCTTTTCTATTGGCTTCTTGTTTTTCTTCTTTTAGATTAACTTCCTATGTTTTCTTACAGTCAAGCAGGGGAAGTATTGCATTTAAAAAAAAAAAAAAAAAAAAAAAAAAAAAAAAAAAAAAAAAAAAAAAAAAAGAGAGAGAGAGATATATATATTCCCAAACAGCAGAAATGAAATTTCCTTGTGCCACCAATCACTTTCAGACCATTAATATCTGGAGTTTCAAATACACATTTTTCAAGCAGTGACTCTCTATTAAACTTTTCAGCTTCGTGCAATTTAAATAAAATTGTTGTAATCACAAAGTGACCTGCTTTATTTTTAAATCTACTACATTATTAGTTTAACATATCTAAAATACGTGAACATGTAATGAAAGTTCACATCAATAAGAAATAAGGTTTTATAATAGTACAAGTACACAGAAATTTATCAAATGCAACACTTTGAAAAAATGGCTATCTGTATAGTCACCACGCTAAAGTTGAGATGCTTTCTGTTACTCCTTATTAAAATGTTATGCACTATCTGTCAAAAAGGTGTAAATGTATAATTTGGGTGGATCAATTCTCTTATATATTCAATTAGAAGGTATAAAATTCAGTTGTGACCACAGATGCAATATACTGAGATAGAAATTTTAAGCGATTCCTCATTCTGGAGTTCCAGCTATATACCATAAAATGCACTAAATATTGCAAAATAAATGAAGCACTTAATATGCACTTTGACTGTAAGGTTAGTAGTTCTGGATTACCATCCCCAAACAGTCCAATAACTTTCCTTCCAGCACTTTCATCACATTTTGCACATGCACACTATGAATGTAAAAGTTGAAACATGTGCCGCAATAGCACTAATGCAAGCAGTTCAGAGAAATAAACTAGATGGCACCCCCAGTATATATTGCTGGTAGCCAGAACACAGATGTCAACAAATGTGTATTTAAATGAAACAAGGAAGCAGCTAGCAGTCAGTCCAAACCGGTTCCTTGTCTCATACAATTAACAGCATCTTTTACCATGTTGTATTTCCAAACCATTTGTTATTATTTACAATGTACTAAAAAGAAAATAAAGTTATTCTAATACTACTAGCTTCGCTGGTTTGTCAATCCCAGTAGTACTCGAGCTCTGCACATCTTTCTGCCAGTGTGTCTTGCACTATCAAGCAGGAGCCTAACCATTCTTAGCAAATACTCTGACACCCTTACTGGTGTGACAAACCCGGTTTGATGCTTTGAAGCCACCTCGCCAGAGGAAGCGCTCAGGTAAAAGCAAGCGGTACCATCAGGTTCCTATCCTAGCCTCAATCCTCCATAGCATAAACACGCAACAATGGACCACAATAGGTCAACACATACATTATGGTGTCAATTACTCAAAGGCATTACTTGTTCCTTTATTTGATGGATGTGAGCAATACAGTAACAGACATTTTGCCATACTAGGGAAGAAATGCCTCACAGATTACCTAAGTGCATTCACTTTTTTACAAATAAAAGTAATTTTACTGTAAATAATTTATTGCACAGAAAGTGGTCTGGTTTAATTTAGTCATGAATATATCAGTTTGCAACTAAATAATTTCCTTGGTTGAGTACGTTACAATGTGATTGCTTAGTTACAGGGACAGATTTTGTTCGTTTTTATAGCACTCATCTAACTTAATTGTGGCTTTAGTGACCGAAGGTTTGCACTCAAAAGTTGAAAGATATCAAATTAGATTTCATATTTATTTTTAACAGCATTAAACTGCCTAGAATAATTTAAAGCTTAAAAAAATTATATAAAACCTTTGCTGTGCAGAAATATCAAACAAAAATGCTTAAGAGTCTGCTTCAGTTGGTAGTGCATGTTCTTTGTAATCATTTAATTCATGCATACTTTTAAATCATCATAAGCAAACTGTTGTATATGACGTAATATAAGGTTTATAAAAACATACTCTATGTAGTGAATGATTTACTAGTTTAATGATGGCCACATTTAATCAAAACATGTAAAGAAGCAGTAAAAAGCACAATGGAGATCTCCAGCGAAAGTTTAATTTCAAGAGAATACAAGATCTTATTGTAATTTTTTTACCTGTAGAAATTTTAACCCTGAAAAGCTGTACAAATACATTACTATACCTCTCATAAATATAATGGACTTACAATGCTGAAAGTGCAACTTACGGAAAGTAAATTCTGTAAAGTCTTCAAAACTGCAAATTACGTAAACAAATATTAATATTAAACTGCAGTCAAATGATCTAGATGGCAATATGATGCAAAATTATGATACAATCACAAACCAGTGCATTTCTGCTTTATAACTAGAACAATGTAGCACAGCTGAGGAAAACCTTATGAGAATAAAGAATGAGGTCTGGTGATTCTACCCCATAAAAAGACGAGTGAAACTGTACTTTGAAGTTACACCTGCAAACATTTGATTTTATTAACAGTATCTGAGTAGATCTAAATAATGACATTCTTAAAATGAATGCAATGGTAGCTCCAGTTCATAGCTTTCCTGAACAATCTGCAGAACAAACTATTAGAGACCTTGTAGTGAGTGTAAAAGCTTTCCCTAAATGATTGGAAAAATTTTTCAGGGAAAGCTTAAAATTAAAAGAGATACCATAAGATCCATGTTGGTAAATGACAACGTGAAACTGCAATGGAAGTTTACTGCCTAGGTGGTGGTAATATCACATAGGCATCATTGCAATAAACAGAAGAAAATCAGGAAGTAATAGGCCTACTTTGGAACCTGAGAATAACTATTCATATGATTATTAAATTAAAAATATTTAAGTACAAAATTACATTAAGGCACTGTAACAAATATGTGTAACACTTATTGCAAAGACATAAAAAGTATTTTCTCAAAATTAAATCCAATAACATGGAATACACATTAAGCTTTAACAATGGAATTTTATTTTAACCGTTAAGTTTTCATGTTACTGTTCAGCAGAGAAAGGAATACTCAACATCTATGTTGATACCCAACCAACATGCATTATTAGCAGAGTACAGCACCTCCTCTCTGGTTCATTCTGCGACTTCCCATCAGAAACTTTAAACCAGGGGGTGTTAAATGGGATAGAGACTCTGATTCCAAGGCAACTAGAGTTCTAAGGTAGGTCATTCCGGAGAGTCGCGGTGCCATTGGCTAACGCGCATGACGTCACTGAGAATACAGTTCAACCGCGAGAGTTAAACACTAGCCCCTCAGTATGTGTTATTTAAGCTCTGCTACGTGTAAAATCGGAAGGAATAAACATCCACTTGTGTCAAAGTATAAACTTGAAAGAAGCGTAGGGACAGTGAAGCACAAACTAGTGTATTGTAATGTGTATTGTAATGAAGGTTTTTTCTAGCAGTTGTATTAAGAGTTTAAAACATGTTACTATTCATATGTACTTAATCAGTGTAGCTCAAGAAAATGACGAAGCAACCCATTGAAGATTTTTCTTTGCTGCAAGTTTCCTGATCATTTCTGCCTTCGCTCTTTTGTTTAAGTGCCTAATTCTAATGAAGGTTCTTGTCCTCACATTAAGAGAGATCACCTTGTGATGTATTTCGGAAAACTTGGAACTTATTATAGAAATTAAGTTTTGCATCACTCCATTACACTTCGCAGCACTTTGTCCATGGAAGCTACAAAATATTACTTCTGTACCTTGTTCTGCCGTTTCAAAAGACTGTTTTCTTTCTTCAGGGCTTGCATCTGAGTCTTTAGTCTAATTATTTCCTCTTCAGCAGCACAGAGTGGTCAGGAGCTACCTCCGTGCTGGTCGACGGGCCAATTTTTTTTTTTGGGGGGGGGGGGGGGGGGAGATAAAGATACTATAGTAGACAGCGCCCTCTTTCGCACTGTCCTAACTTCGCACCGGCGATCTCTTGCTGATATTGCCTATTAATAAAACAGTTTTATTATTCCATGCGTCAAACTTTTCTTATAAAAAAGGAGCGAATAAACTCAAGTGTACACATAGAAACAAATACATAAATGGAATGTGTATCTGATAATTACCTACAAATTGGTTTTGCTGGTACTTGCTAATACCGCCTCAAATACACCCCCATGCCAATTAGGAATTTTCTATGACGGTACAGCGTCGCCCTTTAATTTTCTTTTCAGCGGCAAACCTAACAGCTCGTTTTTTTAAATCCCGTTCATAGTTTTCGGGCAGGAAGTGATCGGAACAAATCCTTGCATTATTCACATTAACCGGATCAGCCCTTTTACAGCGTAAAACCACTTGCGCTGTAGTTCTCGTTCTTTAGACAAACAATGGAAAATCACATTCGTAGTTTTATACGAAGCATGTTTGCTTTCAGCAACAGCGCAATGGTTTTCATAATGTTACGACAAAAAACACAGCCAATAACTACAATAGCTCATAAGCAACTGCATCTCGTTTATTTCACCAGAAGGATTGTGGAATTTGCATGCATCAGCGCCTTATCTTATCTTATAATGTGCAATCATAATATTGCATTACGCACATTCACGTGTAAGCGCTCTTGCGTTGTATTCTCAGTGACGTCACGCCCCTCAGTCAGCAGTGACAGTGTTTGGCGCGGGAAGGCGGGAATGGCCTGCTCTGATTCCACATTAAGCTTCTCGAAACGGCCGTGCGACAAATTGAGCGCTGCACATCAACTTTAAAATCTGTCGGTGCTAACGGATTCTAAGCCAAGCCAAATTAAGCGTGAAAAATGGTCATCAATTTGTAAAATTCGCAAGACTTGTAAGACCTGCAATGGCATATGAACAGCAAGAATGGACTTTCACAAAGAGCTATCGGTAAGTAAGATGTTAGCATGTAGCTAAATACCGAAAATTATAACTTAACCTAAATTGTACCTTCATATACTAACATTTATAATTAAATTATTTAGATTATGTAGCACTTTATAATGTATCAAGGATGTGTTACATGAAAACGCATTAGTTTAATTAACCTTACTATTTAATTATTACTGCACAATGTTTTTCTGCTTCTTTTTAGCTATCTCATCATCTCAGGCTACTAGGAATACAATGGCAGAAATCAAAAGTGTGGAATGATTGGAAATTTTTTATGTTTATTGTTTTGGTGTTGTGCAGTGATTATCACTGTTGGTAGCGTGGTGGTAGCATGTCTACCTCATGTTCAGAAGGTCCCGAGTTTGAATCTCGGTCAGGGCAAGTTACCTGGATAAGGTTTTTTCCAGGATTTTCCCTTATCCCGAAAGACGAATGCTAATCAGCAGTTATGATTTATCCAGTTGTATACTCATGAATAAAAGATATGACATTAAAAATAAACCAAGAACATTTTAAGCTGATGAATGAAATATATTGATTTCACAATCATGACATTCCATGTCCCTGGACCACAGCACAGCAAATGTGTTAATGATGCAATTAACAGTGTGTTGACATCTAGCACCACTTTCCTCTGCTTACTATCCAGGTGCCCAAGGAAGATTAATTACAACTATTATATCTTCTCCAAGTTTAATTCAGTTGATACGCTTCCCTGCATGTCCGAATAATTAATCTTGCATATATGCCTGTTTGCTTAATCAGCTAATGGCATATATTTGTTAAATTATTCTTTCTTTTCACTTATTGATAAGGGACACTTTTATATTTGCTTGTATATTGCAATATATTAGGGTTATAAGATACTATGTTAGGTGTTTGATGTCAGGAGACATGTAGCCTATGTTGAATATTTTATAAATAAGCCACTGTAGCAGAATGTTTAATTATGGCAGTTAGGTATAGTCGCAGGTTATAGCAAATCTGTCTTTATAATGTGTGTGCCTTATTATGATTTATTTTTAAATGTTGCGAGTGTAAGTGGGGTCATGTTACCTTAAAAATTTGCAAACAAAAGATGCAGCTTGAGCCATAGCCCTAAACATTGATGAGTGCAATTCACGTTACTTGCAAATGTGATATGACTAGAAGCACAATTCACATTTCCATAAAACAGTTTAGAGAGACACAAGAATACAACAGAAGACGGTTTGGGTCATCCAAGAGCTACAAATCAAAATTTAAATATATAGTAGGCAACCTCAACTCATGGAAATACAGGCAGCATCCATGGTCAGCGTTATCTGTGCTAGCAAGCGGGCATTGTGTTACAGTTGATAATTTGAGTACAGCAGCATTTTATCAAGTACAGAAATGGCTACCTCATCAAATTCTCTCCCATCTTTTCTACACATTTTACTCTGAGAACACTATCTACTAAAAGATAGAAGAGGTGGACCGAAATGCTTAAATCAAGCAAAGTATAACATTGTACTCTTGGCAGTGAATAGGGTGGTTACAAAGGAGTGGAACAGGATATGATAGAGAAGCTTAGACACCATGGCTACTCATCCTGATCATAAAATCAGTAAACCGGCTGTATGCCTAAACTATACAATTTCACTTTAAATTGTTTAACTTAGACCATTTAAAGATGGCAAATTTGTTAAAATTCGTCTACATATGATGACCAATGAAGTTTGCCCTGAACATATACCAGAATATAAAGCTCTTAGTTTATCTTCCTCCACTGTTATGCAGTGTAATGCAGATCTCGCCAACACTGTTGAACAGTTAATGGAGAGATCCAAGACATTTGTTACTTTCTAGCCTTAGATGAAAACCAAGATACCTGCGATACAGCACAATTAGTGCTTTTTATGAGAGGTGTGGATATAAATCTCCAGATAATGGAAGAAATGTTGGCTTTAGTACCAATGACCAGTGCAGATATCCCATTTTTCTATGGATGACCATCTAATCCCTATGTAGTTTCTAGGGCTAAGTGACAAAAACTGGCAGCACTGAACTTGTATTTCAGTGTGGGGAGAGTTGTTCTACCATAGAATTTCTGCTATTTGTTGTCTTGATTCTAGGTTATCCTAAGATAACATTGTGGTAGTGATGCGCAAATTTCTCTACATATTGCTTCAAGATTTTGGTCAATTGCTATTCTGTATGCATGCTTCGAAACTATTCAACTTACTTGTTCCTTGGGTTCTATTGACAAGAGTTTTGCCAATCTGACGCGTGGTGAACATCGAAGGCGCCTTAACATCGTACCAATCTTTTCTTGTAAATGGGTCCACACTGAAAAAAGAAATACATTTTATAATTGCGTGGTGGCTTATGGAAATCCGTAAATATGCATTAATCGTATGAAATTGTTTATTTCCCCCCTACTTTTTGCATATATTTTATAGTGAAATGCCACGATGCAAAAATACAACTGGTTAATGTAATTGAAGAAATCATGAAGTCGCTCATGGATATGAACTTAGATTTGTACTTCTTATTAGGAAACTTTCACTTATAATTTTTCAATACTATTTACATTTAATTCAAGATGTTAGTACATTCTCGTTTAACCGCATGAGCAACACTAGGTACCATACTCGTCATTTCACCGCATGAGCAACGCAAGCAATGACCTAAGTATCAAAAGAAATCTCTTCAATCCTTCAAATCTGTCACTTTATACATACACTCTTTAATTCAAAAAATATTCTTTTAATTATATAAATGTTATTTAACTTACATCTTCTTTTTCACGCCCTTCTTTCCGCCTTTGGAAAGACCTTTATTTTTCCCTACTGCCATGTTACCACGCTTGTATCGTGAAGAAGACTATCAACCGGAAGAATAATTTCTATCGAATTGCTAGCCAAGTCGATTTCCAAGTCGAAGGCCCATAGTTATTTTATTTTCATGTTTACTATATTTGTTTGTTTTAGCACATAATAACTTATATTTTGTACATAAGAATTATACATATAGGCACGTAAAATGTCACATTATCACTTAAAACTTCGATTATTATGGGCAGATTTTCAATACGCCCACAGCTTTCGATTACTGGTGTAGTATCGATTAGTTATGCCAGCAGTCCAACCAGCTGACAGGGCACAATAACAATAAAAATATTTTCTGCTTTGTGTTAATATCATTGATACTTCGTAATAAATATGAATTGATATTAAATTTTGAATGTATTGAGCTGTTTTAGGCCGTTCGCGGTGAGTAGGAGATTACCAGGAACTAGCAAAAATGAATCTCCAAACTCTTTTTCAAGATTTTAACCCAAGGTAAGAATAAATGTGACATTGAGACATTGGTTTTTGAAAATTTAAATTTTTAGATATCAATCTTTGACCCTCCCGATGAATATTCTTATTCTTACACCCGATACTTGTTAAATACATAATTAGTGAAGCTCCTTTAGTTGAGAGTGACTTCGTAAGTTAGAAGAAAGAGGTTAATTAAATTAATTGATACCTCTCTTTCTATAATTAGGACACTGGTGCAGTTAAGGGAATTTTCTACTCCCAGATATATTGAACTTTAAGTTTGCTTTAACAGTTGGTATTGGACATTTCAAACTTTTAATACAAAAATAATCCACTTTTCATATTCATCAGTTTCATGAACAATGTAATTAAGTCTAGCTGTAGTAAGTAGGCTACTTAATGTTTAAAAGCTGAGCGTAGTTAAATAAGATGGTTTTCCAGTGTTGCATTTGAACTTGATTCAGTGATGGACAGTAAATAGTACTCGCAAAAGGTTCTGATTCAGGTTGTGTAAAAACTGGAAAATATCAAACAAGGATACCAAGCTGTTGGTGATTGTTATTTATAAACATGATTTAATTGGCATACAAATACATTTTGCCGTGGGTCCAAATCAAGTGCAATAAAACAATGGAACAATTGTAACAAGGTCACTTTGGTCAATATTTTTAATTTTGATGTAATTTATCTATAGGTGAATAATGACATCTAAGCAGAGAGCATGTCTAAACATTTTAAGTCAATTTTAGCTTTTATTTTACTCTTTGGTGGATGTTCGGGGGGGGGGGGGGGTGGAGATCCATTAAAAATTGTGACAGGTGAATGAGATTTGCACCACATGCTATATCAGATTTGTGATTTGGAATGAGCTACAATATAACATCCACACTAGATCAATCCACCAGAAAACTAAGAACATTCATGCGACTGGTTAAAGATAAACAAGACCCTCTGAATAATGCAGGAATTTATAAAATTGACTGTGACTGTGGTGCATCATATGTGGGACAAACGGGCAGGTCAGTGAAGGTCAGATGACAAGAACACATAAGAAGCCAAAAATTAAATCAACCCGAAAAATCAGCCCTAACAGAACACACCATAAACACAGGACACCATATAGATTTTGATCAAGTAAAATTAATAGCTAAATGTAATAACTATAGACAAAGAATGATTAGAGAAAGCATTGAAATATTCAAAACACATAATAGTTTAAATAGAGACAACGGCAGACCACTGCATACTGTCTGGCAGACACTCATAAACAAACGCACGCGGATTGGGCACAGCATCAGCCAATAGGAGTAAGTGGACAGGCCGACCGCCAGAACCTCCAAGGGATAAATAAGCACGCATCGCCTCCACCGGCACAGTTGCTACGGAGCTGTCAGAGAAGAAGTCCTGAAGAAGCCCCACATAGTTGGGACGAAACGTCGACCAGAGGAACATCAAAGACGTGGTCCTACCTGGAAGACCCAGTTACTATGGACACTGGCCGCCATAGCCTACGCACTGAATATATGTTAGATGCATTTTTTTTGTAGAGTGAACCATTTTAAGATATTTCTTGCTAATGTTTTAAAAATTTCCAATACTTATCCTTTTCTCAAATTGAAGTCGTTAGTTTTTATCTCTTGTCCATGTAAAATAAATGGCATTTCAGTGCCATTACATAATGAACAATTTTAGGAGATTTGGCTGTTGCGTAAAGCCTACTGTATTTTCATATTTCCTTGCATCAACAAAAAATTAGCAATAAGATGTTTATTTTGATTATCATGAAGTAGAGGAAGTAAGTATTTGTGTGAATAGTTTATATGTTTGTACTATGCTAATGATAGTTATTTTTTAATTTTTTAATTTATTTTTTATTAAATTTATGTCCTCCAACTTTAAGTTATATGGGACGAATGAAATTGGTGAAATGATGTTCAGTTGAGCCCAAGGTTCATAGAACTTAGAGTTAACAGACATTCATTTTTCAAGTTAAGGGAAAACTCCATTTAATGATAGTAAAGACCAATACAGTGTAATTTACAACTCCACCCTCCATAAATTACAAAGAGATATTACACAAGTGTGATAGTAATTGATTATGTATTCTACATATTTAAAACCAAAAAGTGAAAATTATATCCTTGTATTCCAAAGCTAATTTCTAGGTTTTGCAAATCAGAATGATTTATGATTCTCTCTCTCTCTCTCTCTCTCTCTCTCTCTCTCTCTCTCTCTCTCTCTCTCTCTCTCTCTCTCTCTCTCTTTCTCTCTCTCTCTTTCATTGTCAGTTATACATTATTGTTTCTTCAGAAACATTGGAATCATCAATTGGCCTTCCAGTACTGCCTCCTTGGTGCTACCCATTTTACTGGGACTTCAGGAATATTTCCTGCCTACAGCATTGTCACATATACATATGTTTACCTTTCACATTTATAGATAGTCAGCACAGAATCATCTGGCACATATTCTACTGCTTAGAAGCATCATCAGATAGATAAGGATTCTTGTGTTACCCTATTTCTTCAATGACAAAACCATTTAGTCTGTATCAAGGAAAAAGTGGTGGATTAAAATACAGTTTGTTAAAAAAGGAATCCACTTTCCAAAATAGGTACAAAAAAGGAGGTGGGTTGACCTGTCATAATAAACAGGTACATGAAAAATAGGGAGTACAGAAAGAAAATAGTCATGTCTTTCAGAATAGTACCTAAAAAGACAGATGGTTTGCAGTTGCAGTAGATATGTGAAATAAGAAATCAGTTTCATCTACTTTAGGCTTTGTGCTGTTTGATAGATTGAGTCAACATGACAAATTCAATGCCATGGCCGGGATTTGAACCACGGATCTCCTAGTTTCCGTCCAGTCGCTCTAACCCATTGAGCTACCATGGCCAATGTGCCATCCTGACATTAAATTCTCCATTTGACTCGTATATTTCCCTGGTAAACCACTAAGGGCTCTCGAATTCGAGATACACCGTTTGTGGCAACTTACTATTGTAAGTACTTGAGTCCCAGGAGATCCGTGGTTCAAATCCCAGCCATGACATTGAATTTTTCATGTTGACTCAATCTATCAAAAACCTTAGCCTATATACGGCTAGTATGAGGAAATTATTAGTTTCCATCAATTAACTAAAATAATCAGAGTTAAATGATGGAGCCTGGGATTCAAGTACTTACAATAGTAAGTCGCCACAAACGGTGTATCTCAAATACGAGAGCCCTTAGTGGTTTACCGGTGGAATATACAAGTCAAATGGAGAATTTAATGTCAGGATGGTACGTTGGCCATGGTAGCTCAATGGGTTAGAGCGACTGGATGGAAACCAGGAGATCCATGGTTCAAATCCTGGCCATGATATTGAATTTTTCTGTTGACTCAATCTATCAAAAACCTTAGCCTATATACGGTTAGTATGAGGAAATTATTAATTTCCATCAATTAACTAAAATAATTTGTGCTGTTTGTTAGCAATTACATGAACACTGAAGCGTAGCCTTAAGTTTTATTAAATGTATGAACTAAAACGAGTAATTGCCATCAGGCTTTGTCCTAACAAAATATGTTATCACTCATTTTGGTATGTTTAAAATCAACTAAGTAAGGTTTGTCATAATCAGGGTTAGGACTTTTAGGTGCAAATTTCATATGAAAAAAGGAAGGTAAAAGGGAAACTTATATTCTAAAATAAAATGTTTTTATTTTTGTAGCAAGTTCCTAGTCCATGTGTGTTTGATGAGTTTTACGGCCTTATTTGCTCTACGGCTAGATGGTACAATTCAATGGAGCTACTGGACAGTTTTTATACCCATCTGGTTTTGGAAATTCATGGTCATAACTGGTGCTCTGGTTGGAAGCTATGTGTGGTGGAGATATCCTCATTTCAGGTAAATGAAAACGGAAAGCAAATAAATTCTCTGTTTTGTTCGACTTTGGAAATATAAGACATGTTTGATGACTTATCTTTGTTATTTGAATTACAGGCTTGAAGGAGAAGCTTATGTTCATTACAAAGCAATGCTTATCAGTTTAGCACTACATCTGATTTTGCTCATGTTTGAACTTCTAGTGTGTGATAAGCTAGAATCAGACAGACATTTGTGGATACTTGTTTTTATTCCTTTGATTTTTATATCCATTGTGTCCATTGCTGTTTGTATTTGGGCAGTTAAACATGATAGATCATTTGAGGTATGTATGTTTTATGTATAGTGAGTGTGTACCTGTGCTCTTTTTAATCTCATATTGAATTATAAGCTCTAAGCTTATATTATATTTCCCATATAACTTGCTTTTATTCTAGGCAATCCCTGTTATTGCGAAGGCTAGTTTACAATATCTGGGAATGGAAACTAGAATGAGAATAATGAAGTTGTAGTACATCTATATGTCAGTGTTAAATTAACAAGCAGCTTTCCTTGGAAAAAGAAAGAAGACTTAAGTTAATTTTAAAGTTTTATGGTCTTATTCCTGGAGATAACAAATTAAAGCCATTTTGGGCATACAATTTGTTGCGTAATTACTCAAAATGAATTGTTAATCTCTTTGAACTTTACATCTTTGCCATGAGCCCATGGAAAATGTTAAGACTGTGTCTCTACAAGGCTAGATCACTGCCATTCCATTTTAAAAACTTAAGCTTCTTAGATTACTAAAATTACAGATGTGACTATGAGTGTATTTGCATGCTAAACAATTTCTTTTATTTTGTAGAAGCTTAAAAATGAACTTTGATTTGCAGTCATTAACTTAAATGTCACAAATTTATCATGTGTGTTATGTAGATGGCCACGATTGTATGTACAGTAATCTGAATATTACTTTCACATTACTTTCTCTGTCCACTTCTTTACAAACTAATTTTACAAAGGCCCATTTTTCTATCTACTTCATATTTACTAAATAAATGTTTGTTGACATTATTTTTTATAGGAGACTGAAGTAGTACTTAAATACTTAAAATGTGGTTCTCTGTATGCTGGTTTTAAAATTCTACTCTTTTGGCGTGACTTAAAAAAAGTACAACTTAAGCACTTTAAAACCATATTTTAAAATTTAAATGGACTACGGTGAATATTTATGAAGTAGTTAGATGTGAACTGTTATTTTTAATGTGATCTAAAATTATTATATATTAAATTTTTATCTATCCTTTATCTTCAATTTTATCTATCCCTTATGGTTTATCACATTACAAAAGTTTTTCTTATAAAGTATAATTTGGGGTGGCAGAGTTTCCTTGACAATCTGTGTGCCACATCCTTGAAAGATGCTGATCTTATGTACCAGTTTGGTATTTATCAGACTCTTTTTCATAGAAAAGGATTATATGGGTTTGCGGGCGATGGTCCAGTAGAAGTTCTTCCACCACAGCCCAGCCTATACAACAGCTGAACCAATCATAAAAGATCACACCAATCTGGAGTTAGCTCCGCCTAAGCATAGTGCATATATAAAGCCTGTGAAACCTGAAGATACATTACAATATCCCGTCATACCTTATTCACACACTTCATCATTATCTCAAAAACCGTACCTTTGTTGTATCAAAAGACAACATCCTCTCTCATACCTACTTCATAAATGCAGGGGTACCTCAAGGTAGTGTCCTCGGTCCTCTGCTCTTCCTCACTTACATAAACACCCTTCCAACCTTAAGGGGCTGCAACCTATATTTATTTGCTGATGATACAGCCATCACAGTAGCATCTAAGCGTCATGAAAATGCAGTGCAGCGAGCTCAAATCTTCGCCAACATGCTACATGTCTGGTTCGCCACCTGGCGGTTGAAACTAAACGCCACCAAATCCCAAGCCGTCACCTTCACTAGAAGACCCCTCCAAGACGTTCAAAATCTGCATTTAGCAGGAGCGGACATTCCTTGGTCCACGCATGCCAGCTACCTAGGTGTAGTTTTGGACATGCATCTGACATGGAAGGAGCATATAACAACCGTAGCAAACAGAATAAATAGAAGGATGGCCATGCTCTATCCCCTATACAACAAAAAATCAGCTATGACGCTTAGCAACAAACTTTTGCTATATAAGCAGGTACTCAGACCTGCAATCACTTACGCCTGCCAAGTCTGGGGTGCAGCGGCCAAATCCCATCTCTACAAACTACAGATTCTCCAAAACCGTTACCTTCGGTCAGCAGTTGCTGCCAATTGGTACATCCCAAATGAAAATATCCATTCTGATCTTTCCTTCCCAAAACTTTTTGACTACATATTGCATCTATCCCACGCCTTCTATGCAAAATTACCTTCCAGTTTCAATAACCTTATCCGAGGTCTCGGGGAATATGATCTTGATCCTGGTGAGAGATACAAGCGTCCCAGACTTATCCTTGGAACTCAATAACTTCAAGTCCCCTTCCCATAAATCAAACATCCTTACTCTTACACTAATCTCAACTTTAATTGCCACCATCTACCCACCATCCCTTATAAATACCCACCACCATGCCAGTAAGGGACCTAGTCCCGGTATGGCAAGAGTCGAAGGACCCTCCTCCACGGAGGAGGATAACCCTTCAACGACCCCACGGCGTGTCCATGCTGTATCAGTCATCGCCAAAATCTACAAGGAAAAACTATGGCCACGCACTGAAGATGTTTGGCACACCTTCAAACAATATGTCTAGAAGGAGAGCTTCCGCTGGACCACAGTCCACAAACCCGGTTGATAATTTTCTTTGTAATGACACCAGCCATAATAAGCCTACATATGTAGTTTTTCTGTTTTAGTTATATTGTACATACAAACCTTTTTTTTTTTTCTAAAATGCTTCTTTTTTTTTCTGATGAAACCATAGTATCAAATTTTTGGTTGACATATACATGCTCTGCTTACTCAAGGTAGATGCAAGAGAAAATAAAAATGAATTTGTGTAAAAACAGGCAGATTTATAAGTTCAAGATTCTGGATTGTGCATTTAGCAATGTGTCTGAAAATTTCTGCATGTATCTAAGCATTTTTAACTAAAAAGTTTTTTTAGTGCATAAGAATAGACCATGAAATCACAATGATATATAATGTATAGAAAGTTTCACATGATTGTTACATATTCACATTATCAGTTTGGCTATTCCTCATTTACCATACAAACAAATATTTAAGCATAGATTGTCGTAGGGTAACTGGGAATAAATTAATTATTGACCATAACAAAATGTGTAGTTTGAGACCTTGTTAATATTTTTTAAAGGTAAGCTGAAACTTATTTAACTTCAAAAATTTCTACAAAATTTGGCTTCAGAATTTACATCTAGTTTACAACATATTTACTTTTCTTCTGTGCTATAATTACACAGTACAACAATTTAACGTTTTTTCATGCCATGAAATGAAAATATGTAACTTTTACTAATTCGGGTCTGTTAAGTTTGAAGTCAGAAATTCCCTATCATACCGTTTTCTTTGGCTATAAATGTAGTTAAAGACATATTTGCAATTTGTAGTCATTACAACTTGCTGCTTTTACGAAGATATCCATGATTTTGTACGTTTCTTTCATATTTACACCATAAGCCACTGGTATCAAAGGGTAAATGCCACTCATCAGGAATATGTTCTGTGCCTAGTGGATATATAAGCTCCCTCACATTATTGTAATAAACAAGATAATCCGTTTTAGAAAAATATTTCGATAAGCCATGTTGACGCTTGTGATAAATGGATACTTTGGTACCCAGTTGTAAGAGATTCCATTCCTTTAGTATAGATTCTAACAATCTTGACTGGGCTTGTGTGTAATTTAAATCTCTTTTTGTTTTTGGATTGCACAATTGGGATTTGAGATTTGGGAAAATCCCAATTGGGATTGGGATTTTGGATTGCACAAATTCAGAATCAGAGTTAGGAGTGAAAGTAGTAGTGGGACCAGTCTCAGAAGTAGAACTCGATCCTTGCTCTTGTGGGGTAAATTTTCCAGGTGGCACTGGAATAAGAACTGAATTGCTATGCTTAATAGACCTTTGTGTGGTGGGCAAATTTGGATAGACTAAACTCTTGGTATTTTGGGGGAGAAACCAGAAACTTTGGTTAAACAGAAGTAACAGTCTGTTCTGTCCATATCATAAGAATGCAAACAGCATAGAAAGGCTAGTGCCAGCCTCTCAAATTACAAGAACGTCTGCTACAGCAATATTTAGGAACAAAACTTCTGTCCTTATCTACTGTAGAGTTAAAGTATAATTCATATGCTTTGGGATTAATACTTTCTCTTTGAGATTTTGTAGTGAATTCACCACACACATAACAAAATATGTTAAAAAAATTTACACACTGACGCGACATTGTTGCGTATTTGTATGCCCCCTTTGTGTGAGTTTTGTAAACTAAAGGTCTGTTTAATGCACCTCTGTTAAACTGTTAAAAGCACTGTTATTCACAACCACAAAATTAACATCTGAACTCATGTGAAATACAAAACATGCGATCATGTATAAAGGTCTCAACAATAAAAAGTCCCTATACTCTCCTAATTTTATTCTTTTCAAATAACAGTGGAGGAAGGATATATGTATATATAAGATATACATTTGGAAAAGAATGTTAACAGAAATGTGTCATGCAATAACTTCCAGTAACATCACCTGCAAGATTATCTTATGTTTACCTGCAGTCAGACTACTCCGGAGTGATGGCAAGGTGAATATCAGAAAAAAGCGGAATTGTATCACAGAACAAAAGCCTTACATGGCGTGAAAAAATGGGACTGCATTTTCAAATTCAGCATACATGATAACAGATATTTCATAGTTTCTGGTATTCTCTCTCTCTCTCTCTCTCTCTCTCTCTCTCTCTCTCTCTCTCTCTCTCTCTGTACAGTGTTATTTTATAGTTTTTATTTTTACAACTGAAATATGATTTGTTCTCTTTTACTCTAGGACAAATTAGATATTAAAGTGAGACATAAAAACAGTGTATATACTCAGATTTCTATATTGTATTAATGCTGTATTGTGTTTTATTTACTAGCTGGAGTTGTTTTGCTCCGTCAACATTCTTCAGTTCATATTTTTGGCTCTGAGGTTAGATGGTTTTATCTCCTGGAGCTGGGAGGTTGTGTTTGTGCCGCTCTGGATCTTAATGTGTCTTTCACTTGTCGGTGTGCTGTATACTATAATTTTTGCTGGGATACTTCTAAGAGCCCCTGAAGTGAATCCACAGCAACGACGAACTTCCTTTAACAGTGCACTTGGCTATACTTTTCTTGTAATTCCAATACTTATATTCCAGGTAAATATTTAAAAAAATATATTTTTCTGATTTTTTCAATAACAACTTGGTACTTTAAAATATGTTAATTGTTAGAGTATGCAGTAAAAAGTTATACCTCCATAAAACAGTGGTTATTGTTGCATTTTGCTTGAGATTTGACAATGGAGAAAAAATTAGCTGGTAAAAAAAGATCACTGCATTATATGAGCTGTGAATTTTAGCATCAGATCATTAATAGCAGTAAAGTGCTGATTTTATCAGAAGCCACTGAATTGTAAAGAGAATATAGGGCTCCTTAAGTTATACAAACTATAGTTGAAAACAAAGTACCCAAAAAATTAACATTCATTTTCTAATTAGCATTAAAGTAAAAACATTAATGTTATTAGTATTTGCAACCATATTCAACTCAAAACACGTATAACACAATATTATACATGTACATATTAGTAAAGTTCGTTAGAAGTATTAAAAATAGTGTTATATTAATTTATAAAGATGAAGAAACTATAGAAAACTAAACATCACTAAGTAAAGAATAGGGGAACATGGGATAGGACCAGAACCCTAAGGAAACATGAATAAAACATTGGTGTTGTAATATATTTAATATCGGAAATAATTTTCTTATACGTAAAGATTATGATACAATGAAGTACAAAACTGATACAATTTTGAGTCGAACTGGTACACGATGCACATGAATAAAACATTGGTTTTGTAATATATTTAATATCAGAAATAATTTTCTTATACATAAAGAGTATGATACAATGAAGCACAAAACTGATACAATTTTGAGTCAAACTAGTACTCGATGCTCCATATATTGCTAGCATTTGTCTAGAATGTGTTTTGTTAGGACCTTCTTATCCTCAAGAGTCGACATCAGCTGAAGATGTTATGAAGGTCTAACAAAACACCTTCTAAGTAAACACTAGCAATATATGGAGGATCGAGTACTAGTAAAATTATATCAGAAATCATGTTTATTGAACAATTGAATGTCTTATAGGTAATGCGTATATCAACATAACAGTATTTTGTTTCATATTCCAAGTATACTTTGCAGTATACTTTATGAATTCTCAGTGGGACAAAACCGGATAGTATTAGTCTTTGTTTCTAAGACATGGTATGCATATGTATAGGTTCAATTCATCATCTTCCCAGCCTTCATGGATCCATCTGAAGCACTTCATGCATCTCGTCCAACCATCCCTCCTCTTTGTAAATGCATGAGACTCATTACAAAAAAGACATGTGGAATCATTATCATCCAGCAATTCTGTCTCTGAGTCACTACCCGAATTACTAATTTCTAGGACATTAGAATTCTTTCTGTAGAACAATTTTCTACGTATTTGCCTTTTTTTTTTCTTTTTTTTTAGGTTTCTTGCTGCTTTACATGAGATAATTTTTTTTTTTTAAAGAAGAATCAGCTATTATAACGGTCTGTCCTCCTCTTGATTATTTGGAAAGTGGTCACTGATATGTTGGAACTGAGACTGCATCTCTTTGTGACACAGAAAAGGAAAAGGAAAATTTTTGTAATTGCTACACAAATATAATTATTTGTAACAGAAACTTCACTATCTCTAAAGAAAATGATGTAAAGTTTCTTATTAATTGAGATCTCGATTTTGTGAATATTCATTCACATAAAGTATAAACTTCATTCACATCTTCAGTCAAAAACAAAGTTGTCAACATTAGGATCACTAGAGGTCAGTACGTTTCTACAGTACTACCAAAATCTGAAAATGAAATAAACTTAAAGACAGAATTGATTATCAGTATTTCAAAATTCATCAAACAATTTTATTTTTCACAAAATTACGATCTAATTATTACAAATAATTGTATTTGTGTACTATTTGTTGCTTCACTGTAACTAGCTTATTTTTTTTAATGTAATTTTGCAGTTGCTTTTGCAATGTAAATCCATAGCATATTGAGAATGTAACCTAGAATAATAAAAGCAATGTGAAAATGCCCAAAAATTACATTAATGTGCATTACAATAGTCAGTTACCTTCTTTGAATCGATGGCAAAATATCTAAATGCTTGAGGACTTAACGATTCTGCCCCACCCTGTCCTAGCCCCAGTGCCATATTTTAAAATATTCTAGAATTCTTTCGAATCACACCCAACAAAGAACTTTCAAAGTATGCATTTAAATGCTTAACACCAAGATTATTACTATGCAACAATTATTGTTGCAGCTTTCACTATTTGTAGGTTCGATGAATTAGATGAAATATTAGATCACAAACTCGGTTTTGCTTCAACATGCAATAAATCCGTTAAATCATGTGAGACCGGTAGGAACACGCTATACATGACTGATAAGCATGGGAACAAGAAGTTACATATGTTGGTGACAGATGACACCATACTCCAGTAAAAATAACTGAATATTCGGTTTCACCTCTGTACCCAGTCTTACTCCATGTTCTCCTACATGTACATATTTGAGGATTACTTTGTCCTCCTCAGCAGATGTGCTGCGTTCTTATTCTGAGCATCAGAAATTAGTTGGGACGCCTGCTAAGGATTGGGACAAGTCATTCTGAAAATATGTACAGGCATTCTATATTTAGTGATGTTTAGTGTTCTAAGGTGTTCTATATTACCTATGTGATCACTTTGTTAAAATGCAAAAGTATTCCAATATGTAAGGACTATGATACAGTGGCCACGCCGTGGCTCAGTGGTTAGACTGCTTGGCTCTCACCAAGGCGGCCCGGGTTCGATCCCAGGTGACCGCAAAGTGAGATTTGTGGTGGACAACACGGCGTTGGGGCGGGTTTTCTCCAGGACCTCCGGTTTCCCCCGCCATCTCATTCCACCAGTGCTCCATCTTCATCTCATGTATCATCAGTATCACCGCCTGCGATGCCGTATGTAGTAAAAGCGGGCGTTAAACACTACACATTTCACTATGATACAGTGAAGCACAAAATTAATATAATTTTGAGTCGAACTAATACTCAATGCTCCACTTATTACTAGTATTTACCTAGAACGCGTTTCGTTAGGATCTTCCTAACATCATCAACTGTTGTCGACTAATGGATGTTGGTTTGGTGAACTCATAGGAGGCGATAGGTGCGTCTCTATTGGTATCTTGATGAACTTGAAGTTTGGGTTTTTTTCAAAGGTAGTGTCGAAATTAAACAATTTTCTTTCATATTTCTTTATGAAGATTTTTTCCCACGTGGTTAATGCAGCTGGACCTTGGACACTGTTTAATAAGTGGATTTCTCGTTCTATATCATGATTCTCCTCCCAAAAATGGTTACGCCACCGCCGATTTATCTATTTCTTTGTTCCTGATGTTCCTAAAATACTCTTTAAGCCTAATGTTCAAGTGCCTTTTAGTTTTTCCAATGTAAAAGTTGTCACAGCCTTTGCTGTTTATCCGGTATACACCTGATTTTTTGTCTGTGGGTATCTCCTTTGTATTATGTGATTTCAAAAGGTGTTGTACACTAAATTTGTTCTGTGGGGCCAAAGTAATATTGTGCTCTTTGAAGACTTTTTGGAAAAGGTGTGTAGCTCTGGCATGATATGTAAATTTTCTGTATGAAGTTTCATTGCTGATTAGGGAAAGAGTAGTTACTTGTTTGCATCTTTGTTGTCTTTTGAATTTATCAATTTTCTTTTTGACCAATTCAGCACTGAATCCATTGTATTCTGCAATGTGAATGATATTGCACTCTGATATATTCCATCTTGTTTAAAGGTACATTAACCAGTCTGTAAGTTAAATTGTTGATAACAGCATGCTTGTGTTGTCTTGGATTATATCCATCTGATTTTATGAAATTTCCTGTGTGTGTTTCCTTCCTGTGTATGCCAAATTCAAGTTTTGTATGTTTTCTGGTAAGTTTCAAATCTAAGAAAGGGATTTCCTTGTTTGTCTCTTTTTCTATGGAAAATGTTATTGCAGGATTTTGTAAATTAAGTAGTTTTAATGCATCCTCCACTTGTTCTCATTTACTATTGCCCAAATGGCATCCACATACCTATACCAATGTTTGAAAATTAATGGAAATATATGGGTTTCCAAAAAGCTCATGAAGAGGTCTGCCAAAAATGGGGACAATGGGTAGCCCATAATAGTCCTGATTTTTGTTTGAAATTTTTTTTATTGAATGTAAAAAAGGTCTGTTCAATGCAAATATTTAAGTGAAGGTATTCCTCTATGATGTTTTGGTCTTATTGTAGGGACTGAAGCCATATTTGCATGTACTCCATGAGTTTGTCTCTTGGCACACTTGGGAACAAAGAGATTACATCAAAAGACCATTCGGTCAGTGGGAGAAAATTGTAGATTTTTAGACTTTGTTTAATTTATTAATTTATAGATGAGTCGTAAGTGAAGCCGATGTGTAATAAATACGACTCATCTATAAATTAATAATTATTTCGCTTCACTGTGGTGCTCCAATACAGTTAAATCTCGATATATTTGTTTAATTTCTTTTGGTATGATCATTTTATCCTTGATTGTTTCATTTAACTGTTGACATACATAGGATGGAAACACACAGAGGAAATTTCATAAAATCAGATGATTATAACCCAAGACAACACAAGTATGCTGTTATCAACAGTTTAACTTACAGGCCTGTTAATGTACCTTTGAACAAGATGGAATATATCAGAGTGCAATATCATTCACGTTGCAGAATACAATGGATTCAGTGCTGAATTGGTCAAAAAGAAAATTGATAAATTCAAAAGACAACAAAGATGCAAACAAGTAACTACTCTTTCCCCAATCAGCAATGAAACTTCATACAGAAAATTTACATGTCATCCCAGAGCTACACACCTTTTCCAAAAAGTCTTCAAAGAGCACAATATTAATTTGGCCCCACAGAACAAATTTAGTGTACAACACCTTTTGAAATCACATAATACAAAGGAGATACCCACAGACAAAATCATGTGTATACCGGATAAACTGCAAAGGTTGTGACAACTTTCACATTGGAAAAACTAAAAGGCACTTGAACATTAGGCTTAAAGAGCATTTTAGGAACATCAGGAACAAAGAAATAGATAAATCGGCGGTAGTGTAACCAGTTTTGGGAGGAGAGTCATGATATAGAATGAGAAATCCACTTATTAAAAAGTGTCCAAGGTCCAGCTGCATTAACCACGTGGGAAAAAATCTTCATAAGGAAATATGAAAGAAAATTGTTTAATTTCGACACTACCTTTGAAGAAAACCCAAACTTCAAGTTCATCAAGATACCGACAGAGACGCACCTATCACCTCCAATGAGTTCACCAAACCAACATCCGTTAGTCGACAGCAGCTGATGATGTTAGGAAGATCCTAACGAAACGCGTTCTAGGTAAATACTAGCAATAAGTGGAGCATTGAGTATTAGTTCGACTCAAAATTATATATGCAAAAGTATTGTTTAAAATATATTTTTAATTTTAGATTGCTAGTAGTTTATTATATCAGGCAGAAATTTTTTACTCCTACATGACACAATTATGGCTTTGGGGTATCTATTTCTTATATCTCAAACGTGTAGGGCTTTTAGTTTGTTTTTTGAAAGAAAAAGTAATGTCCAGTGTTCTTAGAAATGCATGAAGCAGTCAATGCCTTTAAATTGGTATCCTATTAGGATTCTGCACTTAATAAGCAATTAAAATAATGAACAATATCTAATATGGGGCAGCATTTCATGAGGGATTCTGTATGGCAACATAATCTTTTACTTTACTTTTTGACACCTTCAAATCAAGAAAGACAATATTGTGATCTGCAATTCCAATGTTATTAATTGTGAAAGGTAAAGTGGTAGGGTTGATAATTATTTTATTAAGACATGCTTTGCTGCTACTTGTAATTCATGTGGCTTTTTTATAATGGAATATTATATTTAAGTATTGAGCATAGTAACAAGGTAGGATTTTTGCTGTAGAATCCATTAGAAAATTACATTAAAATCTGCACATAAAATAATATATATTTTTTTCACATATAAGGATGGACAAGAGCATATCAAATTTCTGCACAGTATTATGGAGTAGGCTATTAGAGGATCTGTAAATACAAAGAAGAAGAGCTTTTTGTCTCAGTTTTCAACTCAGAATTGACCTGTTCAATGTCAACTTCATCATTCAAATGTGCAGTGAAGTTCTGTTTTTAAATTGCATATCATTTCTGACTAGGATGTTAACTCCTGCATTTCTTTTAAGGAACAGCAATATATTGGTTAATTGATGGAAATTAATCATTTCTTCACACTAGCCATATATAGGCTAAGGTTTTTGATAGATAGTCAACATGAAAAATTCAATGGCATGGCTGAAATTTGAACCACAGATTTCGTAGTTTCCATCCAGTCGCTTTAACCCATTGAGCCCCTAGTGGTTTACTGTGGAAATATACAAGTGAAATGGAGAATTTAATGTCAGGATGGCATGTTGGCCATGGTAGCTCAATTGTATATAATTTTAACACTTAAATGCATAAATTATTGTGCTACTTGTGCTGTAATTCATAAACCAGTTTTCATACCGCTTTCTGAGGTGTCTCAGCATAATCAAATTGAATAGCCATGATCGTTAAAGCATAGATATTGAACTAACCATCCATTCAAAGTCAAACGTGCTGAGTTCAAATCTTGGCAACTACAGTCAAATGTACCTGTGGTAAACGACGGAGGGGGGCCCATGTGAAATAATCAGTGTGATGGTACACATGGATGTTGAGGGGCTATCATTTGACTTCAGTTGCTTGGTTTTTGCCCTTTTTATACTAAAAAAAAAAACACTACAATGTAATTGTAAAAGCAATAAAATATTACAATTCAAAAGGCTCAATATTTTTGTGTGTAGCTGTTAAAGGCCAGTACAATACTATAATAACAAAAAACCACACTAAAGCATTTCTCAAGCTGAATACAACCTAATGTTGCACTTTTGCTACACCATTCATTTAAGGGTTAATGTACTGTTACTGAATTTTTAAAATCAAAATTATGGTTTCAACTTTCTATTATTAGTTTCCATCCACATCAGCTGCCATAAATGCCTAAATTATCACTAATATATTTAAATAATTTTAGTTGAAAATATTCTCTAAAATACTGCTGCAAGCAAATGGTTTATTTGTAACCATACTAATCCTTAATTTTGTGCACAACTTTTTTTTTTTCTAGGTTCTGTTGGCCAACAAGTTAGATGAAGATATTTCCTTAAGTTATATTGCAGTGGTATCACCTTTGTTCCTTTCCTACATTACACTTATATTGATGTCCTTCGGTGCTAAAGGAGGCAATAGATGTAAGTAAATATTACACATTGAGTAGTTAACATCACTTGTGTTTTTAATTTTTAGCAGGATTAACTGGCACGGTAGGTTAGTATAGCATGTAAAGAAAGCATAAAGAAAATATCACAAACAGAAGCGCAATATTAGTATAAGCATTATTCAGTGAATTTCGGCCAATGGCTGGTATTATTATTATTATTATTATTATTATTATTATTATTATTATTATTATTATTATTATTATTATTATTATTATTATTATTTAAAAAATTAACACTTTTTACTTTAAGCAATACATTAATTCCTGTGCAGTTTACTGTAGCATCTTGGATATTACTTGATATTTTTATTGCATTGGGTCCAAACATTCAAAAATAAAAATGTTTTTATTAAAAGGTTGATTAATCCATTGAGATTTCCACATTATGAACACACTTTTTTTTTACATAAATAATATATATTGTCGCAAATCCGTATCTATGATCGCGCGGCTTGTTTACACGAAGAACTGATAGGCAGGCAGTGTGTACACAAATAGCCTGCAGATAAAGATAACTTGCAGATAGGGGTCTGCCGAAGTAAACAAACTGAGATAAATGGAAATTTCTAGTTACTTCTTGACTGATAGAGATTGTTCGGGTTCTGTTTATTTTCTAACAATCTAGAAATTATCAGTGAGGTATTTAAAGAGGCGACAACTCACCAGGAGTGGAGTTGCAAGTTGTAAAACAGTGAGGCAAGTAGTAAACAGCTGAGAGGCGTGTTGTAATACAAGAGTCAGCTATGTTGGTGTTGTAATGAGAGCTGTTTGTTATTGTCATGGACCTTGGTGCTGTAGATTGTTATATGTGATGTAATTCCGCTGCTACGGAGTGTATTTCTATGCAAATAAAGAAAATAAAGAATTTCGGCAAATTGGACTTTTTAATTCTACGAACCCACAAAGTCACAATATGCTGGGGAAAATAGTATTACCCTTATATACTTGCAGTTGATAAGACAGTATAATAAAAAATTATGAAAATTTTTGCTTTACAGCATACATTTAGCTGAATATATATCTAAAACCGTAGGTAAAGAAGTTGAAATAATTATTCAAGTTTAATAAATCTCAAGCAGCATTTTTATTTTGGTATTATGACACCAAATACAAAATTTCATCCAAAAACTGTCGGATACAAAAAGAAATACATTTTGTTTCTGTAGATATTGAAATTACATTGTGAGTTGCATTGTAACATTTGTAGCAAAATCATTTCCTTTCTATCTGTGTAATCGTTCCCATGTTGGCTCTCAATAGTACAGTGACAACATTTATAAAGAAAAAGGTAATCTTCCAAGTTTTAAGATTTCATTAATTAAGATTATGATTGGATTTGACATTTTTACAATGCTACTGTGATAACATTGGTAATGTGTATATTACATCCCTGCTGGAGTTGTAGTAACATGTAATCTGCAAACCCTCTTTGTAGCACAATGAGATCATTTTAATGAATGACAGTTTAACAAATATTTGAGGAGCATTTTTTCAGAACTTGATAGAGCACAAACTTTGAAAAAATGAGTTATGTTTGGGATCTGTATGTTTTCGATGCCACCAAGTGGTCTGTGATATCAGATTTTGCATAACTCGATATATGCTATGTGTATAGCATGGTGAATCATGAGCATTTTTTCATACCTCGATAGAGCGCATGCACAGCGATTTTACAAAACTCGATACAGCACAATCTAAATTAAAAGATTTGCCACCTGTCAAGACGCGTTACTGACCTGATAATTATTTGCAGTATTCCTTTTGTCCGATCTTGCTTTCCTGGAGTTAAATGCTATACAAAAACCATATCATTATTTCAAAGCCTTCCTATAGCTAAATAATGTGACTGTGGGTTGGTAGAATCAAAAGTATTGTTTGCAGTAAACAGAAGCTTTGTAGAACCCTTGCAGCAGCAAAAAGGCATGACATTGACAAACAAGTTTGTCTCGTTACTCCGCCACACAAATAAAAGATTCCACTGTGGTACATCGCACAACTCAGCTCCACTGCACAACTGCAACTGACTGCTTCTCAACTTTGCCGCTATTTATACCTCCCAGTCATTGTTCTAGACTGCAGTAGACCATTCAATAACAATCGTGATGACATCAGAAAAGCGGGAAAATTCCAGACTTCTCTCTGTCTCTTCCTCTCTCTTGGCAAGCGTCCATCTCTGCGCGCTACTGTCTCTTTCTTTCTTGGCACTGGCTTGTCACAGCTCCAACACAACAATGCGATCGGTTATAATAATATAGAGAGTGATTCATTTGGTATTATCGCCACACTTTTCTGATTTGAAGGGAGGAGAATGACAATACTACTTGGCATGTGGTTTATATCTACAACAAACTCTCTTGTCGCATACTCTTTCAGAACTTTTATCAACATCGCTCTCAAAGCAGCGTTACAAAGACGTAACAATCAAACATGTTCCACACTCAGAATAGCATGGCATAGTGCAGCATTACTGCAACATAGGCCATTGTTTAAAACCATTGTTTATCACAGTAAAGAGTGTTGTGTTTTCTGAATCACTTCTACAACTGTGTCACTAGTGTTATGTACATAGGATGAACCAGTTTCTTGTACGCATAAGCTGTCATGGATGAAAGTACAGGGTTTGATTCTCCAGTGATTGAGTCTGATTGTGGCAGGAAAAATAGAAGAAAACATCTTGTTCAAGCAACAAAACCTAATAATAAACAACTGTCCATAAAATGTAATCATGGAATTCAAGATTATCCATTGAATCCTTTCATGGAAGTGTTGAAAACAGTGTTGTTGTATAAATTGAGTTAATTGGGAGTCGATTAATAACACAAAACAACACTCACTTTTAAAAGTGAGTGTTGTTTTGTGTTATTAATCGACTCCCAATTAACTTAAATTATCCATTGAAGTCAATAAGTACAGAGTAGGAGATCTGACATATGAAGACATTAATGTTTTCCATGATAAAGTAAAACATCAAAATAAAGTGGACCAAGACAAATTCCTGCTTAAATACATGACAATTAAGTCTCCAAAACAAAGGAAAGTGGAGGAGGAAAATTCTAAAAGAAAACAAACTGTGAGTATTAAATATAGCTTGAGAAAGAAAAATGTTCTTCCAATCTGTGCTGCACACTTTCAGGGAATAGCAGGCATGTTTAAGGATAGACTGTCCCTCCTTGTAAGAAAATTTTATTCTACTGGAAATTCACCTAGAGAAAATCGAGGAGGGAACAGAACTGGTGCAAAAGATAAGGAGCTTATCATTGCTGTGAAAGGTGCAGAGAAAGCCACTACAGTAGATGAAAATCTTCAAGAAACTACCATTTTACTCTGTGAAAGTCCTCCTGCATTCCATTGGAGAATTTTGAGGGTGTTCTGTAATAGACGTCCTGCAGATGTTCCCACCCGGAGATCCAAACGGGGGACTATTTTACCTCCGGAAAATTTATCTGAATGACTTGTCATGTTTTAAGTAGCATAAATGTAACAGTTTTTTAAGTGGACACCAATTTTTTGCTTGTAATGGTGGTTACATCATCCACTCACTTTAACCCCCAGTATGTCTGGAGGGCCACACCTGTCTTTAGTTAATGGGTCAATTGGACCTGGCCGGGAGGAGTTTTAAAGTCCATCGGCTTTTCTCACTAGCACCAATTGTGCAACATTTGTACGCCGTGACAGGCCAGCGTAAGAGGTGAAATAGTATTTCCTCTATTTCTGATATAGTTATACCGCTAACGCTCGGTCCCCAGAGCCTCATTGGTAAAAGCAGGTTGCACCACGGAATGCACATGGAATGCACATCACTATCCCTTGCATCCCAAATGAACAAAATTTCTGTGCAACAAAGAAGAGGAAATGACTGGAGAACATCTTTTAACCTGTGAAGCCCTACCTGCCGGACCCACTACACAGAAATATTGGAGAGCAAGAGAGCTAATGGCTTCATTGCCAAAGCCTAGCACTTGAAAACAACAGCAACAGAAACTAACTACCTACCACCAGAATTAAATATTAAAAAAATGTGGAAAATGTTTAGCGAAAAAGAGAAAAGCAAAAACTATTCACATGCTATTATTTGAAGCAAAAGGTTAGAAACAGTGATGTATTTAACATTTGAAAGTAATGAGTCTGTAATTCAAACACAAACATCCTTAAATTGTCCTTACTTGGACATGTTTCGGAGAACGGTATGTCCCCATTGTCAGCAGTTATCTCATTACTTTCAAATATTCACATGCTCTTTATCCAAATATAAGTTTATTTAGAGACAAACTGGAAAATTCAATGCCATAGCCGGATTTTTCAGTCTGACTCTGTCTATTCAAAT
Organism: Mantis religiosa; assembly: GCA_030765055.1. Lineage (NCBI taxonomy): Eukaryota > Metazoa > Arthropoda > Insecta > Mantodea > Mantidae > Mantis > Mantis religiosa. The sequence continues at coordinate 57,782,113 of CM060954.1, forward strand.
CTTAGCCTACCCATGGCTAGTGTGGAAGAATGATTAAATTTCCAACAAGTTTATTTTTTATAAGTATTTTAATCTCTCATTCAAGGCACCTGAGCGAAAATGATGGGTGGTGGCGATCACAGGTTACCACTGCTCCACGTTGTGCACCAGTTTGAAGCAAATATTATAGTGAGCAATGAGGTTTCTCTCAGGGTATGCGTGGATGTGTGTGAGAAGGAAATTTTACAACACTGGAATGCCCGTTTCCAAATTATTTATTCACTGCTTCTTATTTCAAACCTCGAAATGGAAGCTGCCGACCGAGAGTTACCAATCACGGTTTATAGTGACTGAATGCTAATTATATTTCTCGATAAATTTTGATGACCTGACAAATATTCAAGACCGAACAAGTTGACCGCTCTCATAGGCTTCACGTCTGACTCTTCCCTTGATATCGGCTGCGCGCCGAAGACTTTATAATGGCTTTCTAGTCGCAACAGGTCTCTATTGGCTAAGCGCCGAAGAGTGCTCCCTCACCACAACTGCGTGTGTGTATTTATATATAACTTTCACTCTCCAAATTCCTTTTTAAACAAAGTCCTTTTGTGGCTGTTTTGGTCGCTATTGTAAACGATGCAAAGAATACCCTATTCATGTAAGTCAAGTGACAATTCCTTTAGAAACCTTCTAAGGACACTGTTCCTTTCATTCATGGCACTGTTACTATACTTTCCCCAACTCACTGACCTTGCCCTGGGTCGTCACAAAGAACCAACATTCCTTTTACGTCTATCATTATTCTTTGCTTCTGGAAAACCATAATTTCGGTATCAAATGCCCACATAGATATTATTTTATTATCCAATAATGAAATAATATATATGTCTTGCCCGAATATAACGCAAAATATTAGACCTTTGTCAGCAACTTCCAATTCATTTTACAATATCTTCTCACAACATTAATTTTTTACATGACATTTCCTAAAAATTATTCACCTGGTTACATAACAACATTTCATTTAAAATTTACTAACATTCTGTTCTGCAATTTTCAACTTTTAAATATTACTCGGAAAATATTTCAATCTACCTCATCTCTCTTTTTCTCCATCTGATCTACTTAAAATTAATTCATATTGTTGTTACACTTGAAACAATTCCTAAATATACACTCCCATGTTTAAATCAATGGTACATTAATAATATTATATTTGTATACAACATTTCTGAGTTCTTCATCTTGATTCTATATAAATATTCTTTTCAAAAGTCTTTCATTGTTCTGATATTTTTTTTTTTTTTTAACTGGTTAATTTTTTTTATACATTTCCGAATACTTCTTTATGATTCTATATAAATATTATTTTCAAAAGTCTTTAAGTGTTCTCATTTTCATTACTATATATTTTTTTCACTTGTTTAGTTTTAAGTTTCACTGCACTGTCACCACACTGTTTACACTTAGCCTATACATTTTGCACTACACTGTTCATACTTAGCCTATACATTTTACAAGTTTGTTTCTTCTCCTTTTACAATTTGTTATGGCAATTTTAAATACTTTAGCCTAAGTTTCTACCATTTACAAGAAAATTCATCATCCCACAACGTACTTCGAAATACAAGAGAATTTTGCGGACTTTTCCATGTATGAAGGACTTATTTATTCTACATCCCCATGATTTTTCCATATCTAGCTTAGATATCGTACATCGATCTCTTTTCCTATCTTTCTTATACATATTCTGACGGAACTGTGCCCCTTGCCCGAAATATTTTAATATTTCTCTTTCGTTTATCCCTGGATTTTGAATGCTTTTCCATGTTTCTTTCGTCGCCATGACCTCTATTGTTACCTCACTAATTTCACTTGTGGTTTTCTCCAAATTCCTCGTCAGTTTTCTAATTTCCCATTCTGATACTACCAATCTACTCCTAGTTTCTTCTAATTCTTTTCTAGCTATTTGTCTTTCTTTATCTACTTTCTGTACGATTTCCTCCCTCAGTTTTCTGTTTTCGCTATCTGTCCTTTCATTAACTAGATTCAAAATTTCAGTTTCCTTTGTCACCGTGATCTCCATTGCTAACTCGTTCATTTCATTTGTGATTTTCTCCAAATTCCTCGTCTGTATTCTATTTTCCCTCTGTGATACTTCTAGTCTACTCCTAGTTTCTCCTAACTCTTCTCTAGCCATTCCTAATTCTTCGTCTAATTTCTGTACTATTTCCTCCCAAAGTTTTCTGTTTTCACTATCTAACCTTTCATTAGTTAGATTCATAACTTCATTTTCAACATTCTCCGTCTCCTCACTAACATCTTTTCCTACATTGTCTGTTACCTGATCAGCTTCTTCTCTTACGTTCTCTACTTCCTGACTATCTTTCCTGAAATTTTCTAACGACTGTTGTTGATTGTCTAACTTCTTTCCTAGTTCTATTTGTCCTGCCTCTAACTTCTGAAAACCACTTTCTATCTTTCCTTCTATCTTTTTTAAACTTTGATTATATTCCTTCGTCTCTTTTCTTAAACTTTGATTGTTATCATTCATCTCTTTCCTTAAACTTTGATCGTTATCATCAATCTTTTTACTTAAACTTTCATTGTTATCATACATCTCTTTCCTTAAATTTTGATTGTTATCATTCATCTCTTTCCTTAAACTTTCAACACTTGCGAACACTTTTCTAATTTCCTCTAACATATTTATTTCCCTTTCTACATTATCTAGGACAGTTCTACTACACTCTGGTGCTTCGACTTCCTGCCTATTGCTACTAGCATCAACCTCCTGAACTCCCATGCTTTCTACAGAATTTTGACTCAACATTTTTCCACTCCTTAAATACATTCACAGTAGTTTAGTATATAATTTAACACTCTGTACCTTTGATTGCTTTTTACTGGCTCCTGATGATGTCACTGATGACGATGCCGGCCTCCTTTCTTCTTTCCAGTCGAACTGTTGACGAATTTCTTGATGGGTCGACCGTCCTCCTGTCGAACCACTTTCACCTGTCGAACCTCGCTGTCGGGTTGAAACTCCTTCTAGGTTGAATCTGCTTCTCTTGTTGAACCTCGTCGTCGGGTTGAAACTCCTTGTATCGGGCTGAACCTCCTCCTCGTATCTAGCTCCACTTGTTGTCGAACATCCTTCTCCTATCGTGCCGAACCTCCTCCTTTTATCGAGCTCCACTTGTCGAACGTCCTTCTCCTATCGTGCTGAACCTCCTCCTCGTAACGAGCTCCACTTGTTGTCGAACGTCCTTCTCCTATCGTGCCCCACGTTGGGCGCCAGTTTGATGCGAAAATGATGGGTGGTGGCGATTACAGGTTACCACTGCTCCACGTTGTGCACCAGTTTGAAGCAAATATTATAGTGAGCAATGAGGTTTCTCTCAGGGTATGTGTGGATGTGTGTGAGAAGGAAATTTTACAACACTGGAATGCCCGTTTCCAAATTATTTATTCACTGCTTCTTATTTCAAACCTCGAAATGGAAGCTGCCGACCGAGGGTTACCAATCACGGTTTATAGTGACTGAATGCTAATTATATTTCTCGATAAATTTTGATGACCTGACAAATATTCAACACCGAACAAGTTGACCGCTCTCATAGGCTTCACGTCTGACTCTTCCCTTGATATCGGCTGCGCGCCGAAGACTTTATAATGGCTTTCTAGCCTCGACAGGTCTCTATCGGCTAAGCGCCGAAGAGTGCTCCCTCACCACAACTGCGTGTGTGTATTTATATATAACTTTCACTCTCCAAATTCCTTTTTAAACAAAGTCCTTTTGTGGCTGTTTTGGTCGCTATTGTAAACGATGCAAAGAATACCCTATTCATGTAAGTCAAGTGACAATTCCTTTAGAAACCTTCTAAGGACACTGTTCCTTTCATTCATGGCACTGTTACTATACTTTCCCCAACTCACTGACCTTGCCCTGGGTCGTCACAAAGAACCAACATTCCTTTTACGTCTATCATTATTCTTTGCTTCTGGAAAACCATAATTTCGGTATCACACCATACAGTTAAAACATGCCACAAAGAAATGCTGAGGTCCTCATGTTTACAGAAGATGAACATGGTGTCAAGTGAGAAGAAGAAAGATGTAAGAAAACCTCATCCAATTTTTTTTTTAAAATTCCAAGAAGCAAAAGTATTTTATGAAGGTGTTATCAGCAACTGTTAAGATGTCAAAATAAGCATACATATTATTACTTACTAGTTTAATCACTTTGTATTCTTAAATTTCTCTATTTATTAATTGAATTATTTTGTAACTTTTTATAAATGTTTCATTTATGTAACAGTGTTGATTTAGCCATTTATTAAACTTGTATACTGTACAGAAAAATAAATTATGAAGAAATCAAAATAAAATCAAAACCGTAATAAAAACAACAAAACTAGTAGAAAGTTAAGTTTCAGTCAAATTCGCTTGTTTCATAGTCCATGTACTCTATCAAGTTTTGAAAAAACAAGCATTTTTTAACTGGCCAATACTATGAAAAATATGATTATCCACTAGGAGTTTCACTGTTGTCTGAAATTGTCCCATGGTAATGTTTAGTATTGCCAAAAATAAAGTTTGTTCAAGAAAAAGTTATGTACTAGAATAAAAAAATGTAATTTCTGTAAAAACATCTTTTTGTCTTCTATCGAGTTTTGAAAAAATGCTCCTTATTTCAATTGAAGGAAAAACTGAACTCTGCTTCTGTATCTCCAGAAGTGTCTATATTAAATTGTTTTATTTGTACAACATTCAGTGCAGCAAAACTGCATATGTGACCAGTTGAAAACATTTTTAAAATGGTTTCTTTACCTAATAAACAATTGCAGCATCATTTCCTGATTCGGAGAGTGGTTTGTTCATTGCTGATTATATAGTGTTTTGTCTTAGCTTTGGTCAAGATGTCTCCTTTGTCTAATCAAATTCCATAATCGAGCAGTCTGTTTAAAAGATGTTATTAAATGGTAATCCATTGTTTTGTCTATTTGTTGTTGTCACATATGGTTTAATTTATATAAGACCAGGATTTCAGGGTGCTCAGAGCAAAGTAGTTTAATTTCTAAAGAAAAAAAAGTAGTTTTTTTAAAAGAAAAGTTAAGAATCTTAGAAGTTGAAATCGGATGTAGTGAAGAAATTCTCAATCAGTGCAGCTAGACTTTCAACTTAAAAGAAAATGAGAGGCGAGTGTCCTGTCAGATTCTCTCTGTCTGCAATGCAAAAGAAAAGAAATGAAATGCAATGCTCACTATGCACAAATAGACATAGCTGTTTATACATGGTTTGTGTCTATGGCTGAGAAGAAGTTTGAAGGTATGTAAAGTATGTTATATGTGTAAAAGCTTATAAAATATTAATTACATAATGTTACCAAGGTTAAAGTTTTAAATATTAAATTATTTTAGTAGTAAATTGCATTCCTTGTTTTCATCCATATCACTTCCTAATATAAATATTACATTTTAAAAAATAAATACGGTATCGTATCATATAAGATTGAAATTTTGGACCCTTTAGAATAGAAATATTAAATAACCGGTTTAACAAAATGAATTTCAAAGTTCTCAGAAATTCATTATGACATTTGACTGTAATTATCAATAAATCTAACATTACATTAAGAAACCATGTTTTTAATAAACAGGCGAGTAAAATATTTGCCTAATTCTTCATATTAACATTACAATTTTAAAAGGTAAAACGAAGTGAAAGGTGAAAAATCGATTTAAGGTTGCTGCGGCCCTTCAAAATACTTTTAGTGTGCAGGTTAGATCTTCTAAATGTATCTTTAAATTGGATGAAAAATTTGAAATATATATAATTGAAAATAATTATATATAATTGAAAATATATAAGTACTGTAATCTTCTCTAATGTGATGAGAGGAATGTATATGCATTTAGTAAGATAAATGTCCTTGGTGCTACAGGTTTCTCCTGTAGGAGCTTCATAATTCTTAATTTCACTGTATTATGCCAATGGCCCCTTTTGCCAAAAGCGTAACACTAATCAACAGCACTAACTATAGTCGAGATTTAACTGTATTGGAACACCACAGTGAAGCGAAATAATTATTAAATTATAGATGAGTCGTATTTATTACACATCTGCTTCACTTTCGTACCTATTTTGAGGACATGTTTCGCAAATCATCATTTGCATCTTCGGCTCTTATGCGACTAAAGCTTGATCCAGTGGTGTGGGTAATTCTGGAGTTGCTGCTGCCATCTGTTGATTTAGTGATGAACTTAAATGTGGGATTCTCTTCTGGCGGGATTTCAAAGTTCATTAGTTGGTTTTTATGTTTTTCTATGTATATTCTCACCCATATGACGAGTTCACTATGTTTTTGTACGTATTTTAGTAATTCGGTGCTATCTTCAATTTCATGATTTTCAGACCAGAAATGAGCTGCTATTGCGGACTTATGAATATTTTTGTATTGTAACCGCTTCGCCGATGGCCATTTAAACCCTTCAGGGGCCGGAAACGGATACCCAATAAACAGAACAGGACATTTAAATTGTTAAATGCTGTAAAAATGCATCACAAATACAATTCAGTATCTTCCGTATTTATTAAGTTATTTAAACAAAACAAAAACTGGTTTAAAACTCATTAAAGGCAGTATAAATCTACAGTAACAATAAAGTAGAGACTACATTAATAAATTATTGAAATTTCACTGCTTTGTTTCACTGTAGCAAAAGCCATTTTTTGTGCCGAACGCGCCTAATATTTGAATCATTTTGTTTTGTGTGTATACGAGCCAATGTATGTATGTATAGCTACACAAGCGACTTCTCCGGTTCAAGTTTAGTTTATTTATGCTATACCAAGCGATAATCATACAAGAATATATTGCGTTACACACTCACACACTGGAAAGAAAACTCTCTGTCAGCATCTGTTATTACAGTGTTTCTCAACCAAGGTTTCTAGTAGCCTTATGCAGCTGTTTTCACTCTGTATTTTAGTTATTTATAATCTCTTTGTGTTCAGAGTGATTTCTTATAGCTATCAAGAGCTAAATGAACGGCACATTTGAAATTGTTAAATTTCAATGTTAACCATGGCTTATCCCTGTAATGTAGCAAATAAATTAGCTTGGGTATGATGTGTATAGGCTTCTGATATTACTGTAGAAAATCTGGAAGATTTGTTGTACGATTATGAAGGAGATCTTTAGTACTTACGTAGCAGTGACGTGTGCTGGTCTACAGATGGCATGTTAGCTACTCCATTGTTTGGGGAAATGGTGGGTCAAATATGGGTGATGCGGATCAGCTATTACTAGCTCTCCTCTTTACGGAAAACAGTTAAATGGTAAAAAAAAAAAAAAAAAAAGTATTTTTATACCACTGGATGTAACTATGCACAGTTGTTTAGTAATTTTCAGAACTGTAAATTCATGCAAGATATTCATCTACCTGTACTTGCGCGTATAAAGAGCTCGTAACCTAATTGAGTGTTATAATACTCAGAGGCCTCTTTATACTAGGGGGTAGGAAGTTTACCACAACATCACCCCTCATACTTGAGAGAAAACACTTTCCTAAAAGGATACCACCCACAACCAAAAAAGTCGCAACCATTTCCAAAATGTGTAGTGTGTTGCGAAAAAGAAGTTCGCAAGGAAACCAATACTATTTGGTGTCAATCTGCAGATGTGCCCTTGGGTGTTTATATAGTTTTGAAGGTTACAATTCAAAAAGAAACCTTTAAGGGCACATTTACATTCCTTATAGAACTAATTTAAATTTATTGTAAAATAGCAAGATTAAAATAATTGGCGTTAAATGAGCATTAAATGCATGTATACGCAGGACGTCTATACACGTCCATATCGGTTTGGGGCATTTTAACTTGGACGTCATATGACGTCCATATCGGTGAAAGGGTTAAGTGCCTGAAGTGTTCCATATCGGTGAAAGGGTTAAGTGCCTGAAGTGTTCTTTCTTTCTAGTGCCTATGTTTCTTTTTGTCCTCCGTATGTAAATTTTTTGACAGTCTTTACACTTAATCTTGTAAATGCCTGACTTTTCCTCTGGTTTTATCTTATCAGTATTATTACTGTGAAGTAGGTTTTTAATGTTGTAATTGTTTTTTGGTGCCAATGTTGCATTGTATTTCTTTAATATTTTTTGGAACTTTTTTGTGGCCCAGGGGTGGTAAGTAAATTTAGCAAATCTAATTTCTTGTTTTATTGGTGTGAAAGCTGTGATCTGTTTTAATCTCTTTTGAAGTTTGAATGATTTTAGTTTTTTATCTACAAGGTTTTTTCCATATCCATTTTTAATTGCAGTTTTTAAGATTTGATGGTATTCTTTTTGATATTCTTGCTGGCTGAGGGGTAGATTTACTAATCTGTGTTTGAGACTGTTGATGGTGGCATGTTTGTGTGGAATTGAGTTGAAACTATTTGCCTTGATGTAATTATCTGTGTGTATTGCTTTTCTATGGATACCAAATTCTAGTTTTGCATTGCTTTTTGTGATTTTAAGGTCCAAAAAAGGTAGAGTACAGTCCTCTTCAGTTTCCACTGTGAATTGTATGCTGGGTTCTTGCAGGTTGAGTAGTTTCAAAGCATCATCTATTTGTTTGTAGGGCACTATTGCAAAGATGTCGTCTACGTATCTGTACCATGTTTTAAAAATATGAGGGAAGGCTTTAGTTATGTGTGTTTCGAAAAAGCTCATGTATAGATAGGCCAAAAATGGTGATAGCTGGCTTCCCATAGCTAGTCCTGAAATTTGTTTATAATATTTTCCATCGAAAACAAAATAATTTTGATGTATACATATTTCAGTCATTGCCAAATATTCTTCCATTGGCATCTAGGTTTATAGGATTTAGCCATTTCTTCAGTTGAATCAAAAGTTTGTCTAATGGAATGCTAGGGAAGAGGGAGTGGATATCAAAGGATACTAAAGTGTCATGAGGTTTTAGTTTAAGATTTTGAATTTTTTCTACCAGGTCTAAAGAGTATTTTATGCTCAGAGTATGGAATTGCAGAAAGGACTGAAATTTTTTGGACAGCCATTTTGCCAGAAGGTAAGTAGGAGTGTTGATATTATTTACAATGGGTCTCATGGGTATGTTGGGTTTGTGTATTTTAGGCAAACCATATAGTCTTGCAAGGGTAGGGTTGTCCGGTTTGATAGTTTTTTGTTCTGCAGTTGTTAAAATTTTACTATTAATGATGGTTTTTTGTACATCTTTTATGCATCGGTTGAGTGGATTAGAATATATTTCTTGGAATTCCATTTGGTGTATTAACTCTAACATTTTTTCCTTGTGTGTAGCTGTGTCTAAAATTACTATTTTGTTCCCTTTATCAGCCCTTGAGAAGATTACATATTTTTTTCTTAACTATAGTATAGTATTTTAAAAGTTTTTTTCTACTGAATAAATGAGCTGATTTTATGTTATAGACTTTTGAGGTTTTTGTATTATTATAAATGACATAAATAAAAAGCATATTATTTTGAAAAATTTATCATGTTAAATATATGATATGGAACATTAATTTAATGTCTCTCTGCCATCCATTTCCTCCTCCCATATCTCTAAATTAGAACTGAGGAGCTCTTAGACATGAGGTAGATATACCAACCCTACAGCATTTTAATATCTGTTACATAGATATTGATATTATTGACTTTGTTTATATTGTGACTTTGTGGGTTCGTGAAATGAAAAGTCCAATTGCACCACTCAAAAAATGTTCTTTATTTCCACCGACTTACAGTTAAACTCTTGCCAATTACACAGAATTACGTAATGCACACAATTACTATTCACCAGTTCATCCGTTACAATTTCACTTGCACTCGTAATTCCGTACAATCCTCCGATGCACTCACACAGTCTTCTCGTCGTACACTAGCACTGCATTCTTACGCCAAGAACTGACTGACTCCTCTTGCCCGTCGTGTTGCTTATATAGGGTCAGCTGGCCGATCTGGAAGGTTCTAGATTAGATGAAATATTCCGTAAGTTCGAGAACACAGGTGGAACAGAAAGAGACGGCGCAGTGATGTTTTATTCCCAGCCACCCCTTGTTACCGCTATAAGACAAACGAGGGGGGCGTGGCGAACGCCGACCGTCTCCTGCTCGTTCTCGACGTCGGGATAGATGTTACCTTGGCCGCCTCCATCCTTAATGCCGCTGTCAGCGCCTCGTGGATGGTTTTATAATCGCCGAGCATTAGGCGCTGACGAATCTCCGTGTCCCGTACCCCGTCGACAAAGTTGTAGGCGGCTTGCCGGGATACGAACTCCAGTGGCAGGTCAACCAAGGCCTTGCTAGCCAGCTGCTCAATCGCTATGGCGAACTCCTGCAGCGTCTCCCCCGGCTGCGGTGACCTTGCCTTTAGCTGGCTGCGGTATGCTGCGGCTAAGCGGTGGTGCCCGAAGCGATTCTCCAGGGCCTTCCAGATGTCCTTGGGCGCCGCCGTTGTCTGCACCGCGTTTAGGACTTCCGCGGCCCGTCCCTGGAGGCTGGGTATTAACTGTGTGGCCTCCTCCTCCGGTGACCATCTGTTGTGCTTGGCCACTGTGTCGAACTGGTGGCGGAAGACCTCAAATGTTGACGCGCCGTCATATTTCGGAGGTTTGACGCGCGCCGATGTTGTGTCGCGTCCTGGTGCGTCGGCCTTCAAATCCTTCAGTCTCCTGCCGACGACGTCCTCCACCATGGCGTTCAGGGACTTGACGCTGCTGTCGGCCTTCCCTTCCAGGTCGTTAACGCGGCTCGCCAGGTCCTCGACGCGCTCTTCCACTTGGCCCTTCCGCTTGCCCAGCTCCGTCACGTCATCCCTCACGCCGGCCAACTGTTCTTCAAATTTGGTTGCGAGAGCCTCATTCGCCACCTTCATTTCCGTGGTCAGTTCGGCCATCTTTGCGGTCATTGTCGTGGCCAAGTTGTTGTTTGCCGTTTCCGTCTTCGCTGTTAATTCGGCCTTCATTTCTTCCGTCTTCGCTGTTAATTCGGCCTTCATTTCTTCCATCTTCCCGGTGATGTTGTCGTTGGCCGTCTTCATTTGTTTCAGTTCCGCGGCCAGGTTGTTATTTGCCGCTTCTGTTTTTGCAGCGAGGTTTTCATTTGCCGTCTTCATTTCCAAGGTCAGTTCGGCCTTCATTTCCACCATCTTCTCCAAAATCTTTTCCAATGCCACGTCCATGGTTGTAATGTTCGGTGATGTTGTTGTCCTGCTTCCTGACACCAGTGTGACTTTGTGGGTTCGTGAAATGAAAAGTCCAATTGCACCACTCAAAAAATGTTCTTTATTTCCACCGACTTACAGTTAAACTCTTGCCAATTACACAGAATTATGTAATGCACACAATTATGATTCACCAGTTCGTCCGTCACAATTTCACTTGCACTCGTAATTACGTACAATCCTCTGATGCACTCACACAGTCTTCTCGTCGTACACTAGCACTGCATTCTTACGCCAAGAACTGACTGACTTCTCTTGCCCAGCGTGTTGCTTATATAGGGTCAGCTGGCCGATCTGGAAGGTTCTAGATTAGATTAAATATCCCGTAAGTTCGAGAACACAGGTGGAACAGAAAGAGACGGCGCAGTGATGTTTTTTTCCCAGCCACCCCTTGTTACCGCTATAAGACAAATGAGGGGGGCGTGGCGAACGCCGACCGTCTCCTGCTTGCCTGCTCTATAGGGTGTTCCGACGTTCGGGTGACAATATCAAACTCAGGATATAATTTCTGGTTAAACTGATTGACAACTTCTGAAATACTAAAATTAGGCAAATGAGTCAATCTTGTATATGCTTTTCTCCACTTAACAAGTTTTCTAATGAAGACTAGTTTCTGGGAACTTCTTCCCTATCCTAAGATCTATGGTTGACTGATGATGCATCCAGTGTCTGCATCTGGCTTGGTGTCGTGCTGCCATCTAATGTTCTGGTAAGTTTGGTGACATCATCTACAACGGGAATTTCAAAATTCATCAAGAGGTCCTGTTCCTTCGTAATAAATATGTTTTCCCAAATCTGTAGTTCTAGAGGTTTCTTTGCCTGTTTGATCAGTTCTATTTCTTGTTTTATGTTGTGATTGTCAGACCAAAAGTGATGTGCTACGGCCGACTTGTCCATGTGTTTGAATTTAATATTTCTGAAGTATTCTTTCATTCTTGTTTGTAGATTCTTAATTATGGCAAATGTTTTATCCAGAGTAAGTACTGACAGGAGAGAATTTAAAACATTTATAAGTCTTATATTTTCCCCAATTTGAAAACAAGGCATGCTATATTGGACAGTCTTGATATTATAACATTACTTAATTATTGCAATTTACTATTGTTTTTTAAGACAAATGTCATATTCATGATAAAGGGGATCCTCATCAAATCTGGCACAGTTTTCATGGGTACATTCTTGCATATGTGGCACTGGATCCACTCTTCACTGAAATTTTTGCCACAAATATTGCAATCCATTTTTTTCACATTAAAAACTGTGTGCCTTTCTCACTTTTTTTTTTGGCGGGGGGCTGCTTTTTTTGTGCATGAAATTGCTCCTTTAAGGCACTGTTTTGCAGTTTTAGTAATCAGAGAGTTGTGTTTTTACTTCCTTCAAGGCTTTGTTTCAAAGTGGTTAAGATTAAAATTTCATTCTGGTCGTCAAGCCTTTTCCTGAAGAGAGTGCAACATTTCTCAATTAGACTTATACTTGGAGATGGTTTTTGATTAGTCCTATCTGAATGTGTAGACTTAGTGGTAGAGGAAGGAGAAGCTGTGGATGGTGAAACTGAAGAACTGAATGTTGAAGATTGCTATGGCTCAGATGATGCCTTTGTCAAAAGGTGTTGAATATTTAAAGAATTTTTACTAGCTGTTTGTGGCACTTCTGTGGCACTTGTGGTACATCATTTTCCTCTTCTGAAAAAGTGTTTTTAAATGTATCTATGGCAGGTGCTCACTGGTTTGTTCAGTCACCAAATGGTACTTTTCCGGCTTGCCTCTAGGTCTAGTACTACCTGAGCTAAATTTGCTGATACATGGTACTGAATACCAGCAACGATACTGTCTGATGTAGAGTTCCATCCGATACCAGCTAACTTCCCCCTACATTATGCATTGTTAGCAGCCAGTGTTGTGAAATTTTCCAGTCATGTTGTGAAATATGTTGATGCTGAGACATATAGATGTAGATATTTTGTATATTGAAGTCTTCATAGCTAAGAAAAAAATTTGATGTTGGAATACATCAGTTTTAAGAATGACTAAATTTAAAACCACATAGGTTAACATGATATTCAAGATCAATAAAAATTAGACAAAGCATAATTTTTGTGAGAGAAAGTTACTAACAGCAATGTATTACACAATTAAGAATTGCTTGAACTTGTACCATAAATACAGCACTACAATTTTGAAGTGATGTAATATATGTATAATACTGACTGAACTAATCTTAAATTTAAGCAAACTGCTATTTTCCTTTTCTGTTTTAAAAAATTAAGCATCCATACCATATCTTAGTCTATGTAATTTTTTCAGGGTGGTTTGGCATTCGCAAGGATTTCTGTCATTTCCTGTTAAGCCTTTGCCCCTTTCTTCAAGAATATGCCAATATTGCATACAGTCTTCAAAATGATGATGCAGCTCGGCGAGCACAAGCTGCACAGGAGGGTGCAGGGGATGCACCATCTGCAGTGGATATGAAACCTGAGAAAAGATTCAAAAAGACGGAGTTAATGAAACCTGTGGTCCCAGTCATTTCAATCGATATGCCTGATTGAGCAGCTTTTCAGGTTTGAAGTTTTTATAGATTTTGAAACAAGAAACCTGTCAGAATTCTTCCAGGTTTCCTGGAAATATTCATTGTAAAGACTTATTTGCTGGCTCCAATTTGTCATATAGGACATTGAAATATCCAAGTGCAGACAGCTTAAATGTATGTCTGTTTGCACAGAAGTATTCTCATTAAGCTGTATTTTGTATATATTAAATTTATTTGTGATTCTCATTTTTATCTTTATCCTACAAAATTTAACATCAGGATAATCTGTGCGAGGTTTAATATAAATATTTTTTCTATTAAAACTATGAAGTTCCTTTTAGACTTGAAATTTGATTTCTATATAAGCATTTATGTATATATTTTCTTGTAGTTTTGTCGTGTATGTATGTAACAGTTATTACAGAAGACTTGTAATAAGTATGTAATTTCAGTAATAATTTAATAATAATTTTAAACTTTAACTTTTTCATAGTATGCAAATATGTATTTGTGCACTAAATATGCAACAGTTGTGTATTTTAACTTTATTAACAATTGATATGTTTCAGTATTTAAGATCTAAGTTGATTTTTATTATGAAATTGTATATAGATGCATTTGCTAAATGCAAGGTGAAACAATGAATTAACATTTTATTTCAGATTTAATCACATTCAATTTGCAGTACCAGGATCATATAAAGGATGCTTTGTGTGCTAAAAAGTACAAAGTAAAATTAGAGCAGGCATTTGTTAATAAATGTATTTCTTTAGTGGTTCTGCATTTCAGCGGTCAACTTAGGACATAGTAAAAAAAAAAAAAATAGATTAATGAAGGCTGTGATGTAGTCATTAGATTTATTCACAATGCAGCTAAAGTATATATTGAAATAAGATTATTTTTAGCATTACCTTAATTTATATAAATGTCTAAGTGTACATATTAATAAGCTGTGCTTCTCTTTTAATGTTTCCAATATATTAGCCATTGGGGCCTTCAGTCATATCTTTTCTACTGAATGTAGTTGATAACAAGCATAAAGAAAACATTAAAAATAGTAATTGGATTAAATATAAAAGGGATTTAAATATTTGCTATTTGCTCGTAAAGGGGCCAAAAATGTTGAAATAGTTAAAAATTGAGTTAAGTTAATTAAAATGATTAATTATTGTTATAGTGTATATACAATGAAGCACTTCTTTAAGTATGACATTATTTTGAAAACTTCCAAGAATATACGCCTATATGATGCATCAATTTTAACTGAAATTTGTTTAAAAACTGTAAGTTACTAAAAATAGAGTGTGAGAATTAAATATATTATACGGAATATAGGAGTGAAGAAATATTAGCAAACATGCCCCTTCTCTTCGTTGCTGATAACACTGCCATTTTTTTGGTAAAAGGGACACAAGTGATTTCAGAGGAAATGGTTAACACTTGTAAGTGGAGAAAAGTATATACAAGGTTGATTCACTTGCCTAATTTTAGTAAGTTCTTAGGTTCTTATCTCTACATGTGTACTGGAGAATTTTTATTATGTAGTATGATCAGATCAGCCATTATATTTGCTTGTCTTCTCTTACGACCATACATTGTAACACAGTTCAGCTTATGTAGAAAATGAAGCTAGAAACAGTGAAGCAATAAGTATTATACAAATATAACTATTTGTAACCAAAAACTTCACTAATCTTAAGAAAATGATGTCAATTTTTCTTATTAATTGAATTAGTTGAGATCGATTTCACAAACCCTTGCTCGCATCTTCAGTCAACACACTTGGTCGTCAAGGATAAAGGTTACTATGTTACTATGTTTTTTTCAGTATTACAAACTTAAGAACAGAATCAACTGCTGATATTTCAAAATTCACTACGCGATGTTTATTTTTTAAAATAAATATATTTTCCAAACCATTAAATCTATCAGAACATTTAATTGTTTTAATAATTTAACTTCAGGATTTATTGCATGGTTAAATGACCAAAAATGATCTGCTACGGCTGATTAATCAGTTTGTTTATACTTAATGTTACGAAAATGTTCTTTCGTTCTGGTTTCCAAATTAGGTTTCTTCTTACCAAAGAACATTTTGTTCAGTTTGTGGACTGAAGATACAAACAAGCTGTTTGTGAAATCGATCTCCATTAGAAAGAAGTATTAACACCAATTTCTTAAGATAAGTGAAGCCTTTGTAACAAATATTTATATTAGTGTAATATTTATTGCTTCACTGTAGTTAGCTTCATTTTCTACATAATAGAGTTTTGTGTTGTGCATGCTACACCATTAAGCATAAACTTAATTATACGCAGTATTCATTAGGTCTCTCTTGGATATTTACAATTCTGAAATAAATAGTATGGATGTCTCCCACTCTGAAAGCTTAACATGATGACTCTAACATTAATGACTCCAAATTAATATGGATTGCTTTGTTCCTGATACCATAAAAAGTCAAACAAAATATTTGTCACTAGGGCTTAAAATTTGAACATGAAGTAATAACTAAAAACATTTTATAAGGATCTCATAAAAAGGTAAAAGAAAATTAACAATGGGAAACCAATTAATTAATATTTTTAATATTTTTGGTTTTTATACCTATTTAAATAATGACACTGGACTTCAGAAATCAATATCATATCAGCCAGTATTAAAAGGGAATATGTATCATTCTCTCCCAAATTGAGTTTTTTATAGACTATATATATTAAACATACTTGATTAGCATATAACAGAACAGGTTTTGTGGCTCTTACTTGGTCAATAGTAAGATGCAAAGCTTCAGGTGAGTTGAATTCTTGCAAGTGGCATGTGTTTATTAGTTGATGTAATATATGGGTATTAAATAAATGGCGCTATTTAGGTGCTGCTACTCTAATCCCCAAATGCTATTAATTTATAAAACTCATACATGTGCACATACAGAATCTGCAAGTACCATAAAGGGATTAATTCAACAAAGATTTCCTGATCAAGTTACAGGTCAAACTACTATTTATAGATTATAAATAGATTACATAAAATATCAGGTTCTCTTGATAAAAAAGCAGAAGCAACCATGCATGCTACTCATAGAAGAAACTCTAGATAACATTGGAATGCTCTGAAAATGTGGCTTAGAAAATTACTTTGGCATCTTTCCTATGCATTTATTCAAATGACTACAGAGTTACTTAAATTAAAGCCCCATAAAATTACTGTAGTACAAGAATTGAAACCATATCTCTTTACATTAAGAATGTGATTTTGTGAATGGGTTTTGAATCAGGTACAGAGTAAAAGAACGTTTTAGAAACATCAAACTGAAACAGAAAAACAAGTCAGCAGTAGCGTTTCACTTTTGGTTTGAAAACCATAACCTTGACAAAATCCAAAATCATGATAAACCATAACAAACTCGCAACAGGCTGGCCCGGTAGCTCAGTCGGTAGAACACCTGCCTGTCGTGCTAGGGGTCCCAGGTTCGATTCCTAGCAGTGGGGGTGGGGATTTTTCTCTGACCAAAATAATTCCTCAACTTCCCCAGAGTCTGGAAGTATGAATGAGAGTGCAAATGTGTGCGTGATCTAATGGTTAAAACCCAATGAATACAAGTTAACACCTTCAATATGTTCCAAAAAGAGAATTGCCACCAATATGACCATTGGAGTTAAAGGCAGGGTATAAATGGCACAAATAAAAAACTCACAACGTGGGAGAACATCTTAATATAGAAATACAAAGACCTATTAGCCCGCCTCGGTAGCATAGATGGTAGCATGTCTGCCTCACGTTCAAGAGGTCCCGAGTTTGAATCTCAGTCAGGGTGAGTTACCTGTATAAGGTTTCTCCGGGGTTTTCCCTTATCCTGAAAGACAAATGTCAGGTAACTCTAAGCTCCATGGACCCCAGACGCATTGAGCATCATTTCACCCATTTCATTCATCGTCCGATATGACTAACTGTTGGAGGACATAAATTACAAAAAAAGAAAGACCTATTAATAAACTTTGAAATTCCACCAGTCAACAATTTGATATAGAAGTTCATTATTCTACTACCAGAGAGGACAGACTGCCGACAACAACAGACAACAGTTTTATTTAAGGTTGAAAATGGAAGCAACTGCTCCTGAAATTAGTTTCTCAAAAATTAAAATGTAACTGATGTAGTGTGATAAAAACTGACTAAAAATAGTTTTATGAATTCATTTGGACATCACTATTACTAAATTCCTCCAAATATCATGTAAGTGAAACTATAATACATTTACTATGAATGTGCATCACATAGCAAGCCAGCACTGCCTGCTGGCTAAGAATGGTGAAATCTATTCTGCTCTATTATCACCCACTATGTACAAATGATGCACTTAATTTATCATATAATATCCAAATGTTCTTCTTTGAAATAGTGTTAAACATTTTTTGCTAAAAATATAAAAATATAAATCTAGTTTTCCTGACATGTCAGAGAAGTGCTATGTCACTGTGGAGTATAATGTACGCCATGCATCTGGTTTTGTCCAAACAATATGTGTGTTCTTTGGAGAGTTAATCTGTATATATCATTGTCCAATTGAACTAAAAAGAGTAGTAAAATGCAGTAAAAAATAGTAAAGTTGAAATAAAGGCTGTTATGATCCTTTCTTAAATAAAAAAGGAAGTTGACAATCCAAAAAGGCCAGCTAGAACAAATAAATCCAAACATTTTATGGCCCAAAATGACCCAAAATTAACATATTTTTTGTTGAATCTTGTCTTTGGATACTTGAAGATTATTTTTTCTCGTAGTCTTGCTCATCCCCTGGTAGCTAAATCACCAGTTTAACAATGTTCATTTGGATCATCCCTTTCCTATTTCAGAATTGTTTTTATTTGAGAGAGAGAATAGGTTGAAATCACCATAACAGTTTGTTTCTTTGTTTTAATCTGCTTTTTTAGTGTTGCTTGACTAACTTCCAAGTTGTTCTGCAGGATAGTACTGTAGTTAGCGTATGACAGATAGAAGGCCATAGTTTTGAGTTACCATTCACTACCATATGCTTTAAAATAATTTGTGATAGACAACCCCAAGTACATAAGGCTTCTTGCACCATCTGCTTGAGTAATCCAGGAAGTAAGTGCATGGCTTTAAGTAAGTAAATATCTTTTATATATTCAGAATAATACTTTATCTAAAAAAGCATGTTATTTTATTTCTCTGCCAAACCATGTCAGTTAATCATGCATTTGACACACCTGTTCATGAGATTTAGAATTTTTTTGGTTTAGTCAGCCGCTTTCAGTTCATTAAACCAAACTGTATGTACACAGTCACACAAAACAAGGAATGAGAAATGTTTGGGAAAGAAATTTGTAAGTTTTCAAGGGTTCAAGTTAATTGATAGAAATTAATCATTTCTTCACACTAGCCGTATATAGGCTAAGGTCTTGGATAGATTGAGTCAACCTGAAAAATTCAATGCCATGGCTGGGATTTGAACCTCATATCTCCTGGTTTCCATCCAGTCACTATTACCCATTGAGCTATCATGGCCAACGTGCCATCCTGACATTAAATTCTCCAATTGACTCCTATTTTCACGGTAAACCACTAGGGACTGTCGTATCCGAGATAGACTGTTTGTGGTGACTTATTATCGTAAGTACTTGAATCCCAGGCTTCATCATTAAACTCTTATTGTTTAAAATTAGGCAAATGAGTCAACCTTGTATATACTTTCCTCCACTTAAGTGGAGAAAAGTATATACAAGGTTGACTCATTTGCCCAATTTTAGTAACAATGGCACTCCACTTTCTGAAATACTTCTTTTTATTCTGTATCTTATTGTTTAAGTTAATTTAAGTCAATTAAAGTATAAACTTGGAAGAAGCGTAGGGACAGTGAAGCACAAATTAGTACAAAAGTGAATCGAGAAGATATTGACACATTGCTTCACTCACACTGTTTATTCACAGGACATGTTTCAAGAGCTCTTGCTCCTATCATCAGCTGATACTCGACTAGTGCAAGTTGTAGTGGTTTCCTCTTTCTCCGTTTTGTCAATAGATGGCGTGATGTACTTGTCAAAGATATCCGGTGGTGGAGTTTCAAAATTCATGACTCTATGACGATTTTTGTTGATGAAGATTTTTTCCCATACGGAAAGGTCTATGGGGTGAATAACATATTTTATTAGAGATGTTTCCAAGTTGATGTCATGTCTTGTATTCAAAAAATGAAAAGCCACTGCTGATTTTTCTGTTTCACCATTTTTAATGTTTCTTAGATGTTCTTTAGTTCTGATGTTAATATTTCTTTTTGTTTTTCCTATATAAATTTTAGGGCAAGTTTCACATTTGATCTCATAGATTTCTGGTTTTTCTTTGGTAGTGATTGAATTTTTGGGAGGGCCTTTTAACAAATTTCTGATATTAAACCTATTTTGAGGTGCAAGAGTTATGTTGTGTTTTGAGAAGATTTCTCAATATCTTATTAGCTGTTCATATAAAATTTAAATGCACTTAATTACCGTATTGTAATGAATTGTATTACTCTACTAACTTGAATAAATTTGGGGTTGTCTTCATAGCATGGTGGTAATGCTGCGGCTTAGAAAGTTTGATTCCTAATACTGGCACGGGGATTTTCTTCTACTGAATTTTACTATTATCCTTTTTATCACTAAGTTTCATTTCCTTCTTCACTGCCATACCAGCCATTGGGTTGATAGCCCAACCTGGATGTGCTAACATTCAAAGTTTACTTGCTCCTTGATAGTCTATTGTCCCAAGGTATTAACTTTTAAGTCCTTGAAGGTATAAGTCTTACAAAGAGGAGGGTAATCTGTTACGAAGAATATTATGTTACCAAGTATGTTTAACTGATGTGACATCACATTATAATGCAGTAGTACATGTTACACATATGGCAAAAACCAGTCATCTAATTACATATCAGTGTTTGTTCATTGAATTCTTTTGTTTAATTTTTTGGCATGCTTCATGTGAGTAACCTTCATAGTGTCAATCTGGGTGTTTGTTGGTTAGGTGCTGGTCTATTGATCTCAAGGTCAGAGGTTCAAGCCTGGCTCTGACAGATGTTTTTAAGTGTGCTTGAAAGTGAAAGCCTTATGTTAGTAGATAGAGTCAACATAAAAATTCAATGCCATGGCTTGGATGATTAATTTCCATCAATTAACTAAAACTCATGTTAGTAGATCGAGATTTAACTGTATTGCAACACCACAGCGAAGCAAAATAATTATTAATTTATAATAAATTAAATAATTTTAATTATTGTATATTTTATTTTTAATTTAATTTTTTTTATATTTATTTTTTAATTATTTATATAATTGTAAATTAATAATCATGTTAGTAGATTTACTGGCATGCAAAAGAACTTGTGCATGATGAGATTTCAACATGTAGGCAGCACAAATATGATCTAGCAATTGATCGATAATAAACAAAATATTTATTTCACCTTCATAGTATAGTGATTTCTCATTTTGATTTAGTAGGCAATTTTTTAACTGTTAAAAATGGAGAGAATTCTGCATAAAATATTGCAAATCTGTTTCAATTTACTTAACGATTAAATCGTTTTTACAAAATACTTGAACTCTGCGTGGTATTTTGTTTTTATTATATCAATTCCGGGCAAGATTGGAAGGCTGAACCAGGATTTGTTTCAAATGAAGGCTTATTGCATATCTTCCAAAATAATAAACACACCTCAGCTGCATGATTATATATGGTCATGATAATGAACTTTTCAGGCTGTGTTCATATTAAAAAAATGTCATTTTTAAAATAAAATGGGAATAATGTTAATCCATAAGTCACACTTTAACCTGTAAATCATTCAGCCAGGTAAAATATATTATCAATATGTACTTACATAAGCTTCTAACTAAATAGTAGATGCCTTAACTTGAGTGCATTTAATACATCTGTTTATAAGTATTGGCAATATCTTCTTTTAAGTATAAATGGTACCTAATTAATGCAATAGATTTATAGGCAATAATTAAATCAGACATAATAGAAATCAGCCATGTCATATGGTAAGACTTCAGTGAAACTAGTAAATGAGTTGATAGGTGCTTGTACTTTAAACTGCAGGTATACAAAAGCTGAAGCCATATTTTTACAGACCTATAAAGGATCTCTTGCAAATATTTTGTGTTTTGAAACCTAATATTTTTATTTAAAGTTAAGGAGAAACTATGTAATGGCAGTTCCCAAAAATTCTAAATAGCCGACTCTATACTAAACTGAGGTACTGCCAACCTTAAAATTGGAATTACTGGTTTCAAGTCAGTAAATCAAATGTTTTGAAACAACACAAGTTGATTAAATCATTTTTGAGCATAAATTACTTGCATTGTATTGTATTTCATGAGAAATTGCGTTGTGTATACCAACAAAGAGTTCTGCATTGTGGTGTAGTGGGCTATGGCGTAATGCTGTGGTTCCATGTCATGAATATGCCTGGATTTGATTCCACCCCGTATCAGATGATTGCCCACCTCTACCTTGTGTGTGTACGCATGCGGTTGTATGTGTATTGGGCAGACAGATTGGCAGGCTTTAACCCATGAGGGCTGTCACGCCACGAGTTGATTTTTTTGAAACAACAGAACTTATACAAGACTCAATGTAAAGTACTAAAGTATTTCCAAATAAATGCATGTGAAAAACAGTGTCCTTAACCCATCCAGTGCTTTTTTTTTTTTAAAACTCCTCAGTTGGTGTTTTGCAAAATAATGCCTGTTCTGCCAACATATCCATTGCAATTAATATCAACTACAGCTTATCTCCTTAGTAAGTAGTTGCTTGTATTAATGTCAACGAAACTGGCAGAATAACCAAAACTAACAAGAGAACTCTAAAATTAGGGAAGTACGTCACAGTTGCGTTTTGTGCATTCCAATAACTCATGTTCCCTATAAGCTAAGGCTTTAAATTGAATCTTTTGAAAATAAACGTTTTTTTCTTGTCTACATATATCTCAAAAAGTGTTTGAAATAAAGCTAAAATTTTACATGTGGTTATATAATATGTGTATCTAAAACACGGACTACTATTGAAGCATAACATGGATTTATAGTTATTTTTACAGAAGTGATTAACTTTAATTTGGAAAAGCTTTATAATGCAGATACAAAAAGTTTATCAACAAAGAAAACCAGACAGTTTTTATTATAAACTATGTTAAAGGTTATTGTATTTTTAACAAATAAGTATCCACAAAAATTCAGTTGCTAAAATGATTTAAGTTTGAGTGGCTCACACTAAAACTAAAAAAAAAAAGAAAATGAAAGCTTATTATTTATCTATTTTATGTTAATTGAAATAAACGAAGAAATTATAGTTTCATATATTTCCTTATAGGTACAAGGTGATTAGGGAAATACATTAGGCTTAAGTGATAGTCAAATGTTTTAAGAGCTTTGATAGATAGTCAACATGAAAAATTCAATGCGATGGCCGGGATTTGAACCAAGGATCTCCTGGTTTCCGTCCAGTCGCTCTAACCCATTGAGCCACCATGGCCAACGTGCTGTCCTGATACTAAATTCTCCTTTGACTCCTATATTTCCCTGGTAGACCACTAGGGGCTCTCGCATCTGAGTTACACCATTTGTGGCGACTTACTATTGTAAGTACTTGAATATCAGGCTTCACCATTTAACTCTTATTATTTTAGTTAATTGATGGAAGTTAATCATTTCTTCACACTATCCGTATATAGGCTAAGGTCTTTGATAGATAGAGTCAACATGAAAAGTTCAATGCCATGGCTGGAATTTTTCACGTTGACTCTATCAAAGACCTTAGCCTATATACGGCTAGTGTGAAGAAATGATTAACTTCCATCAATTAACTAAAATAAGAGTTAAATAGTGAAGCCTGATATTCAAGTACTTACAATAGTAAGTCGCCACAAATGATATATCTCGGATGCGAGAGCCCCTAGTCGTCTACTGGGGAAATATACGAGTCAAATGGAGAATTTAGTGTCAGGACAGCACATTGGCCATGGTACCTCAATGGGTTAGAGCGACTGGACGGAAACCAGGAGATCCGTGGTTCATATCTCAGCCATGGCATTGAATTTTTCATGTTGATTCTCTCTATCAAAGACCTTAGCCTATATATGGCTAATGTGAAGAAATGATTAATTTTCGTAAATTAACTAAAATGTTTTAAGAGCTATTTGCCATTTGATATCTCTAAAATTCTGTTCTCTTTGCAAAACCATTGGAAAAATTTGCAATTTTTGTTTTGAGAAAAGGATAAATATTTAAACGTTAAAATAAATAACAAAGAATACAGCAGAAATGGTTAATGCCACAAAAAGTTTTATTTATAATAAATTATGAGTTTTAACAATATCTACATATTCTAAGTAATAAGATATTGTCTTTTAAAGTTTACCAGTAATGCAAAAGTCATTCAGAAGAAAGAAGATTTCAATAGGCCACTCTTAGGAAATTCAATATATTTATTTAATTTATTATGAAACTATCTTAAATATGTGATATTTTAATTAAAATTGTTATAGGCAATTTTGAGAAAATTATCTGTTTTCATCTTTTTCATGTAAAAAATAGAAGTTAGGGAATTTTTTAAAAATCTTTTTCTCTTTTCCTAGAAAGATGTTTACTTACAAACCAAGTTGTTTTAGGACCTCCGTTTTTTATTTATAGCATATTCACAGACATAAACATGCACAACAAAATTTGGGAGAGGAGTTCAGGTCTCAAAACATGGTTTTCAGAATGAAGTCTCAGTATTGAATTTTGGAGTGAAATATTTTCTCTACTTTCTGTAAGTAAAGGGTCTTTCAACAAGTGTCCAATCTTTGAACTTAAATAAAACACATTCTATAAATGATAGAGGTTTATTTTTATTTTTGATTATTTTGGAACATCATGTCATTATGTGTGGAAGAGAACATCAGTTAAGTGATCGCTGCAACTTTGTTGAGTTGCACGTATACGGTTGACAGAATTTTCAATGACAGAAGAACATAAATTAGGTGCAACTTCATGAATAACACACATGATGTTACTCATAAGTTCATTTACTAATTCTGGCTTGTTGGCATAAACTCAAGATTTAACATAACCCAACAAGAAGTAATCCAATAGCATTAAATCACATGATGTCGAGGGCCAGTTAACATCACCACCACGGGAAATAATGTAACCTCTGAATTTCTCCTTCAAAAGATCAACTTTTTGAGATCAGTATGACAGGTGTCACCATCTTGCTGGAATCGGATGTTTCTGAGATACATACCATCCAATTGAGGCCAAAAATAGTTCCTTATAAGAGCCTGGTATCAAGCAATACACGGAAGATTTGGCAAACAGATGATCCATTTTGATAATAAATTTTCACAATTTCTAGGCATTGCTGAATGCTGTAATGTTCCATGGCTATTTGTCAATAACTGTAACCACACGTAAAAACTGACTGCTGTAATTCAATAACGACAGCTAACCCATGATAAAGATAGGATCTTGTTGAAAGAACCTGTACATGAAGTAAAAATGAGCCAAACAAATAGTTTCAACAAATAACTGTTCAACACATAGACTCATGATTTAAAATGTTACTAAAAGATCTACTATAGGTAGTATCTGTATAAATCTTGTCAAATTCTAATTGCAACTCCTTGATTACCACCAGTTAAAGTAAGTTTTTTATTTCCGTAGATCCTCATACCATACTTCCAATAAGTAAACATGTAAAATAATATAACTATCATCATACAAGAAATCACACAATATAATATTGCAGCAGCACTGGCACTAAGTTCAACTGCGTTGTAGACTTTAAATCAGAACTGCTAGTGTTACTCCGCTTGCATCATATTAGGAAATTCAGCACTTCACTGTGCAATAGCACATTCAAGGACAAAGACATTCTCCTGAGTCAAGGACAGTACTAACTTGCTCTACCTTGAGTAGTTTCTTTTTCATTTTTTCACCTTCACCTTCCATTTTTGCCTGTAAATTTTGGCTGTGTACAATAGTTTTACCTTTAAAAATGTAATTTTTTTACATTTTTTAGACCTTACAAATTTCTTTCTAGCAAACTATTTGATAACCATAATTGAATGACGATGAATTATTTTTCCGCTTTCAATTTTTTAATGAATAAAATGTTCTTATAGTCTTCAACAGCACTAGCTTAAAGAAATTTTAGGTAGCCCATATAGTGTTGATCAGTCAAGTTAAATTAAAGCTCATAAAGAGTTGCTGAAGTGATAAAAATGTGTCATTACTCAGGTAATATCTGTATTGTTAATAAAATAGCACACTGAAAGCAATTACATATGAATTTCTGCAATATGCTTGCTTAGAATCTGTGACAAAATGTAAAAGGCATAGCAAATCTGTTGATAAAGCTTAAAATAAGTCTTAGCAACTAGTTTATATAATTCATGTTCTCATTGATATAAGATTCAACATAATAGACATTACTTTCTTGTTAGCATAATATTTCAGAAAGCAATGCCAGTGTTGGGAATAGCAAGTAAGAATGCTGTGAAATAAAAACAAAAACAAATGGTACATATTTTAAAGGCCTACTTCATGCCGTTAGATTAATTGTTTTTAGTAATAGCTGTTTCAGAACAAGTATAAATGGAAGTTAGGTATATAATTGATTCACATTTATCAGGTTTATGAAACAAGATATTTTAAAATAATTTTCAATCTCTCTCTTCCAAGAAGGTATTGATGTATTGTACCAGTGATACTTTCCTTCACCTTTGTTGAAACAGTATGTGTGTATTTGTCATTTGAGGCAATGGTTGATTATAAGGAAACAAATATATATTATGGTGCTTAATAAATTGTTTGTTAAATGTGCATTAGCAAAAAAGAAAAAGCAGTTAAAGTTCAGTTAACCAGAAAATTGAACTATTTCTTAGGATAGCTGCTATAAACTGCCTAGCTTATCTGCATGATTAATGTGGCACTGGCTGGCCCCGTAGCTCAGTCGGTAGAGCACCTGCCTGCCGTGCTAGGGGTCCCAGGTTCGGTTCCTGGCAGTGGGGTTAGGGATTTTTCTTCAACCAAGATAATTCCCCATCTTCCCCAGAGTCTGGAAGTATGAATGAGAGTATGAATGTGTGCTTGATCTAATGATTAAAAACCAAAGATAACGAGTTAACACCTTCAGTATGTCCCAAAGAAGAACGGCCGCCGATATGACCATAGCAGTTAAAGGCGGGGTATAAATGGAACAAGGAAAGAAAAAAAATGTGGCACTGTAACGGCAAATAATGTTTTTAAAAGCTTTTTGGCTGATTATCTTTAAAGTAACATTGTTTCAAGGAAACATTTCATGCTGACCGATTCTTTGTTTGAGGAAGGAAAATATATTGTATTTTATTAGTGCGCATTTCCAGGGTCAGTTTAAGATAAGCTCATTTTCTTAAATTGAGCTGATGCCAACCTTTTCTAACAAATTTTGGTTTTGTGCATGAAAAGCAAGCAACTTTGATCTGAAAATTTTTCTTATGAAACCAGCCATTATTGTACAAAATTTATTTAAGAAGTTTACAAAGAAATCTCATGTCTATTTGAACTGTGTGTTTTATCAAATTCAAAGAAATGAAGTTTAAATAAATATTTTAATGTATTAATAATCATAAATGAAAGTAACATGAATGAGCATAAATGTTTTCGAAAATTGTTCAGGTCTAAATATGTCCTTTTTCAGAAGTTAAAATGATGTCATTTGTACTTCTAGTCACACATTTTTGCACGCTCTCGTTTGTTTGGGGAATGGTGGTATTTATTATCTACGTGCATTTTGCGGTGGTGTTTGCAAGACCTGAAGTGGCATATTTCTGGGATTGATTCCATTTGGTCCATTCTCTGTTCACCATAGCATCTCTGTTTAAAGACGTTGATGTCTTATCTGTTTTTCTTTGTGCTTCCTCCATATATCACAGCATGTTGACTCTTATATCTTCCAGAAAGAAGATCATGTACAGCTTTCTTCTTGGTGTGTTCTTGCCTGTTCTTATGACTGACTCTATTTAGATGACTTACTTTTCAGGCCTCTCCATGTCGCTGTCAGTTTTTCCAAGTTATTTCAATTCTGATGGTATTGTATTAATGATATTGTTTCAGAATACTTAAATAAAATATTTTTTCAATAATAAATGGTCCACCTCCATGGTGTTGCGTTAGCATGTCTGCCTCACATTCAAGGGGTCCTGAATTTGAATCTTATTAGGGTAGTTATCATTGAATGTTATTCAGGTTTTTCTCTTATAACAAAAAAGTAAATATCAAGTAAATTTAAGCTATGTGGTCCCTGAGTCCAGTTTTAGCATCATTTCACTCTTTTTGTCATTCATGGTCTGATATAACTTACCTTTATAAAGGAAGAAAATTAAAACAAATTAATTGCAATATCAAATAAATAAGTAAAAAGGTAATGGTTTAATTAAAGAATGCTTTAGGCAAAAGTTGTTCTTTCAGGCATAAAATAGACTTATTAAAAATTTGGGGTTCTGACCTTGAAAACTTGTAATAAGCTAAACAGTTAATAAAAAAAGTTACTTTCTACTTGTTACTAAGTAATAACCATTTCTTTGAATAAAATATCTTCAGATTAATAAGCATTCACTGGTATGAATATCTAGTAATCTGAAGGTCGTACTTCAAATGGTTTAATTAACAAAGATATCAGCTCAAGTTGCAAGGAGTATACTTTGATTACTATGCTAACCACTAGTTCTGTTGCGTTTTTTCATTTAAAGTTTAATTTGGGAAGATTTTGTTACTTTTGATTGATTTTCTTTGGTGAAATCCATTTGATTGGAACTTCTGTGTTATAATTTAAAAAGGTTTGCAACAGGTCCCAAGAAAAAATACACAGCACCAGTCCCCTATTTATGGGCCTGCCATGGCTGAGTGTTTAGACTTCTCGGCTTTCACCAAGATAGCCCAGGTTCGATCCCAGGCAACTGCAAAATGGTATTTGTGGTGGACAACATGGAACTGGGGCAGGTTTTCTGCAGGTCCTCCAGTTTGCAATTCCTTTCTTGGAAGTGTTGAAAACAGTTTCCTCCGGTTTCCCCCGCCAGCATTCCACCGATTACTCCATCATCTTTCCTATCACCTCATCTCTCTTGAACTTTCACTTCCGTGTTGGGCTGATCACTCATTCCAGAATGTCTCTGATCAGGAAACCTCTGATCCTCAACCCATTGCCTACGGGCCTTCAGATTGCGTGGTTCATAAGGCTCTATGTTCCACTTAAGGAAATACAGGAATTCATTTATTCATCCTTATTTATAGAACTGCAAAATGCAATAATGTGTACTTTCTTTTGCTATAGTCTCAGTAAACCATTTGGTTATTAAAGATACTATTGTTTATGCAGAGTAAAAGGTCTACTTTCTGGTTAACGGACTTCTACTGCACTTTGTACATCGTTATTGAATTTCATTTAGCTTTATGAAAGAAGTTAAAAGCATTTGCTCATTCTTTGCAGAATGTTAATTTTATAATATTCAAACAAATTGGAGTACTTTTAATGTGAGCCAATGAACCCAAGAAATGGCATTTATTGCTGTGGAATTAAAAATGAATTTAAGCCATTTATAGTTCCTTTTTAGAAAAAAAAATCATTCTTTGAAAATTTAATGAGGATAAGTTTATATAATACAGTACTATATTTTGCTATATTACATAGATTGTACATAATGATGTTATAGACAAATAAGTTGTCTTCATTAACATAACCAGTTTGCTTCTTCAGATGATTTACTGGCCATACTTTGTGGTACTTCTCAAATGGAGATGCAGACTGTCATCTGGTTGTGTACAATGCATGGCTGGAGCAATGTGATGTTTGCATGTGTTTGAACACTGAGAACTTGGGTAATTAATTCAGTCATTGAATTACTTAGATTTATAATTAGACTTAATTGGCAGGAACATCCCCCGTAATCCTCTGAGATTTCAGTTTGCTAATTTGTGTATAAAAGAGATTCTCTGGCCTATGTGAGCTACAAGCTCCATTCAACATGAATCACAGAAGACACCAGATTGGCGTTTTTTTGTGAACCAAGACCCCAACTGACTTTCAAAGATCTAGGAAAGGATCTAGAACATGGCCAGAACTTTGGGATCATACACTGCTTGTTTTACACATAGACCAATTGCTAATTGTACCAATTGCACATGGGGCATTCCATGTGTAATTAGGAAGTAAAACATGTTGCATCTTTTTTTTTTTTTTAATTTTAAATTTTCCAATTAGTATGTACACCTGGACAATGAAAATCCAGAAAATGTTAAACAGTGTATTACAGCAAGGAAGAGGCAGCACACCCAGCTTACAGATCAGAAAATATAAGCTATACTAGACAGTGTTGTCATAAGGCAGATACCTAGTGGAATGGCTCAGGCAGTTTAATCTGTGGCTCGCATTTGGGAGGTCCAGGTTATATTCCTGTTTGCCGTGCCTACCTGGCCCATGGGTTTCTCTGAGGTTTTCCCAGGTCGCTAATGGATATAGGTTAATTACATCCCTTGAATTTCCTGTCACTTCATTTCATCTTCATTGTATTGTCGCTGAGGCATTGTTGTGCAAAGCCAGCACCAGGCATGCATGGGCAAGAAAGAAAGACAGCTAGTGGTGTGCAAGTTGGATGCTTGCCGAGATAGAGAAAGAAATAGAGAGAGTAAGAGGCAGAGATAGTCTGGAATTTCCCGCTGCCATCGTGATTGTTGTCGAACAATCAGCGGCTTTCTAGAACAGTGACTGGAGCTATAAAAGCTGGCAAGGTGTTAGTTGCTAGTCAGTTGCTAGTGAGTTGTTAATTGTGTGTGGTGCAGCTGTGTAGTAATTTGAAGTGTACCACAGTGAATTCTTTCGTTTATGTGTGGCGAGAATAAAGAGACGACCTTGAAGATTGCGTTTGTATATGTTACGTAATTTAGCTGCTGCCAGAAGTGTACAAAGTGTCTTTACTGAAATAAAGAGCATTTTAAATTTCTGAAAACAAGATTTTTAATTTCGCGAACTCACAAACTCACCATCTCTCATCTGGTAGTCTCTTTCAGGATAGAAGTGTCAGCAGTGTCTCAGCATTGCATGTTAGGAGGATATGCTCCTGGTAAACACTTCCTCCTCCGGAGGGATGGTCTCTGGTCCCTGGGCCACCAGGTGGGCTATTTCAGGACCACGATGATTAGGATTTCAGTTGTATTGGCCTGCCCTGGAATTTCCAATTGGACTGTTGTAGAGATTCTGCCCTCTGCACTGTTGTGACGTCTTGGGACGGCCACCCTCTGTCTCCTCTCGCCTCAGTTTTCCTCCCTGGAGTGCCCGTCTTGGGGGCATAGGTAACAATAGACTAAGTTTGGACCTTTGTGCTGATTCCCCTCTATAGTATGTCCAGTCCACAGAACAATTGTGATAAAAGCTTTCAGTGCAAAGATATTTTAGTTAAAAAGCACCATATTAATTCAAATATAAAATAGTTTAATATGCTTTTGTTGAAAATAACACAGAATAAAATGTTAATTGAAAATAAATCCCTTAAGTTACTCCTGTGTATTATTTTATGCTTGTTCCTGTGGAACAATAAATCTTCCAGGTACAAGCAGTACTCATGTTGCATATTAAGTATTCTTATGTTTATCTTGCACTTACAGTTTGCTTGATGTGCAGGAACAAACCTAGCCACATGTTTGCTACCTTCCATGCATAAAATTAGTTATATTTCAAATTTTTTATTTATCGCAAGTACTAAGTTACAGAATCTAATGCTGTATGTTACAATTATTTTAAATTAAAAAATGTGCAAATTTGAAAAAGTGTAAACTCTTTTACTTAAAATAAAGTGGATATATTTGTCCACAAGTATGAAATTAAAGCTTTAGGAATGGAAATAAAGCTTGATATAGCTCATTAAGATTTACAGTTATAATGGTTTAAGGTTGAAATTTTAGGAAGATGCTATAAATTTGAACACTTTTGGTAACAGAACTACATTGTTATGAAAATAAGATTTTGAGTAATTTAATTAATGCAAGGTTAATTTTCACTGCTTTAGATGATTTTAAATCAAACAGTCCATTTTTTTTTTGAGTTTGATTTATGAGTCACAATGTTTACACATAGTGAGTCATAAATCAAACTAAAAAATGAGGAATACTTCACTGTTAATAATGCTTCTGCTTTTAATATTTAGTCCATATATTTATTGCCAGTACCTCCTTTACAACTTGCATATGTTGTAAACTGTTGCAAAATCTATCACTTTGCAAAGATCCTCTGCGTATTGTGAAAAGCTGGGTATACTGCAACTTCGTTCTGTTCACTGTGTAATAAGATCTCTGAAAGCCGGTTGGGCAGATAGGGAAAGGTTAGAGTTATACTACTAGCCTAACAAATTTTGTCATTTCACAAAGAACCTGTACAGATTAGTCTTTTGCACTTTCTCAGAATATGCTGGTTTTTTTGATGTGCTTGAATGATGCGCTTCATGAAATTATGAGTCAGAAAAAGACTCTGACAGATATGTTGTGTATATTGCTCAGTTTTGAAATAATTCTTGTCATATTGTTAGTTCTGATTTGCTTACTTTATTTCTTCGTTTAAACACAAAATCAGAGTTTTGAGTCCTCAACATAAATTTCTGAAGCAATATATGAAATTTCAATTGTAGCATTGTTCTCTAATATATTTATTTATATTTAGAATTAGACATATTTTACTAGATACTTTTTGTGTTCATTGTTTAGAAATATGAAACTATCCCTTTTAATATAATTATTTAAAAATATGTTGATGTTTCACTGACAGTTCTATCTTGAGAACTGGGTAAGATCTCATGTAAATATGCAGGTTATTAAAACCACATCAAATTATAACAGTGCGTTTGCATAATTACATTAAATATATCAGATTTAATACCATAGCACTTCTTACCATAAGGTACTAATGATCCATTTAACTTATTTATTTTTTAAATTAAATTGTCAAGTTGTCTACTATTGGTGGTTTAATAGTATTTATAATACTTACACAACAGAATTTACATGATTATTATTAGCTTTTTATTTTTCTCATTTTATTTTAAACTATAAAAAGAAATATTATTTTGGTAATGTTCATGATGGTTCCAGGAACTGTGTCCATGTAATCAGTTGGTGCTGTTGATTAACATCTTGTAAAAAACCAAAATATTAATCATGGAATTAAGATAGATTTACTTGTTCTCTGGTGTATTAATGTTGAAAAAAAGAGAACAACAATCTTTGTGAAAGCACTAAGATGATATACCAACTTCTTTTCATCATATATTTCAAATTATGGCTGTAAGTGACATTAAAAATCATTTACTTTTTTGAAAACAATGTAGCCCATAATTAGAAAACATTATGTGTACAGTATTTCATGTAAGTCACTGTGTAAGAAAGTTTCATTGTATATATTGTACTACACAATTTTGGGACAACATCGTTAAATTAAATATATGAATTAATGGATATGCTGTGGAACAACTGATATTTTTAAGTTTTTATTTTATATATGAACAGTAGTTTGTATGGAATTTTAAAATTATATATTTGTAATAAGATTACAAAGCATTTGAATTCATTGAAATAAACATTGCAAAGTGTAAACTAAAAGTGCTTTGTAAATTGTGCTTTCTTTTCTATAAAATATGTTTAAAAAAATGTAACACCCCATTTTACCTCAAGTTTGTTACAACATGGATAAAAGCAATAGGCGGCCGCGCTGTGGCTCAGTGGTTGGACCGCTTGGCTCTCACCAAGGCGGCCCGGGTTCGATCCCAGGCGATCGCAAAGTGAGATTTGTGGTGGACAACACGGCGCTGGGGCAGGTTTTCTCTGGGTCCTCCAGTTTCCCCCGCCATTTCATTCCACCGGTGCTCCATCTTCATCTCATGTATCATCAGGGTCACCGCCTGCGGTGCCGTATGTAGTGGAAGCGGGCGTTAAACACTACACATTTAAAGCAATAGGTGAAATAAGCAGTTCCACCTTCTAAGCAGCATCACCAGTCCATGTCACTTCAACATTTGCTTCCATGATGCAGTTATGTTTTGAATTTGTGAACTCTGAAAAAAATACATTCATGTAGTTCCCCAATGTACTATTAGCAGTCACAGACCACTAAAACATCAGCTGGCATAATCAGGGGGTTAAATCCTATAGTGCACCAGGCTTGATGATGCTGTATGCATCTACTGTGTGTATACCCATATATTGTGGTAGTTGGAAGTTGTATTAGTTAATAGATTGGTATTAAATTTAAAGGAAGTTGATTAATGATACTAAACAACACTTACTTTTTATTATTTCCTGGAACATTTTTCAGAGGTTATTTGCCTCCATTGTCAACCAGACATCGACTGGTATTATTTTATAATTATGAGGGATTATTGTTTATATATTTTAGTGGGAGTTGCATTGTGGGTTCTCTGTGCCAGGGGAATGGTTAATTTGAATGTTAGCTGTATGTGGGCAGCAGTATCTTTCCCGGACAGTGAAGCCATGTTGAGTTGGACAGTCGAGTCAGAGCTTCTCAATTCTTCTCGAACCTTCACGAAGCTTCTTGGAGAGGGGCCCTGGGGTCAGCAGGTGGACAGTTATTCCTCACACTTCCTGCTTCCTATACGGTTCACACAATACTGACTCAACCGGACAAGACACTACCCTAAAAGCACACCATGATTATGTGACCATACGAAAACTTCTGTAAGTGACATCATGGTGGGATGATAACTCGCCTCCAGAACCTTCTAGAATCATTGAGAAGCTTCATGAAGGTTCTAGAAGAATCCAAAAGCTTCGACTCAACTGTCCATAACTAATTCAAACTGAATCATGGCATTCACTGTCCAGGAATGCCACTGCTGCCCACACACAACCAACATTCAAATTAACCGTCACCCCGGCACAAAGAAGCCAGAATTGCAACTCCCACTAAAATAGATGAACAATAACCCCTTGTAATTATAAAATAATACTAATCTATTAATTAATACAACTTCCAACTGCCACATTATGAAGTATTTTGTAGTATTATTTCTTCTGTAAAATATATCAAGTTTATATTTTTTATACAAGTTCATGCTGAAATGAAACCCATTTTAGTATAAAAACTTTTACTCGCCAGAAAATGAGTAACACATGCTGTATTGTTGATGTAATACTGTGCCCTAAGGTACCAGAATGTTCATGTCGAACCAGAACATCAAAAAAGAAATTGGCACTTAGTTGCTTTATCCTTGGTCAATATAATGCTGCAATGAATCATCTAAGAATCCTGAGTATGGATAGAATATTTGTAAAGGAAAATATCTGTAATCAAGACACATTTGAAGATTGCAGCTGAAGATAATAACACTCAAAGTCTGGTTTGTCCTAACATAAATTTTTATTTCATAGTGCTTCCTGAAGAAATTTCCACAGAGTTAGTTAAGTCCTTTCAAATGTTTTCCAATGGCATCTCCAGACATCAAAAGATCCTTCTCAGCATACAAACTTCTTTTGACCAATAAATGTCAAAAACGTACACCTGAGCAGTTGGAGAAAATAGTCAATGCATGCTACAATTCAAATTACAGTGACTCCAATGAACCAAAAAGTGTAAATTTAAGCTTAACGTTTAAGCTTACCTGTTTTCAAAATTATAGAACATATTTTAAAGATTATGACAGCATAAATGCTACATATTTTATATATTTTAATGCAGAAAAATCTAATGTCTTCATTATATCAAGTTTTTCCCCACTTAACCAGTATCATCTTTCAACTCACAAGCCCAAAACGTAAGTAAACATCTAACAGAACAGTGTCAGAATTTATGCAGAATCATAGGCAACCATGTTCTCAAAGTATTTATGCATAACTAAAAGCTTTTGTTCTTACCTCAATCCTCAATTTTCTCCCATTTTCTCCTTGATAATACAGATACTAGAATTGATTTCAATTTTTAGTTGATCTCAGAAATATACAACTTTCTCATCATTTGATAT
The DNA here is from genome assembly GCA_030765055.1 of Mantis religiosa. Taxonomy (NCBI): domain Eukaryota; kingdom Metazoa; phylum Arthropoda; class Insecta; order Mantodea; family Mantidae; genus Mantis; species Mantis religiosa. Next base: position 57,817,903 of record CM060954.1, read on the forward strand.
TTTATAATGAATGTAAAACCTAAATAACATTTATTTTACTCCAAGAAAAGCTAGAATTACTTCATTGGCTGCTACAGTGTATGAAGGCTATTGCCTACCAAGTAGGATGGCATTGGCAGCAATGTTTTAGCCTGCATTTGAATGGTTATGGGTTCAGTTCCCATGGCTGACCTTCCTGATCAAGATTTTTTTCCAAGTTGAAGGTAAAGATGGGGAGGAATAATAACCTCCTCTGAATTTCCTATCCGTCATTCATTTCATCTTACCTTTTATCATCTTTCAGGATTCTAGCTGTTGGTGGGAGTTTTGGCCTGCATGACAATGAATTTGCCCTTAATAATATCTCATCCTCTAGACTAGAGAAGGTCTGCAGGTTCTGGTCCCATAGAATATATGTGAGCCTGCAAGGGGCAGAAAACTTCAGTCTGCAGCTATTGCTCTGCTGTCATATTTCTTCAGGTCTGTCCACCCTTGGTATCGTCTCACTTAAATCCTTCCCTCCCATGGGGTTGCCATGCCTGGGGCAGAGGCACATGGTAGGCCTGCAGAGGGAGAGGAGCTTAGTATGCATTCTATCACTACAGTATCATTTGTAATTGTTAGGGAACCTGTCCTCTACCACCATCGTTTCTCAGATCTGATCACCCATAGTATCCTCTTACCTATCATTCGCTCCTAGGGGCACAAGCACAAAAGATCTTTTGTAGATTGAGGTCCTAAGTCCTACCTCCTAACCTTGTTATAGAGCAAAGCCCATTGGTTATTTTTCAATGTAATTTGTCAGCATTAATCAGCAAGTATGAATTAATTATTATTATTATTATTATTATTATTATTATTATTATTATTATTATTATTATTATTATTATTATTATTATTATTATTATTATTATTATTATTATTATTATTATTATTATTATTATTATTATTATTATTATTATTATTATTATTATTATTATTATTATTATTATTATTATTATTATTATGAGGTACTCTATGCTTATGTTATCAACATGTTAATGCAAATTTGAGCTCTTATATGTATTAAAGGTTATCTTAAATACATGTAAACCATAAAACTTGTCTAGAAGTATTTATGCTGCTACATAATAGGAAATCACTGCTGGAGAAACATAAAGTACTCATTTATTTGCTACATTAGTGTGCGAAAGTTTAAGGTATCTTGCTTATAAAGTGTATGTTACTATTCATGAAATTTACTTCTTTTTTTCAGGTTGGATCAAGTTTTTCTAATCATTATATAATGTTGAATGTTATTTCACATATGATAATGTCAAAAGGTTTAATGGTACACAGTTGTTATAATTTTGTGTAAATTAAAATAATTGAAACTGAGTGTGGAAAACAAATTATTACTGTTTACTAAGCATTTTTCATAGCAGATGTAGTTGCTGGTACAGTTAATTGAATGGTTAAGCTTTTGTAGTACTTGTGAATGAAGTGAGTATTTTAAAGATGTTTAATTGAAGCCCACCTAATTATGTAAATAGTATACACTGTAATAGTAGTAACTAGTAATGTCATATATATTAGACATTATGTTTGTTATGTATCCTATATTTATTGTTTTTTGACGAGGTTGACATTAGTTTATAGGAGCAGGATGAATGTGTAATAACATTGGATAGTAGCCATTTATTATAAAAAAAGATGTTTATTTTTTACTTGTAAAATTGATCATGAATTGAATTAAAATATTTTTATTTTTTTAACTGCAAATATATTTATTTTGCAATCTCTTTATCCATTTAAAATATCCTCATTTATCCAAAATGCATATGGGGGAAGTTCTCAAAATATCAGATATTCATAAATGAAATTTGAAGGAGATTAAAAAGCTCTTAATATTGAATAAGTGTTATAATGATTTATATTCTGATTATGGTGCTAGGTTAAGGAATTGAATTGCGGAGTTGCTTATGGAAAGAATATCCATGGTTCAAATCTCAGCTTAGCATTGAGCTTTTCAGTTCTCATTCTTCCTTTCAAAGTTTCCCTACACAAGGCTTGTGTGTGTGTTAGAATAATTAATTACATTGTTCTGCATATGAAAGATGATCCTAAACGAATGCTTGGTGCTGAATTTGAAAATAATCTCCTTTTTCTTCCATCATGTCTGGTTTTTAAGCTGTTCATAAATAACAAACGAAATTAAAGCTTTGTGACTAATAATAAAAATTATTTTCAACAAGAATTTTGTAATGAAAACTAGACCATAATTACAGTTTATTTACCATTAATTAATCATTAATTAATAATAATTATAAGCACATTTACAACCTTACCTCAAGATTACACTTTTAATTTTCTCCTCTTTGACCTTCTTGCATGTTGTTAATAACAGTCCCTTTTAAATATCCAATACTAGTCCATCATGAGAATACTTCACTTTCAATGATACCTTATTTCCTTATTTTTTATATCCTGGTGAAATATTTCACCCTATTCCTCGCCAAAATCTGCTAAATTATCAGGGAAGTAATTTAGATTGAAATGAAGAAAATATACACTCATGTTACAACCAATCTGTTAGAAACTTTGTAACATCACTTACACTATGTTAACATAAATTGGGTCTTTTCTTATTTCCAAGATAATTAAAACATTTCAAAAGCATTCGCATCCTTCACTTCTCCACACATAGTATTCTTGAACTGATTGTCATCAGTTTTCGAATTTGTGGGCCAACAAATACACCAGCTTTAATTTTTTCATAGGGTAGGTAATGAAGGAAATGTAACCCAAAAGTATTTAAAGCACTCACTGTCTTTATCTGGTTTTTTCACAAATTGTTTCATTAAACCTAATTTTACATGGAGAAGTGGAAGCATTACTTTTGAGGGATCAATAAGACGTTTACTTTTTTTTTTCCCCCTTGTTAAATTAGTCCTACATGGCCACTGTTCCCTTTCTCGGTGTTCTGACCTAACTTTGCCATCCCATTCACATAAATCAAGGATATTTTGTGGAACCAGCCTGCTGACCAAGTAAATAGCCTATATTCTGTTTCATATAACCTTGCCCCGCTGACATATATCACTCCGCGTGCAATTACCTTCCCCCTTACCATAATTGGCTACTGCTTTCGCGCCATAGGCCATAGGCGGTGTCTTCCCATCACATTTAAACCTGCAGTAAACGTCATGATAATTGCCAGGAAGATAGATAAAATCATACAAATAAGAATATGAAGGCATGCAAAAATAATGAAGTTTATAATGAAACTGAGCAAGTTGAAACTGAATGAATGAGCAATATAACTGAAACAAGTTTATAATGAAAGGACTTCGGCCTCTTCCACTGGGATGTTTTAAAACCAGGGCACATACCCTGCAAAAATGCTTGTCTTTCAGTCTTAAAAGTCGTGTCACGTCATACTTGTGTGTTCCTCCTTCACCCAAGTCTCGTCAAGGTAGTATACTTTGCGATTTGTATCCCGGTACAGTCTGATTGTACTGAAATAACGTCGTCGTCACACAGCAATATCGCCCCTGTAGTGGTAAGTTTTTCTGTTGTCTCAATTTCATGTTGCGATGCTCCTACGCATCTAACACACCTATAAGTTCAGAGCACAGCTGATCGACTTCTCTCATTGACAAAAAAGGATTCTTCTATGTGAGTGCATTAAACAAATGCACCACAATTCTTTTTGCGCCGCTTTGTAAAGGTTTTCCCTTGCGGTGCATCAGCGAAAAACTGGCGGTAGACTCTGCCATTATACATATAATAAGTACACGCGCAATAAATGATCAATAAAATAATTTAGCTCTCGCACTCGGCACAGCACACCTTCGAATGGCGATATATGACTAATCCAGTTCAAAGTAAGGTCAGTGATAAAAGTCATATAAACAAATATGTCATCACTGCCGCTAAAGCACGTGCTATCGTGCCATGTGCTTGTGAGCAAAGGAACCTCCTCTTTACTTCGTTTAAGAATTAACATGCATTTCAGATAAATCAGCTCTGTTGCGTAATATATTTAATTCAAACAGTTACGAAAATATAAATTTGACAATTCTCTTCCAACATATACAGATATATCACCATGTTAAATAACGAACTAATTTTTACCGCACAGCAGTCAATACTGCAATAGCAGCCAATGAGAGGTGATAAGGTCACGTGAGCGCTAAGAGATATGGGGCAAGCTTATGTGAAACAAGGATTAATAATCTTGAAACCTCTACAGGCTAGCCTTAGATGGTTTTCGTACAGTAGTTTTTGTAACAAAAGTTTAACATTTCCTTGTGTCTCCCTTAAAGTAAAAGATTAGGCTACAGGAATGGAAGGTTGAATGTTTCCATTATGAAGCAAACCCTTTAAGACTTTTTGAGAAGAATCAATGAAGAACCTCCACTCTTTGGAACTATTAATTTTAATGGAAAGACACATTTTTGTACATCCCCTGGGATGGATATAGTTAGTATATTTTAATAATTATAAAAATATGTAAATATAAACTTAATAATACTTATATTGTTTTTTACATTTTAAGTAATAAAGTTGAAATTATAAGCTGTTGAGCCTTTCTAATAAATGATAAGCACACAGTGATATTACAACAATATGCACATTACAAAAAATATTCGAAAAATAAAATTTTGAATTGCAAAAAATTCCGATATGGTATGCAAAAACGGATTTCAGTTTTGCAATCAGCATGACAATGTGATTCAGAAACGCTCATTCATTTCAGAAAAACAAAATCCATGCAGAACAGTGTTATCATTGATTGACCTTATAAGTGGAAACTATAATAAAGCCTTAAAGACTTGACTATTTACAAATTGTAAGTTGCCATTGGGTTATGAGATGTCCAATTTGAGGTATCCTTATGGTTTACTGGGAAAATGCGAGTCATTTGGAGAATTTAATGTTGCACTGGCATGTTGTATTGTATGCCAGTGGTAAAGCAGCCAGGCATAGAGCAAAATTCTGTGGTTCATATTCCATCTGTGATATTCATTTTTCTATTCTGATTCTTTTTCTCAAATAGATAAACATTGTTTTCTGCATATGGAAAAAAGTATGTCTTAGAGTAAACACATTGCACTCATTTATGTTAAAGGCAACTCAGTAGCTCTTTTAAGCTAGAACTCATTACAGCTGGAATTAAATTGTACTGTGTACCAACTCCAGATTTTGTATCCTGATGTATTTTCAACATAAATTAGAACTTCAAACTCCAAGTATCACTTCTGTCCATTTGTTCTTAGATTTGTAGCTCAGTAATGCAAGTACAAAGCATAACTGGTCAGCATTTCAAATATTAGAAGTTATTCCGTTGTTTAAGAACTGTGATACAATGAAGCACAAAATTAATACAATTTTGAGTCGAACTAATACTCAGTGCTCCATTTATTGCTAGTATTTACCTAGAACGCGTTTCGTTAGGATCTTCCTAACATCATCAGCTGTTGTCGACTAATGGATGCCGGTTCAGTGAACTCCTCGGAGGTGATAGGTGCGTCTCTGTCGGTATCTTGATGAACTTAAATTTGGGTTTTCTTCAAAGGTGGTATCGAAATTAAACAATTTACTTTCATATTTCTTTATAAAGATTTTTTCCCGTGTGGTTAATGCAGCTGGACCTTGGACACCTTTTAATAAGTGAATTTCTCGTTATGTCATGAAGAAAACCCAAATTTCAAGTTCATCAAGGTACCGACAGAGATGCACCTATCACCTCCGAGGAGTTCACTGAACTGGCATCCATTAGTCGACAACAGCTGATGATGTTAGGAAGATCCTAACGAAACGCGTTCTAGGTAAATACTAGCAATTAGATTAGATTAGATTGATTTGCGTTCAGTAGGTTCACTTGTAGCCAGAAAAGGCTGTGAACATTGAACATGTCTAGAAGTATAGAGTTTAATAGCATATATATGTACAAAAGTTAACATAAGACACATATTATAGTACACAGGCAATATGAACAACAATATGGAAAACAAAGCAGGGATAAATGATGCATATAATGGAGCATTGAGTATTAGTTCGACTCAAAATTGTATTAATTAGAAGTTATGTTGAAGTTCATTCCTCTGGTTCTTACATTTTTGTGGGAAAGCACATGGCATGTTTGGAGTATTGGTGGAATTGGATAGTACTGTAGTGAAACACCTGTTTAGAGTTCTAAGTTTAAAACACATTACAGTTCTCATTTCTTTGTTTAAGCCATGCTAGGTCCATATATTTAACTATACTGCTGAAATAGGCATCACTGAAGATAGAGAATTGTTTAAAGTAAACATTTGATTGAATTCCTTTCTTGGAAGTGTTGAAAACAGTGTTCTTATGATAAATTAAATTTAAAGGGAGTCGATTAATGACAGTAAACAACACTTACTTTTAAATTTTTCCGGAACATGTTTCAGAGACTTTGCCTCTATCCTCAACCGGCCATCGACTCATCAAGTCTCATCGATAGAGGCAAAGTCTCTGAAACATGTTCCGGAAAAACTTAAAAGTGTTGTTTAGTGTCATTAATCGACTCCCTTTAAATTTAATTTGATTGAATGTCCGCTGGGATATTATGAGGACTATAATTCCAAATGGGGCTTGCTGCATTTTTAAAAGTCCATTGTGTTAGACTCACGTGTGTTCTACTCGCTCTTATACAAATTATTCTTACAAGCCCTTACTCTTCTGCTTCACATCAAGATAAGACATTTGTAGAAATGGTTTTATTACCTATTTCTTTATAGGTACCATGGGAATAGAAGAACTCAGTAGGGTTAAGCAATAGTTAGATCTTTCAAGAGCTGAAAACAATATGATGAATTTGTAATTCTATCTTATTTACATTACCAGAAGGGGGGGGGGGAGAACAAAGTTCCATTTGAAGAAAAGGTGTTTAAACTAATAACAATAAATATCTCAGGAATGGTAGCTCCACAAAAATTTTTTTTACATAAATTGTATGTATGCTTTAAAAATTTTGTTTGGCTCTTACAAATCACCAGTTGTGTGAAGTAATTCAGATCTTGGTGAACTAATGAAAATGTTTACATTTAAGAATAGCTTTGGATGGAAGGATTTTTTGGAAATCTGTGCCATATCATTGAAAGACATGAAATGAAATAGCAAAGTTGGCCATTTAACCCAATTAACACACACACGCACACGCACGCTCACGCACACACACACACACACACACACACACACACACACACACACACACACACACGCAGTCATGCGCACAAACTTTTCTTATATATACTGGATATATATATATAAGTATGGACTCCATACTCACTAAACCGTCAAAAAGGGCTGGCAATATTAGGAAGTACCAAGTATTTTGACTAATACTAGTCCTGGTCAAAGAGCAGTTTGTACATGCAAGGGGATCCATGTAAGCCGAATTGATTTAACTTTCAAAATCCAAACCAGCGAATTACCATGATGCAATGAACAGTCGGAATTATAAAAAGTAGGCAGAAGAGAAATTAATATAAAATACTTTATCTGAAAGCATTGTTGTGCCATACCGTTCAGGAAAATAAAGCCTCTAACACTTCATTTCGAAAGGCACACGTTATTCATTGGCTAACACAGAAGAAAATTAAACATAATTCGCAATTGACAAAAAATGAGCTTCTAGAGTAGTAGTTTTTAAAAACGCCTGTTTATTGGCTTGATAGAATAATGGAACAAAGGGGCTTTACAGTCTTACGCTTTCCTCCGTAGCCCTGTGACTTTAATCCTATAGATTTACCTGGAATTTAATTAAAGAAAATATGTATCATCGATTACTTTGAGTAATCTGAAAGCTATAACAACAAGCTGCATAGCTCAAATTACACAAAATGATTCGATAGAAGTATGCACACACGTGAAAAGAACTGAGCAAGATTTTAAGCGCCGAGATGGGATAATGAAGGAAGCAATTGAAGATATAATTATAAACGTGGTTCTAGAGAGCAACGATGAAGATTGCAGTCGTGATGAATGTTATTTCGAGAATATGAATATTGAAGCAAAAGGACGCAGTGACCACAGATACAGCTGATAAAAGGAACAGTAACACGGATATAGCAGATGAAGGACCTGAAACAAACATTCCCAGGCTTGCTGCTTCCGAGAACTAACGTGAAGACATCAGCAGGCGTGTACTTTTTTAATTGTGTGACTGTACATTCCCAGTATCACCTTTCCCCTCGCTACTCCTCGCTCCGCGCGGTTCCCTAAGCTTCATGTAGTAAACAAAGCAGTGGCGCCCTCCTTCAAGTACATTCATATCTTGGCCGACTAGTACAGTACTGTACTTAAAGGAGGGGTTTATCGTACGCATGCAAATAAAAGGAAACACCCATTAACTTCGCTAAGCCAATCAACAGCTTAACCGCTTTCTGTCCCAATATCTCTGTCTCTGTCTCTCTTCCCACCCAGATGTTTACAGCAGGATTAAACTGGGATGAGACCGATTATACTCGCTCTGGGCTCTTGGCAGTGAGCCGGACCCTCACGGGAAAGTTGGAAGGGCGGATTTGCCTCACCTACTGCTCGACGATCTATAACGCATTTACGGGACTCAAAATCAAAGCTCTCTCATACTTGGTTGAGGTAAAATGACAAGATGGTGTGATTAGCTCAGAGAACACGTGGGGCAACGCAAGTCTAATGGGAATTTAACTTTTGTGATTAAAGGATTGCTGTTCTGTGGCATGCATATGCCTGACATGGTCTTAGCAGTGTAGTCTCACCTTGAGGCATTATCTGTTTGGATAACGTTTGGTAAATGCCTTATTTACGTAATTGCCTTCCTGTATTATATTTTTCATTTCATTCTCCGTAGAACTTGACTATTTGTTATAGTTTCGGAACTGAGTGTTCCGTTTATTTACATTACTTTTTCTACCATTTCTTCAGTGAGCTGCTCACAGAAAAGCTTGTTCTTCTATCTACTCAATGATAACGCAAATAAACATTCTCAGAAATCATTTCATAGTACAAGGGGGATATGGCAATACAGCAGGCTTAAGTAATATTACAATTTTTTTTAAGAACGGGTCATTAAAGGACTTATGACATAAATTGTGCACTTTAAATATTAATGCATTTTTTGTGTAGTAAAACTCTTATCTATCTCTTCCAGTTCACCAGTTGTGCAAGTAAATCAGACTGAAGGAACTTCACAAGTTATCCTTGAAGGTTAAATATTTACATCCGTCTTTATGTAAGTATATTAAACATATCGTATTTTAAACCAAACTTGAAATAATCAAATTTTCCAAACATTTACCATGTGAAGGGTAGTTGAGGGTAGGATTTCTTTAAAATATACCTGTTGTATTATTGGTAAATGGTGAATTTAAATACAAAACCTCGTATTTAACCCAATTTTTTATGAGTTATGCTGTTACAAATGTACATACACTGACCTATTTCTAAAAGTGCTTTTTTGGCTCATGGGACTTCACGTATTTACAGTGAAATCTCGGCATCGAATTGTTGAGCAAGATACATTACGTTATATAACTACTGGAAGAATATACAAGTAGAAAAAATGTTGTTTTGGGTTCAGTGGATCTCAAAACATGTATCCGAGTTAAATCTCGAAAAAGTAATAAACCAAGTTAGATTGTAACTCAACCACCTGAATATGAACCAAAAATGTTGGCTGCTACTCACTCAAAACGTTTCTTTAAAATGAACAATCTTATCACACTTTTATCCTTGTTCGTTGGTTTGTGATAAACATTCTTACAAGTTGCAAAACTTGTTCTTGTGCCACGATACATACCCATTACAACATTGCTTTACCACATTATTGCTGAGAAGAGCTTTGTGAGCACTGCATAATTCCTGTGTAGACAATGTTTGTCACCAGGAAAAGTCTACAGGTAAGCATTAGATGTTCTTCCACACTATTTCGAAATGTACTTGTTGCTAAACTGCAGCCTTAGTGAAAAATGAAATTGGGAGACTGATAATCTGGTAGTTAGTACGTTATCTTCCAAATCCAGAGGTTTCAGTTTCGATTCCCCGCTGAAGTACAGGAATTTGTCTTTAACCAGGTCTTTAACCCATCCTCTGTAGAATTTGAAAGTATGAGAGTGTAAAGCTATGGTTATATTTAATGCTAGAAAGACTAATCTAAGTCTCACAAATACTAATACTAATACTACTACGCCCGCCTCGGTAGCGTGGTGGTAGCATGTCTGCCTCACGTTCAAGAGGTCCCGAGTTCGAATCTCGGTCAGGGTGAGTTACCTGCATAAGGGTTTTTCCGGGGTTTTCCCTTATCCTGAAAGACGGATGTCGGGTAACTCTAAGCTCTATGGACCCTGGGCTCATTTGAGCATCATTTCACCCATTTCATTCATCGTTGGAGGACGTAAATTACAAAAAAAAATAATAATAATAAAAAAATAAAATAAAATAAAAAAATACTACTGCTAATAATAATGATGATAAATGGCGCCGGGGTAGCGCCATTGTGGTTTCGTTCGCGGCTCCCGTGCAAAGGGTCCCGAGTTCGATTCCGGCTCTGGGGTGGCGATTTTAAGTCGGCCCTGTTCACGCCTTCACCTCTGTCTGGCGCATGTGAAGTGCTCTCTTTGCCCAACGTGGTTCGCCTCACCGTCATCTTCACTATCACCCTATCATTGGAGGAAATGGACACCGCCGTATGGGTGCCTCCACCTGAGGAATGGATCCGGTCCTCACGTGGTGGGGCGAGGTTACCCCAAAGGCTAAGGTTGCCAGGTGGGGAGTGTTGGAACACAATAATAATAGGACGACCTAGGAAACACTGAACTGGTGTGAGACCGGAGCAGGCGGTTGTGTAACCTATGATCGGGAAAAAGAAGTAGAAGAGAAATTGGTCATCATTTCCGATGAGCAATTCTACCAAAGAAGCGTTTTTATCAAGGTTTAAGTACTTTTACTGTCATATATCTACGATAGGGAACCACCAATTTAACTTCCGAAGGAAGGTGTGGTAAGTTCTTTTAAGTCCAAATAATTCATCACCCTTCTCCGGCCTTGAGCTCGCAATTTCGGAAATTTAATTGTTTAATTTTTGTAATTTACGTCCTCCAACGTTAAGTCATATCGGACGGTGAATGAATTGGGTGAAATGATGCTCAAATGAGTCCAGGGTCCATGGAGCTTAGTTGCCAGACATTCGTTTTGAAGGATAAGGGAAAACCCCGGAAAAACCTTATCCAGGTAACTCACCCTGACTGAGATTCGGAAATTCATATACTACGTACGCTGCGAAAACTTATTACTGAGGAAACTTGATTGTAGGTAAATTGCATAACTGCTGGAAACTAACCGAATTACAAAAGCATCACAGCACAACGGTACAATGATCATACAAACTAATTTTTATGTCTCAGAGCAAGAAAAGAATATATTGCTAAAATATTTACTAAAATATTTCATTTAGTAAGGCATATAAATACTTTAAGCTATGGATTATATATATATACATATATATACATACATACATATATATATATATATATATATATATATATATATATATATATATATATATATATAAGGGCGCTCAACTACGGCGGTCATCAGCGCCCTCTAAAAAACTAGTCATGGCAAAAGCCAGATATAAAACCTTCTAAAAACTGTACAAGTGTAACAAAACCTATTAAAAATACACGTACATAAAAAACATCAATCAAAACCTACTAAAAATTTCCTTCACTAAATCCTAAACTCTAAACTAGAAAAGAATCTAAAATCCTTCTCCACGGGTCTCCACGCACGGCCTACACGTGGGTGGGCCTGTTGACCGTCTCCCTCAACCACGAAGAGGAGCCCACACAGGGAGACTGTTGGCTCGTGACCCCGGGTGCGCCAAACCCGTACCTACCGAAGTAGGCCCCTGGGGGATTAAGCTATGGATGTACAATGTAAACTTGAATCCTGTATGCACATCTACAAGGGCATTTAAAAAGTTGTTTCTTAGATATTTTCCATTAAAGTATGTTTTCTATATCTTATTCCATTTTAAATAATTGAACACTTTGTTCCAGGTGTTCTTCACTCTGATAGTTACTGCATTAGCCAGCCTTGAAAATTGCTGCGAGAATTTGTCACCATATGTGAGTGTATATTTGAATAACCTTTATAGTTCAAGATTACGCTCAATAACGCCATCGAAGATACATAGTCAAATGTAGTGTGTTATTGTTACAAATCAAAACAAAGTATATCCTTTGAAGTTAAATAGGTAATTATTAAGACGGTTTCTAACACGTTACAAGGATTATGAACTAGGTTTATCTTGAATGACGCGACTGACAGCCACCGCGTTTGTCTCGTGGTAGTTGTAGGTTTGAATGGGTAGTAACCAAACTCTCCCAGCATTTGCACTTCAATATAACATTATTTGGTATGTATAACGTAACGTAAAGATATTTGTTGACTGTGTTTACTGTTCTATGTATAGGTGTTGCAGAACTGTTCGGTTATTGCGTTTGTTTTGTTCCAGAATGTGTATTATCAAACTCAACTTATAAAACAGTTTCTTGGTGTCACCATTCCTAACAAATCTAACATATTTTAGTTTCTACAAAAATTGAAACAGATCATGTGCATATTAGACAAACTGGCCTGCCCACTTGTCTTCTGATGTAAACTATGTGGTTATCTGTGAGGAATGCTTAAATATAAGGGGCGTTCAAAAAGAAATGAGCCGGAATCTGGTGCGCAAACCGGTGACAGGTTGGTAATATCATGGCGTGTGTAACGAAGTGTTGTTCCGACCGAGTGTGGAAGTTCACAGCCCGTCGCTAGAGGGTACGCGTCTACGTCACTTGAATATACAAAGGTAGCAGCAGCATGCATCAATCTTCAAATGCTGCCAGTCGCATTACAAACAGTGAAATGGAGGCGTCAAAGGAAGAGCAAAGAGATTATGTTCGTTTTCTGCCAGTGGAAGGAGCAAGGAGAACGCACATTGATCGACGAATGTCAAGTGCACGGCGAACACTGCATGTCCCTTGTAAGGGTCAAGGGTCAAGCGCTTCAGGGGAGGACGGGTGTCGTTAGCCGATGATGCACGGTCTGTAGCACCACACTTTTTTATTTTTTTTATAATCTGCATATATATTCATTTCATTTGTGTTTATATAATTTGTCTGTGAAAACAATATCTGCAGATATCATCTAAATCTAGCTAACCTATACCTAATTAAACTAATCTATACTACAAAGTGGCTTAGAAGAACTTCCATTAATCATGAAACAATCGTAACTCTAATACGTAACCGCTATCTGTAGCTCTCATCTATACCGTCTTCACTTAATACTTCCTCAATTCTGTCTTCCAGGACCCAGTTATGTCTCATCCTGGTCCATCGTTGTTCACCCATTTCGTCCAAAGCGTCCTGATCATTTTCCTCATTGCCGTGAACACGTGACTCCTCCAATTCCTGCAGTCTTACAGATCTACGTAGAGGTTGTCGTATTTCCAATGGCCATGGTCTATTTGTTCTTATTCTCCCCAACCTTCTTGCTTCAGCGTATTCCAGTCTGCCCCACTTTGAGACTTCATCTGCCATTAGTTGCAGAATTTTGACATCTTTCGTTCTTAGTATGCACCATATATTTTTTCCTGCTAATTCAGCTCTACCCTTTCTTCAGGCATCATGATACTTTAGACATTCGAATACGGCATGTTCCGGCGTGTCTCTCTCTTCTCAGATTTCGCAATTATCATTTTCGTATCTGTTTATCTTCTTTAAGTACACTCCAAAGGGCCCATGCCCAGTAATATAGTGAATAAGTCCTTTGCTAGGTTTCATCTTGGTCAGACGCAGTCTTTCTCTAATATTTGGAAATAGTTCATAAACCCGGTGACCCACTCCGCTTGCCATAATCTAATTAATTCATTTCTTACGTCTCTTCTGGTTGTTAGATGCCTTCCTACTATATCCTCTACCTTTTCTAGGTTTTTGCATTTCAACCAGTAGCACGCACCTCTGTATCTCACCAACAAGTCCATTGGCCAAATTGCTAGGACTACTAGTAAAGCCAGAAGTTGGAGTTGTACCAAATGCTTCAGTACTTCTTAAAAGGAAACCTCTCTGAGCCGTCCTAAGTTTTTGAACGTTTTTAATTACCAGTAGCCTATTTGCCCAAACAACCCCTCCATATGCTCATGTGGTACGTTCTTACTACGTCGAGAGGAATTCTGTAGTTTCGTTGTACAATTGTAGCTAGTTTGTGTGTTACAGTTGTCGCATTAATTCTTATTCCTTGTATATGCGCATCAAAGTTTCTTTAGTACTTGAATTCTCTTACTCTGTATATACTCTGGTTGTAAATCTTTAATTTGGGATTTCTTTTTAGAGACCCTTTGATGACCATAAAAGATTTGGTGGGAGCTACCTGCATCGTGCATCCTTTGCACCATTTTTCCACAATTGGTGTTATTACCGCCGTCTTTGTCTCAATGCACCACACTGCATTATCGATCACATCGTCCAGCTGGTTGATGCACTCATTACCAGGGCAAGAACCTTAGACTCCTAAGCTAATAAGTTTACTACGCCGAGGCCATAGAATTAGGTTTGTTTATAAGGAACTGAGGGTGGGAGAAGGACGTCTGTTGAGCACGCTACACCTGAGTCCGACTTTAGGTATGCAGTCAGTCGACGACAAACAAAGGCTCTTGACTAAGCACGTATATGTGAATAAGATGAGAAAGTCCCTAAGCTCATTCATTCTCACTTTTGTGAACAGATACACCGGCCCATTTAAATAACATTGTTTACATTTTAATTATAGTCACTAATTTTATTGCAATGTACACTTACGTACATTCGTAAATTCTAAAATTTGAAACTTTTTCTATTGTCTGACAAAATATTTTTGTATTGAGAGAATGTTCTCTCTACATCGCATGATGTGATTGGAGCATACTTGAAGCAGTTTATATTTGAATCTGTGTTGCTATTTAAACAATTTTTCACTTCACACAGTTTCGAATATGATGAATTGTTTTCAAGAACACGTTTAAGTTTTTGTTTAACACAATTACTGTTAGTATCATCAGGGACTTCGTTTATTTGTTCACAAACTTTTCCCACTGCCTTAAAGCAGCACACATTTCAATATTCGAAGTCTCACCTGAGAGCCTCCCTTGGAACATGACTGTATATCAGAACAGCAGTGGATCGCAAGGTTCCATAGGTCAATGTCTCGCAACCTGCAGCCGCCTCGTTCCAATGTTTTGGTGTCCCAAGTTCCTGCCCTGCTCTTTTCCCAAGACCGCCGAGTGACAGTGAAAACCATAGCTGCCGAGGACTGATTGAGCGTCGGAAGTGTTCACACTATCATGAAAGAACGACTGCTCTTGCGCATAGTGTGTGCCCAATGAATGGCCTGCAGTCTTCAACCGCGCCAGAAAGCATGTCGAATGGCCCACTGTCTTGGTCATCCGCAGCACTATGCTAGGGAAGGGAATGAGTTCCTGGCACGAATGATGGCTGGAGATGAGTTATGGTGTCATCACTTCGAACCAGAATCAAAACAACAAAGTATCCAGTGGAAGCATCCAGGGTCACTACCACCAAAGCCATCCACAAAATTGCAGGTAAGGTCATGCTGACGTTCTTCTTTGACCAAGATGGCCCCCATCTGATACACTTCCTGCAGCACTGGATAACAGTGAATGCCCACCGTTACTCGCAACCCTTGACTATCCTTCGCCAAGCGATCAACTCGAAATGACCAGGCAGTCTCACCCGTGGGGTCATTCTTCTCCACGACAGTGCAAAGTCTCATATGGCCAACACAGTCGCGGCAGTCCTGCAGAAATTCAAATGAGAGGATCTCGACCACTCTCCATACAGTCCAGACCCCTCTCCCTGTGATTACCCCATTTTTGGTGCCCTTAAAAAGGTTCTGAGGAGTAAACGATTCACTTCGGACGACGACGTCCAGCTGTAATTGCGGAACTGGCTCACATCGCAATCCCGGGACTTCTGTGAGACAGTCATTCACCGCCTTGTGTCACAGTGGGATAAATGTCTCAACAGCCAAGGCTAATACTTCTAACATACAGATACTGGTTTCTGTAATTATGTCTCCGGCTCGTTTCTGTTTGAACGCACCTTGTATAAAGGTTTTATGCCATATCTCCATAAGCTCGACGAATTAGACGACAGTATCCAGCGAGCATTTTCCAACATTGAGAAATTCATCGAGTGTAGGGTAACACCCATATATTTTTTGTATTAGTGATATCTAGGGTAAAATCGACGGGCCTATCCGGTGCACAAATAGATTCAGTGCCAGCGGCGGGGTGTTTTCCACGTCATTCTAAGGAACCCAGTATTTACTTGGTTCTTTTCTGTTTTTGAAATAAAAGAAGTATAAAGTTAAATTTAATCGTCGTTTGAATCAATTTAAACATATTTTATATTTTAATTAACTGTATAGCAGCTGTTGTTAATGTGAAACACTTGGCGTTTATATTTTCATTGATTCACATACAAATCTCTAAGAAGTTGAAACGAACTTCTTGCTGAATAATGATATATTTTGTTCAAAGGAAGGAGCAATAACCTGCCTTGTAGTATTTCCAACTAGCGAATGTGGAATTAAGAGCAGCCAAAACTGCAACCAAAATGAGACGTTTGAAACACCAAGACGATGGGTGTCGTGCGGGCTTGCCAACGTCTGCAATTCCTGTGTTTCCTGTGTGGGTAAGTGCACATCTTCATTGAAAAGTAATGAAGAGGACTTACAAAATTTGTTTTATTACAATTTCTGACACAAAAATGATGTCGGAATGTAAATAATGTTATATTTTTTATAGTTTTCAGTGGTATCTTTAAAGGCAAATGGCAATCCACAGAATAAGTTATTACACTATACAACAAAAATGCCAAAACTCGAAACTATGAAATATCTATGTTATTGTGTGCGCTGGATTGGAAAATGAGGTTCATTTTTTTTCATATCACGTAAGGCTTTTGTTCAGTGATATAGTTTCGCTTTTTTTGTAATACTCTCCGGGCCGTCACTCCAGACTCAGTCTAACTAATCTTGCAGGTAGAAGCTAGTGGATGTTACTGGATGACATATTTCCTGTTAAAAGTATACCCTTCCTCCACTGCTATTTGTAAAGAATCAGATTTAGATAGTATAGTAACTTGCTATTGTCGAGACTATTCATACCCAATGTTCTGTGTTCGCATTTCGTGTGAGTTTAGATGTTAATTTGTAGTGGTGAATAACAGTGCTTTTAACAGTTTAACATCAAGAGGTACATTAAACAGACCTTTATAATGTGTTTCAAATGGGAAGGGTTCTGGAGTCCAGCTAATCAGACGCCGTATCACACTCAGCGTTGCCAGCTTGTTACCCCACTCCTTTCATATTTCCCTCTCTCTCGCACACTCATACAACATGCAGGTCTGCTTGGTGCAGACGTAAGGGTAAGCAAATTATATTTTACAAACTTTAACAATGATGCAGTTGCCAAAATCAAAATTGGAAAAGGCATTTTTGCAAATTATGTATATTTTTAAATAATATAACTATGATTATAGTTTATGAATTACCTGCTTTTCTAATCCAATGGAACTGCCAGTGGCTCATCCATACCGCTGTCAATGTCACTTCCGTTAAGAGACAATTCGTCATTGTCACTGTCTTCATCGTCTGAGTCTTGCAAATTTATGATTATAGGTTTCTAGATCTCGTCACTGCTATTTGTTTCTTAAAATCGTCTTCTTGAAGGTATTCTGCATGCCTCACGCAGTTGTCACAGTCCTGTTGTGCTATCTTGTCAATTTCTTCGTGAACAAGTCGTTTAACGTCCGTCAGTTTAAAAGTATTATTTCTGTTTGCAACCCCACGATCCACACCAACTCAATTGGATTATACTGGCAGTGGTAAGGTGGGAGCCGTATTACCTCGTGTCCCGTTTCAATTGTAAGTTGATCCAGCTGATACACTTTTTCCGTGTTTTTAAACGGAAGTACTCTTTGCAATAACTCATTTATAGTTTCTGTTTCCGAAAATTTTTTGAAGAACGTTTACACCTTAAAAATAGTACTTCGAGCCTGACTTCGCAATACCAGCCTTTTTGACTCGCCACTAAATTTACAGCAAGAAGCCATTGCACTATTTAACTCTTACTCTACTGTTGTGTAAATAACAACTGAATGATACTGATCTGAACTCTCCTGAGTAAATAAACACTTCTTATCCAGCATTTATTCATAAACATAAGCATACAGCATTCCAAAGTCTAACAGGAATTGAAGTGTTTGCTCTTTCTGGAAATTAACACCTTTGCTTATTCATAGTAATTCTTTTATCCGTCATGTCAGCAGTTTAAATTTCAGTTCTGAGTAATGAAAAGTATATCTATATACATACACACCAACCACTTTGAACTGTCTAGAGTAAATAGAGATTACGAACCATTCATAAACAAAGATATAATGTGACCAGACACGTTCTGCCAGGGCAGCAGGAAATTTATTGTTTCCTCTCGCTCGAATTGGTTTATTCAAAGTAATTCTTTTATCACGTCATGTCAAACATTTACGTTTCAGTTCTGAGTAATTACAAATATACGTACACGCATACATGCCAACCAATAATGGTATTCATACAGTGCTTACGTCGCGATTTATTGTCATAATACAGGTAATAGTGTTTTATTTATTAGTATTAGAAAAACTATTTGAGCTAAAAATATGGGGCTTTCATGGTTATGTTAGATACATTACTCTTTACCTTCCACTTGGATCAGTTTTGGCAAAATCTGAATTTTTGTCTTAGCGCGAATAGTATTTCATACAGATTGATTAGTTTGCCGCTCGTCACACACCACTTAGAGGGAATGCAATACGACAACACCGCAGGACTCCGATTGGTTGCTCACCTAGTAGCGCTCAAGGACAAACACCTTCTATTTGAAACACATAATAGTTTATAAAACTCATACGACGGGGGCAATTTAGAGCAACAATGTCGCATCAGTGTGTAAATTCTGTGAACGTATTCTATTGTTTCTAGTGAGTTCACTGCAAAATGTCAAAAGAGAAAGTATTAATCCTAGGATAGAACTTTAGCTCTAAAGTAGATAAGGACAAATGTTTTGCTTGTAAATATTGCTGCAGTGGATGCTCTTGTAATTTAAGAGGCTGGTTAAATGACACTCGCCTTCTCTGCGGTTTGCATTCCTATGATATAGACAGAACAAAAGGACCGTTACCTACTTTGTTTAAACACAATTTCTGATTTCTCCTTAAAAAAATATAATCCGTCCAAATTTGTCCCCCGCAATAAGAGCTAGCTACTGTCCAGCAACGTAAAGAAGATCGCTGAAAGGAATGTGCCAACCCTTACTCAGTGGGACAAGGACAGCGAATGTGTGTGACAGAAAGTGCATGCTACACAAGGAGCAGAACCGTTAAAAGAAACATGTGCCAACCTCACTCTGTACACTAAAACCGAGAAGATTCATTCACAAAAGTAGAAGCCGTCAGAATGTTTTTGAATGGTCTGTAACTATACTGACATGGGGTGTCATAAACCTGTCCAGGGAGGATGTGGGAACCTTCTGCAATCCTCCTGCGTCTCAGGGCCCGGAGACTTTCTTTCCTGTGGAGGACAGTAGCGATTCAGTTCCTATTCCAACGCCACCTGGAAAATGTACCTCACAAGAACAAGGATCAGGTACTTCCCCTGAGGCTGGTCTCACTACTTCTTTCACTCCCGACTCTGTTTCTGAATTTGTGTAATCCAAAGAAACCTAACCAATTTTACAATCAATGCTAAATGATCTTGTAATAAATTGAAATTACATACAAGCCCAATCTAAATTGTTAGCATCTAGATAAAGGAATGGAATCTCTTACAACCGAGTACCAAAGTATCAATTTATCGCAGGCGTCAACATAGCTCATCTATAAATAACTATTTTTCATAATGTGAGGGAGCTTATGCATCTGCTAGGCAGAGAGCATATTCCTGATCAGTGACGTTTATTTTTCGAATCTTCAAAGTCAAATCTGAAAGGTGTATTGCTACACAATGGTAATACGAAGTACGTCCAGAAAGTAAGTTCTGTTCGACAATAAAATTAAATTGTGTACAGATACAGAAAAATTATTTATTGCACAAAATTCTACAACTCTTAAACTACTTTTCCACATAACTGCCGAAATTTTGGAGGCGTTTGTCATAGCGAGGCACAAGTTTTTGTATACCTTCTTCATCGAAGTTTGCCGCCTCTGCCTTCAACCAGTTGGAAATATTTTCTTTCAGCTCTTCGTCATTGTTGAAGTGTTGACCGCCAAGGAAAGATTTGAGGTGCAAAAACAGATGAAAGTCGTTAGGAGATGGTCAGGGCTGTACGGAGGTTGGTCAAACACTTCCCAGCCAAATCCGTGTAGGATGTTTTTCGTCGCACTTGCAGTGGGTGGTCGTGCGTTGTCGTGAAGAAACACAACACCTATTGATAGTATTCCTCGGCACTTATTCTGTATTGCGCGGCGCAACTTCCCAAGTGTCTCGCAATAAACATCTGCTTTCATTGTTTTACAACGCGGTAAGAAATCAATGAGTAAGATGCCTTTGTGCACATCATTTTTCGAGGTGTCAATATTTGTTTCGGCTTAACCTTGGCTGGGGATGAGGTGTGCCTCCATTCCATTGATTGACGCTTACTTCCAGGGGTGTCTTAAGAAACCCAAGTTTCATTTCCTGTGACTATCTGTGTCAGAAATTCTTCGCCGCATTCATCATAACGGGTCAAAAAATGAAGTGCACTACCCATCCGTTTTGTTTTGAGTTACTCAGTAAGAATCTTTGGCACCCAACGTGAGCAAAGTTTACGAAATTTCAGTTTTTCGGTAACAATTTCATGAACTAGTGATCGTAAGATTTGGGGAAGTTCCATAGCGAGAGCACTAATTGTAAACTTGCTGTTTTCCTGGATCTTGTCATCAATCGTGTGAACCAGTTCTTTTGTAATCAAAGATGGACACCCACTTCGTTCTTCATCGTGCACTTCACTACACCCTTCAGTGAACTGTCGGACCCATCTTCTCACCATTGTATCACTCATCGCATTTTGTCCGTAAACAACGCAAATTTGCCGATAAATTTCAATTGTTTTCACTTTCCTAGTATTCAGAAAGCGAATTACAGATCTAATTTCACAAACGGCGGGATTTTCAATCAACACGGACGCTGTAAACAAGCACAACAAAGCGTACGTGGCTAACGGCGATCTCACAATGGCGCACGTTTCTTCTCCTTGATACAGAGGGTCTACCGCGCATGTGTGGAACTGCGATCGCAGCGCTGCAGTGGAGATAAATTGAAACAGAACTTACTTTCTGGACGCCCCGTGTATTTACCCTTTGGTACCAGTGGCTTATGTCGTAAATATGAAAGAAACATGAAAATATGGATACAATCTTAAGCAGTAAGTTGTAATGACTATGAATGGAAAATATGTGGAGACATAAACGTTATAGGCCTATTAACCGGAATGCAACCGGGATATACAAAACATTGTTGTTTTCTTTTAGAGTGAAGGAGTGCCCTTTGAGGCAAAGTTTAGTACCAGACAAGTAAAATGTAAATTTCACCCTCTTGTAGATTTTCAGAAGATGTTATTACCACCGCTCCATAAAATGCTGGGCTTCATGAAGAATTCCGTAAGAGCAGTGGACAAAAATGGTAATGTTCTTCAGAATTTAAGAGACAAATTTTCCAGGTTAAGTGATAGAAAAGTAAAAGAGAGCATTTTTATTGGTCCTCAAATCCGGAAAATCCAGCAGGATGTTTGATAAAAAACTAAGCAAACAGAAAAAGTAGCATGGAGTGCGTTAAAGGACATACGTTCAAAATCCTGGGAAATTACAGATACAGGGGTTGGGTTGTTCAAGTCAGTCCGGGACATTTCTATTTTTTCCAGGTTTAAATGGAAGCCTCTGCTGGAGGTTTCGTATGTAGTAGACAGTAGCACCTGTGTCATTTTACTGGTAGACGGCGCTCATTTCCCGTGCTTCTGAATAGACCGTTATTCAAGATGGCGGACAACAGTGTGAACGTCCACGTAGAACAGCGTGTTGTGATGAAGTGAAATGGTGACATGTGATGATGCGATTCAGAAAATATTGGCTTCACCTTTTATAGCGGTCCTTCAGTTCTCTACAGACTTCAACACCTTTGTATCTGTCAAAAGCAGACGTCTGTTTTGGGACCCAGCGTGCACTCATTTTTTCGGAACAACAAATGATCATGAATCATTGTGTCGTTAGAAAAAAAGACATTGCACACTCTTGCGATTTCACGACAAGTTATGCGACGATTGTGCAGGATCAGCTGCTCCACGCGTTGAATGTTCTCAGGAATGACTGCCGTGGGCTGTGATCCACCACGACCAGGATCGTTAGTGATCGACATACGGCCATTTTTGAGACGCTTACACCATTCAAATGTCTTACTGCGACTGAGTGTCTCATTACAGTACTGAGCCTGAGGTCTTGTGTAAATATCAGCAAGTTTTATGACCTCGTTCACTGAAAGCTTCATCACAACATGCTGTTTCACACTGTTGTCCGTCATCTTGAATAACGGTATATCCAGAAGCACGGGAAATGAGCGCTGTCTACCAGTAAAAGGACACAGTGCCACTGTCTACTGCAAACAAAACCTCGAGCCTAGGCGTCCATTTAAATCTGAAAAAAAAGATAAATATCCCGGATTGACTTGAACGAAACCCGTACATTGAAGTTGTGGAAATTCTTTTAAGGGCATATGAGTAATGGGATGCAGTATGTCCTTTAACATTCATTTCCTGTATTCCCAGCTTAACGTCTTTCCACCGAACCTAGGAATGGTTAGCGACGAACACGGAGAAAGATTTCATCAACAAATAACCCAAATGGAAAGGTGATATGTAGAAATATTGTCTCCTAACATACGAGGGTAGATACAAAAGTAATGCCTCCTACTTTTTCTCGTTTAATTGCCAAGAAAATTGAATCCATTTTACATAGCTTGAAAACTACAACATTGACGATTAATTTGTCACTATTCAATATAATCTCCGTCCTTTTCCACAGTTTTGGTCCACCTTTTAACTAGGGCATGTATTCCAGTGTGGTAAAACACACGGTTTTGTTTCCTAAGTAATTGACGCACGGACGTTTTCACAGCCTCCTCATCTTCAAAATGAATCCCACGATGAGCTTCCTTTAGTGTCTCGAACAGATGAAAGTCTGATGGTGCCAGGTCAGGTCTGTAGGTAAGACTTGCCATCCCAATTTCTCAATTTGTGCAGTGGTGTAACGGCTGGTGTGTGCTCTTGCATTGTCATGCAAAAGAACATCCGCCATAGGTTTTGTTGGGCGAACTCGGTGAAGACATGCTTTCAGCTTTCTGAGAGCTCTGACGTATTGGACAGAATTTATTGTGCATCCCTGCTGCAAAAAATCAATCATAAGCACACCATCTACATCGCAAAACACTGTCGCCATAACTTTCCCTGCCGACCGTTGAGTTTTGAATTTTGTTTTCTTCGGTGACGTTGTATGATGTCATTCCATTGAATGCCTCTTTGATTCAGGTTCAAAAAATGAACCCACGTTTCGTTTCCAGTAACAATTTTTTTTTTCTCGGAAACTTCTCTCTCTCCAAACTGAAGCGCTGCAAGTGTTCGGAGGCTATTTTTTCCCTTGTTTCTTTGTTTTGGGCGGTTAACATTCCTGGTACCCAATGTAAAAAAACTTTTGAGTAACCCAGTTGTTGAATAATCGTCATCAGACTGCCTTTACCGAGGGAGGTAATGGGACACAATTCACCTCTTGTTACCCGGCGATCACCACGAACGATGTCATCGACTCGCTGAATGTTGCATGGAGTCACTGCAGTCACCGGCCTGCCGCTTCGGTTTTCATCTGCCAGTGGTATTTACCCTTCAGCTTCGTTACAGCGACGAACCCATCGTCTAACAGTGCTGACATCCACCGTTGCATCACCATACACATTTTTTAGCCTTTCGTGAATGCGAATTGGCGTTTCACCTTCCGCAGCCAAAAATTCAATCACAGAACGCTGTCTAATACGAATTGTCGATGTCAGCCATTTTGCAAGAGGATACAGTGCTGCCACCTGTTGACTTAGGAAGTTACTGCTGCAGGGAATTGGAGAAGAAGTTTTGAAGAATTGCGCCAAATTGAAAGTTTTTACATAACTTACTTATTTAAGGGGGAAAAATATGAGGCAATACTTTTTGAATGTGCATTACTTTTCTGAATGTTACGGGCTCAGCCACAAAAGAAAGTCTTCCAGAAAAAACATTCTAAGATTGTAAAGTTTTTAAAATTCATTTAAAGTTACTTGCATGTACTTTTTCCAGTTCTTAAAACTATTTCACATTTTATCCGTAATCACATTCTTTTTAATAACATGGTACTTCGAACTCAGAATGTAGTAAAAGGTTGACTCCAAAAAAATAATATCAAAGGTTAACCAAAATATTAAACATGGTAGCCAGAGAAAACAGTACATGAT
Organism: Mantis religiosa; assembly: GCA_030765055.1. Taxonomy (NCBI): domain Eukaryota; kingdom Metazoa; phylum Arthropoda; class Insecta; order Mantodea; family Mantidae; genus Mantis; species Mantis religiosa. Next base: position 57,842,461 of record CM060954.1, read on the forward strand.
AGGAAATATCTGACTTCAAATTCGAATGTAGGAAACTCGAATCGAAAAAAAATTAAAATTGTGTTGTACAGTAATTATAGGTGTGAATCTTATGAAACCTTCATGACAATATGTTACGGGCTTAAGCCTTTTTATTGAAAAAAGAACCCATTTCAACACGCAAAGATGAAGATTCTTTAGTTATAATTGGTATATTTTAATACGTTGCAGACAAAGGAGAACCCTGTACTTCGTACTTCGATGGCAAAAATGGACACTACTACATCTGCCAAGATGGAACGTCTTGTGTCAACGGCATGTGTCAATAACTATTGAAATTAGTTTTATTGGTAATACCTACGTAGTACACTATTAGTGAAATTAAAGTTGAGTTTAATAGTAACTTGCAATCAATTTGTTTAACTTACTACTGACTACAATGCTATTGAAAGGTGTATAAGTCTTTGTGTGACTTTGTGGGTTCGTAGAATTAAAAGTACAAGTTGCAGAAATTAAAAATGCTCTTTATTTCCGTAGAAACACACTTTTGTCAACCCTTACAGTAGCAGAATTACGTAACATACACAAATACATCCTTTAAGTTCATCAGCCACACCCACCAACAGAGTTCACTTTCAAAACACAGCTGCACGATTCCAATTACCACTTCGACTCTCTCTTGGCGATTCGCGGCTTCCTTATATATACCGCTACTCACATTTCTAGACGTTTCTGGAATGTTCAGTATCAAACAAGAAATCGAAGCTTCCAGTAGCTATCTGTCTCTTTAACTGTTTCGGCAATATTTTATCTCCGCGCTGCACTATCTGTCCCTAATCTCCGCGCTGCATTATCTGTCTCTTTGTGCGCCCGGCCGCAACAATGATGGCGTATTATTTCTTTAGTTAAGGTTACTATAAATAGTAATTTCAAAATGTAGAACCACAATCTTTATTTGCTCAGTAAAATTAATTATTTAGTAATCAATTATTACTTGTGGTAAACACTGAAACGAGTTACTGAAATCACCTGTTACGTGCTTACAGCCTTTTAAGGCTGTTTAGTCTAGTTGAATTTTTATGTTAAGGAATTTGAACAAAATTGTTAACACATTTCAAATTTGGCTGAAATCGATTTAAACTTAAGGGCAGTTAAGAAAACGAGCCTTCTATGAGAGGTTTTAGGTAAACATTTCTTAACCGTGTCTAAAAGCTTTTGAAACTTTCCTAGTTTAAGAGAATGCTACTGTAAAATCTACACGTAAATGGCTCAAACCGACAGGAGGAAATAAGTACACTGTTCTTTCTTTTATTTAATTCGAAGGGTGTGAAACCATAATGTAATCCACGAAGTGGCCAAAACACCGTTAACGTATTTATACGTAATGGTTTGTGCTCTCGGTTACAACGTGCAAGACAGGACATCAGGGAAAACAGGTAAGAGACTTTCATGAAAGCTAAATATCACAATATTCCATTCGATAAGCACAGCACGAAGGCAAATTTGTATGACAATCTTAGCCATTAAGCTTAGAAGAAATATTTCATTGATCATATTGTTGCATACCAGGGTTGTAAGGGGGGTTGGAAGACTTACAAACCTAATCTACAACTAGGGGTGTAGCTATTGGGATGGTAGGATAAAGAAAACATAAAAAATCAACCTAAACCGACTAACTCTATTTTAAGAAATCTAGTAATTATACAGAGTACCCCCTGAATCTAGAAGAGACCAGGGGTGCTTTGGTAGCACTTGGTGACATAATAATTTAATATAATCTTACCGTTGGTGATGTGTCAGGTGTATAGCTGGGCTTGTCCGGAGATGTATAATCTGCTGAGTCCGGCGGGGTTATGGTATTCGTAGACACACTGTCAGATAAATACTTCTGTTACCTCTCACAGGGACCGACATAGAGTCTCCTCTGACATCCCTGCGACGTTTTCACACCGAGGGCTAACTCTACCAGACTTAAATGGCGGTTCTACAAAAAGTCAATTCAGCGATTCCCACTAACTATTAATTTTGCATCATACCGTTTGCATCATTGCGAGAGTGTTTAAGCCTGTACTGACCTATTATTTCTTCTGGTCAGCAGAATCAGTCTGGGTCACATGTGGATAATTTCCTTATGCCACCAGACTGCCAGTCAGCGAAATTTACGTTTGACATACATTTCTGTTAGAATCAATACATGTTACAGAATACCGAAATTTCCAAATCTAGCTCAGCCTATACACGCAGCACATCCCCTTCGCCTAGATTTTGCTGCCCTCAGCAAATCCAAACGACTGGAAACAAAATTTTTAAATACATAAAATAATAATTTACACTTACAAAGGCAATAGAGCATACAAACATTTACATGTACATATTTTTTTGAAAAGTCATAATTGTAACACCTGAAAAAGAAAATCAGAGCACAGGAAAATGGAAATGAGTTGATGCGGGTTGGTTTCGAAGTATCCCACGCTGAATGAAGTCCATAGTTCCATAGAAATACACTGTTCCACCACTATGAGTTTATAGTTTTGGGAGACACTTCACAACACTTGGTCACTGAAGGGTTGTAATTACTACTTTAAGTTTGTCTAACAAGGCCCTAGCTGTCACAAGTAATGTAAACTTCAAAGAGAAAACAGTTTAATGTGCTTCCTGCTCCAGTTTGATAGTCTGTACTTAGTCTTTTAAAACAGGGAAGCTGATGAAGAACCTCGGTTGTGGCTTGCTGTTTATATGATATCGTGTTCAAGCGTACGGTGCTCCTTGGTAGTGCTTGGAAAACTCTGTACTGAAGAGCCGATGAAAAGTTTGAAAGTGAAGTTTATGGTTTTTTTGAATAGTTCGCTTAGCTTACACTCGCCTACCTCAGCTGGGTCTGAGTTCTTGCAGGTGAGAACACGAAAGAGTGACTTATAAGTTATTGTATTTGAGCCACTGTAAAAGTTTGCTGGGTAGAGTTGCTTTGGCTTTTACCCAGGGTTTCACTGCGAAAGCCATGAGTCTATGAAGTTGAGGAAGTCCTCTGGAAAGATTAAGTGCCTTTCCAGACACGAGTAGTCTTGGTTGCCACTCCTGATGTGATACTTGGTCATCTGGGGTGCTTTGGTTCTCCCAGGAAAGAGTAACTCCTAGGGACCCTTGTGTCTCCTCTGCGTTCTCCTTATGGTGGTGGTGTTTCCTGATGCTTCGAGTGTTTGTTCATCCATGCCGCAACAGAAAAACAAATGATCCAGAGTTAGGATTGATGCACAAGAATACTTCTATGGGGTGAGGATGGGTTAAAGTTCACGGGAATGTAATTAAATGAAAGGGATTTTCAGGTATCACATTACCAACTGAATATTTCTTATATCTATTTACAAATTATGGTTATATATAATTAACATAAATGGAACATGTATGGAATTTATGTGGAACCATTTTTAGAGGTAGAAGGGAAAAAAAATTGGTTAAAATTTATAGAGTAAGCAAAAATGAAATTTTATGTTTGCCTTATGGCTGAATAACATAAGCAAATAACCTATGGAAACTGCATAGATGTTCCACTTAAGTATGGTTGTTAACACATTAGTGATAAACTTGGAATAAATTACAAGTACTCTTCATAAGACCATTATACAATTGAATTATACATAATTAGTAGTAATAATGATAACAATTTAGCTAAAGAAAAATGGAGTTCATTTAAAGAGTAGTACTTGTTATAAATTATAGGGCATTATTTAAAAATCATGTCTAATGACTTGCCATAACAGCCTCTATATACTGGATTAGACCTACGCCTAAAAAATGTCTACTGTTGTCATAAAATCAGTCAAATATCAGAGTTAACCATGTCTCTCTATTTTGTTATAATAAATCTTGCTGATACTAGAGTAATTGGTTCTAGAGTTACATAACATAGCTTCATAATACATGGTAATTGAGGTCACATTGATACAATCATCCTACGATCTATAAGCATATCCTATGACTATATCTTTTTACATAAATATAGCAAAAGTAACTCTGACATTTGCTGGTTTAGCACTGATTGTTTAAACAAGAGTTATAATGTTTCTTTTCTTCTTTTCGCAAAAAAAGTGTGATCAAAGATATCGATAAACAATATCGATCTTATTATATGGGGAAATGATGTACTCTACTGTCACTGGATGTTAAAACAATTGTTAAATTACAGTGCGTTGGGTTGTCTTATAAATGAAATGTTAATTGACAATAATTAAAGCTTCTCTTGTTTATTAATCCCTAACAAATTTAGGCATGCTTTTATAGCATGGTAATTATGAGTGATAGCAACAGAAAGGGGAGGGGGTTTGTAGGTTGTAGATCTCATCGTGCTGTGACCTGTAAACAGAACTTAATATAACGATTAGTTTAATCTTGGTCATTGGTCATGTCTCAGATCCATAATGAATATTGTCAAAGGATGTATTTGAGTTATGTGCTGCCCACTGAATTAAAAGTTCAATAAATGTTGGAGAAACTGACTGGTGTAAGAGGAAGTACCCTTAGAATAGCATACCACGATAATTACATCAAGTTGATCAGTCTGCTTTGATAGACAATAAATACAAGTCATGGATTTCTTTATCAATACTTAAAGGTGAATTGGGGAAACATAGCTGAATTCTATGATTTAGAACCTTAGGTAACACCTTAGTTAAAAAAAAATTCTGTGCTTTTCTTATCACATGATTTGAGTCGTTTATTGAGTTTGCTCTTCAATCATCATAGCTAATACAATTTCTTATATGGTCTTAGGATTTGTGGTTATCTCTATTCAGTTACACTAATCACAATCATACTTTATTATAAGCTAATGAAGGGGTGCGCCTTCCCCCCATAGCACAAAACTTCACATACATACTGCGCAGTCATCACTCATACTTAAACATTAATGCTATTTTGTCTTCGCAACTTCTTTATTTAAACTGATCAATAATTATATAGCTTTAACTTAGCAATATTTATAGGGAAAACACTTGCGCGACAAATCCCATTTTATATTATAACAGCTTTATCTATATCAAATCACCATGAGAGGTATACACAACCTAAGGGTCTCGCGAACACCAAAGGATGTACCCTCTGTCGCTCATACAAAAAAAAAAAAAAAAAAAAAAAGACTCTTATAGGTTGAAAGCTTGAAACTTGAAGATACCATGGTATATGCATACATATGCACTAAAACTGTCTCCGAAAATCTTGCGATGTATTCGGAACAGAACACATTACTAATAGAATCTATAAACACTTAAAAATAACCTCTAAGAACGCCTCGCGGTTGTTCTTAAGGTCAAAGGGTACTACAAGCATACATTATCTTCACAAATCCTAAGCATTTGGTCACAACGATCATAACTTTTAAGCACAGAGAATATAAGGTCACATTGAAATGATTTATAATAAAAAAAGGTGTACCACTGGTAAATTTTTAAAAGCATGGAGGGGGGTAAACGAAGCGAAAAAGGTGTGTTACCTATACGGGGGAAGGTTCTGAAGGCGGATTGTTAGGGGGAGACGGGGTAGTCATAAGATTAGGGGTTGTAACTAAAAAGACACCGCTTGGAGTTGGGGCGGTTTGTATGGTCTCGGGCGAGCGGGCCATAGCTTTGCGCCAACGAATGATTTGGCAACACAACTTCATAGATCGGTAGCCCACTATGGCAAGAAATATTAGGATCACGATACCGGTAATAATAGTAAGAGTAACATGGAACACTGCGGGTACCAGTCCGGCGGCGTCGGTCCCCGGTATACGTGTGGCAATTAGAAGCTCTGGACGCCGAAATAACACAACTAAGAGAAGAAGTGTTAGAAGAGAAATCCAGATAAGAAGGAAGTGTGGCATCGGCGAGGAGTCACATGTGAAAGTAGGCATATTTGGGATAACGGGGGGTAAATGTGATAAATTAAGATGGGGTACTTCCACGGACCAATTTGCGTTTAAGCACCGAGTGAGATTTGTAAAGGTAAGATGTTCCGTCGTAGTCCATGGGGAAACCTTTAGGGAGGGTAGAGAGGTCCATCCTGCAGGAATTAGATGCAGTGTTTGGAGTTTGGGGAAATCAGAATCAAAGCAAGGGAAGCGTTCTGGGATATACACTACGTGGCCTAATTTAAGTTCGCATGAACAGGGTAGTGCGATGTGGAGGGCTCCCGGAGAATTTGGGGGTAGGTTAGGGATCTTATGAGTGGTGTGGTTGCAAGTAAGTTCAATCGGATCCTGGGGGTGAGTAATAACATATTCATCCTTAGCAATTTTAGTAATTATCATGTGATTGCCCGTATGACATCTAAAGGGGCAGTAATTGTTCATCTCAGAAGCCGTCATTCCTTGTAACAATTTAGTAGCACATAAGGGTGTAAATAAGAGGTCGTTGCTAAAAGTTTATAGTAACGGGAAGTAATGAGTATAATCAAATAATCATTCATAAGAGTGATGATTTAGAAAGGAATTAGTTGTCTATAATAACGGATGAAGGAAGGGGCTTTTTGCTGAAAATAGTATTAGTACGTGTTAGAAATAATACCTATTCAGAAACTATGATTATAACGTTGTATTGCTTGAAAATATAAATAATGTGTTAGATATGAATCACGGGACTTATCCACGATGGAAGTTTGTTCTTTAGCGTGAACACGTCTGTCTTTCCTGTCGATCAACGTTTAGCTTGCAAAGTTTCATATTTCACAGTGTAATCGCAACGTCAGTATTTTAGTTTTTGCTGGCCTATGAAAGTCGGCAGCGTGCCATTTTCATGAGTACCGCATACTAGCGTGTGCAGATGTTAATTATTAGATTTGTGGGCCAGTTCTACGTATTTATAACTTTGGAAGAGAAAAAATGCAGTAAAGTAACAGTGTGTTAAATCGTTTTCCATCATTTAATGGGTGAATGTCATCTTAATACGTCGCGTGCTATTTTATTGAACTTAATGTGTATTATTGTGTATGTATAGAATGAAATAACGTGCTAGCTGGTCCAAATCAGGTCAGTGAAATACCAACCATTGTAATTATAGATTTAGAAAGATAACTTATAATCAAGAGACAAGATTTTTTTTTTTTTTTTGAGTGAGATTAAGCACATCGAGTGTTGTAAATGGACTTACATGTGAGGGTGAACCAACATTTTTCTCTGTATTTTGAGTGTGGGGATTCGTTAGTTATAAATTTTTAGAAGGTATAATGCGTTCCCAAGGTTTGGAATTGCTTAACATGAGTGGGTGAGGTAAACATTCATATGTGTAACTACGAAAAGAATTGATTCCTGTTTCGCGTGAGCATAACGCAGAATCTAAATTTCATGTAAAGCCATTCATTAAGTGAGAATTATAGGTACTAAATATTAATTCAGGGCACATTTTAATAATTTTATGTATTCCTTGTCTTTTGTTTTATTTTTTTTCTGAAGTATTATGGGCTTTTCCGGGATATTAGATAGGTCCTAGAATCAGCTCATAGTTATTAATTCTATAGAGCTTTTCTTTTTTTTTCTATCTCTTTTTATGAAAACAACGCACCACTGTGTTGATTTCACGGCGCTTGGCCAGTAGGGATAAGGCAAAACAAAATTTAACATCTAAGAGGAGGGAAGATAGAGACTGACAGTTTTTGAAATTTGATTATTTTTTGTATGGATTGTTATGAATTCTAGGAATTTGGATTAATCGTAGAATCATCTTATTGAGTGAGAATTTAAACAAATTATTGTAAAAGTAGTTGAAAACTATATTGGATTTGTTGTGGTTTTATTTCTTATATGTGTAGGCATAAACAATTTACACTAAAGTGATGCAATTAGAATAACGAGTTTTCACATAAATATTAAGCATGGACAAAACTTATAGAGGGGAAATTAAATTATTGTGATCATTAACAAACGGTCTGACTTACTTTAATATCTCTAATGTCAGGAAAACTACTCTGACCAACTTACTGTACAGTAGACACACATTTACACATACACACACACTCTAGTCAACAAAAAGAAGCTCATCCTCGTGCTAAAATCTCACGATGCATTAGTAATACGTCTTCAGCATTATAATATCTCATCATCATTAATATCTCAACATATCTCTTAATCAACATAACTGATATGCCAACGTCCACAATCAGGGCTTCGCAGCTAATCTGACTTATGGAAGGCAAAGTTAATCGCTATACTAGGGGGAATCTCGCGATTTTTAACCCTTATCCTAGTATCGCTTTACTAACATCAGGCTTTACTGCCTGGTAAACTAAAGGTAGGGAACTCCATCCTACATTATATACGAACAAAATATATCATAAGCGCGCAATATCTAAGTGCTAGATACGCTCTTAAGATGTCTCGCGATTGAATCTAAGAGTTGGTATCAGCAAAACTATAAGTATATATTAGTCGTCAGTTCACATTCTCTCCTAAATCACACAAATACACATGGTTCCTGATAGTCCTTGCCTCCACAAACATTACAGCAAAAAAATGGCATTTAAACACACATGACGCACACTTAGTGGCATAGAACAGTGTCATACAGTCAATAATGATCACTATATGGCAGTAATGCCTTAAGGGGATGCAAATGGAAAATATCATCTTGAAACAAAATTTATAAAAATATGTTTCAGTGAAACCATAAGCAATACTTCATTATCAATGAAATTCATAATTTATATCTATGTTGCGAAATTATAAAAAAATCAAACATTATTTAAAGTGGATCTATCAATTGTATTGATTTGGATTTATCTCAATCGTTATTCAAATTGAACATTACCTTTAAAATACTGTAAATAGACAACAGATAGCTTACACATGATTTAAAACAGTGTGATTAGTAACATTCACTACACCTTAAGGTTCGGAAACATTAAAAAAAGTTGTAAAAAACCACATGAAATCACATATATTAATGATGCCAGAAAGATTTTGTAAATAACTGAGGGAACATGACAACACCTGTGGAGTTAACATTAGAATACTTGGTTCAAACAAAATTAAGCTACATTTCAAAAAGTTCAAAATTAGCGAGTGGGTGGGTGAGTTACACAGAATAATGATGGGGAAGACGCGGCTAACATTAAACATAATCAGATTTTAGAGAATTAAGCATAGTCAAAGTCGTACAAGTAAGCAAAAATGTCCTGTCCTAATCGGCCTTCAAGGATTCCTGGGTCAATAGCTGGACGTGTGAACGACATTTCTAAAGACAATCGAAATTTATTGTTTGCGTTCTTCCGAGTTGAACTCTTCTGGGGAACTATAGGATTCATTATTTCGTGATTTAGTGCCGACTTGGAAGATGAATTTGAGAGGATTGGTGGAGTTTGTATATCAAAGGAACATGCAGTTAAATCTCCTATACTTAAACTTCTTCGTTTGTCAGGAATGTATGGAACAGTTAAGTAATTAGCCAATAACTTAGGAGTGCTTACAAAAGTCAATGAACTCGCGGTCAGCCCACAGCACAAAACATCAAATACACACAAAACATATGCCAATATAAAATATACAATCATTGTATTAGGACAAGAAAATGCAAAAGCAATAAGCCTGAAAAAACTATGTATTAATAATCTGTATTCATAAAAAGATTGCATCATTATCACAATTTCAACCTGAAATCAATGAACAAACAGAACTAAATTTCTAATCTTTGAGTTTGCAAAAAAAAATTTCAAGTTAGAAAGCATAAAAACAGTGTTTGACATTTATTATGTCTATTGGAAATTCTATGTGTGACAAAATTATAATAACAAGAATTATTTGTGAATTACAATAAAACTGATTTCACACTTGTAAAATAATCTAAACTCTGTTAGGGTGGGTTGGGAGGGTAGTCAAGATACTATTATGATTAAACTTGAAAATAATATATTTAATAAAAGTAGCAATAAAATTTAAGCAAACTTAAGAGAATTTGAGGTATGAAAATCGTTATTTAACTGTTGCAAAATGGAACACCCTGGTACTCTGCCATATTATTACATGAAGATAGGGGGGTTGATAGGACCTATAAGAGGTTCACAGGTACAGGGATCGAAACCATATTTCTGCCCTTAAGGGTGGTAGAACCGAGCGCCTGCACCACAAGCTGTGTGAAGGTAGGGGTGTTGATAGGAATTACGAGAGGTACCAAGGTACAGGATTCGAAACCTGGGGCCGAGACCACATGTTGCATACCAGGGTTGTAAGGGGGGGTTGGAAGACTTACAAACCTAATCTACAACTGGGGGTGTAGCTATTGGGATGGTAGGATAAAGAAAACATCAAAAATCAACCTAAACCGACTAACTCTATTTTAAGAAATCTAGTAATTATACAGAGTACCCCCTGAATCTAGAAGAGACCGGGGGTGCTTTGGTAGCACTTGGTGACATAATAATTTAATATAATCTTACCGTTGGTGATGTGTCAGGTGTATAGCTGGGCTTGTCCGGAGATGTATAATCTGCTGAGTCCGGCGGGGGTTATGGTATTCGTAGACACACTGTCAGAAAAATACTTCTGTTACCTCTCACAGGGACCGACATAGAGTCTCCTCTGACATCCCTGCGACGTTTTCACACCGAGGGCTAACTCTACCAGACTTAAATAGCGGTTCTACAAAAAGTCAATTCAGCGATTCCCACTAACTATTAATTTTGCATCATACCGTTTGCATCATTGCGAGAGTGTTTAAGCCTGTACTGACCTATTATTTCTTCTGGTCAGCAGAATCAGTCTGGGTCACATGTGGATAATTTCCTTATGCCACCAGACTGCCAGTCAGCGGAATTTACGTTTGACATACATTTCTGTTAGAATCAATACATGTTACAGAATACCGAAATTTCCAAATCTAGCTCAGCTTATACACGCAACAATATATTGACCGAACATAACATTAGCTTTCATTCGAATGCAAGTTCTGGGATGACGTCACATGCTGCGAATCGAGAACATCTGCTTGTATTCGAAATAAGTTCTCGGATACTACAAACGAGAATATTTACTTGCCTTCGAATAGAAGTTCTGGGATGACGTCACATGCTGCGAACCGAGAACACTTGCTTAAATTCGAAAACATGTTCTCGGATACTACAAAGGAGAACAATTACTTGCATACGAATACAGGTTCTGGGATGACGTCACATGCTGCGAATCGAGAACACTTGCTTATATTTGAAAACAATTTCTCGGATACTACAAACGAGAACATTTGCTTGCATTCGAATACAGGTTCTGGGATGACGTCACATGCTGCGAATCGAGAACACTTGCTTATATTTGAAAACAATTTCTCGGATACTACAAACGAGAACATTTGCTTGCATTCGAATACAGGTTCTGGGATGACGTCACATGCTGCGAATCGAGAACATTTGCTTGTATTCGAAAACATGTTCTGGAATACTACGAACGAGAAGATTTGCGTGTATTCGATGTAAGTACTCGGGGTCGGTAGAATGGATGTCTCTGGCGTTCTTTTGCATAGAGCATCGCGGTTTCGAGTCCCATCTTGGGCATGGTGTTTTTGTGTACTGTGTATACGTGGAAAAAATACATAAAAGCAAAATAAAAATAAAAACGACATTCGTGTAAACAACAATTTCAAGAAACCGAGAACAATAATCAGGACAAACGCAAACGAAAACTTTGCATGTATAGTCGAATACATATTCAGGTTTCGAGAACATTCAGGAATCGAGTACATCGATATTTTCCATTAGAATTCATCCATTACTAGCTAGTATCCGTGCTGAAACGTGCTTGTAGGTTCTATATCTTTCATAAAATGTGGAATTTGAAGCAAAAAGGATGAGTAGCGCAGGGTATGAGCAAAGAGGTACTCTCAGGGTATGCGTGGATATGTATGACTAAGAATGCTTCTAATGACACTGGAATGCGAGTTTCTAACTGGTTTCATGAATGTTCCTTTTTATCATCACATCAATCTCGAAGTTGCTGACCAAGGGTTACCGATATATCAATGTTTAGAGTTACTGTATGTAGACTGCTTAGTACGCGATAACAATTAAGTCGTTACGAATGAACCGACATTTATCTTTTCTCAGCGCTTCTGCTCTGCCCTCGACCAAGACAGAACCAGAAGACCGTCTTAATAGGCTGCCAGCTGCGGACTGTCTGTCCTCACTGTGCACAGCTGCGTGTGTCACTTTCACCTCTGGAAGCCCTCTTTATTTATTTATTTATTTATTTATTTATTTATTTATTTATTTATTTATTTATTTATTTATTTATTTATTTATTTATTTATTTATTTATTTATTTATTTATTTATTTATTTATTTATTTATTTATTTATTTATTTATTTATTTAAATATTTATTTATTTATCTATTTATTTATTTATTTATTTATTTATTTATTTATTTATTTATTTATTTATTTATTTATTTATTTATTTATTTATTTATTTATTTATTTATTTATTTATTTATTTATTTATTTATTTATTTATTTATTTATTTATTTATTTATTTATTTATTTATTTATTTATTTATTTATTTATTTATTTATTAAATTTACGTCCTCCAACGTTACGTCATATCGGACGATGAGTGGAATGGGTGAAATGATGCTCATATGAGCCCGGGGTCCATGGAGCTTAGAGTTACCCGACATTCGTCTTCCAGGATAAGGGAAAACCCTGGAAAAACCTTATCCAGTTACCTCAAGCCCTCTTTATTCACCCAAAACTCATTTGTGACTATTTTGTCCATTGTGATTATTAGTCTCGATCATGCCATTATTAAGGGTCCGAAGAATACCTTTTCAAACGGAGTCAAGTGCTACCCACTGAGAATTCTGTTTCTCCCGTGTCTTTTGTTACACGACTCAACACGACACCCCTGCACGTGTTGTAACAAAGATACACGATTTCTTTGAAATCCATCACGATTCTTATTGCATCCTTTAATTTCGGTATCAAATGCCCACATATATATTATTTTATTATCCCACAGTAAATTATATATAGCCCGAATCCAATGTAAAATATTAGACCATTCGTCAGCAACTTCCATTTGTTTTTACAATTTCCTTTCACAACATTAATTTTGCATGATACATAGACATCTCATAAAAATGATTTACATGGCTACATAACAATAACTTATTTAACATTTAGCAACACTCTGATCTGCAATTGACAACTTTGAAACACCACTCAATGGAAAATACTTCAATCTACATCATCTCTTTCTCTCCACCCCTATCTCTCTCTCCATCTGATCTACTTAACATTAGTTCATAAAATGCTACAATTATAACAATTCATAAATATACTTCCATGTTTAAACCATTGTAGATTAATAATACCTTTTTATATACAATATTTCTGAATTCTTCTTCCGGATGCTATATAAACATTCTTTTTAAAAGTCTTTCAATGTTCTTATTTTGATTTTTTATCTGCTTGGTTTTCTTTTACTCATACATTTCCGAATATTTCTCGAGGATTCTATATAAGTATTCTTTTCAAAAGTCTTTCAGTGTTCTGATTTTCATTTAGTTCCCCTTTTTTCACTTGTTTAGTTTTAAGTTTCACTGCACTTTCACTACACTGATTATACTTAACCTATTACATTTTACAATACACTGATTATACTTAACCTATTACATTTTACAGTACACTGTTTAGTATACTTAACCTATAATTTTACCATTTTGTGTTTCTTCTCATTTTACAATTTGTTATGGTAAGTTTAGATATTTTAGCTTAAGTTCCCACCTATTTACAAGGCAATTCATCATCCCACAACGCACTTAGAAAATACAAAGGAATTTGGCAGACTTTTCTATGTGCAAAGGACTTATTTATTCTACATCCCCATGATTATTGCATATCTAGCTTAGATATTGGACATCGATATCTCTTCCTCTCTTTCTTACTCATATTCTGATGGAACCGTGCCCCTTGCCCAACATAATTGAATATTTGTCTTTCGTTTCTCCCTCGATTTTGAATGTTTTTCATTGAATGTTTTTAAATGTTTCCTTTGTTACCGTGATATCTATTGCTACCTCATTCATTTGTTTTGTGGTTTCCTCCACATTCCTCGTATGTCTTCTATTTTCCCATTTTCCCAATCTACTCCTAGTTTCTTCTAAATCTTTTCTAGCTATTTCTCTTTCTTTGTCCAATTTCTGTGCTATTTCCTCCCGCAGTTTTCTGTTTTCATTTTCTGACCTTTCGTTAACTAGATTGACAAATTAACACATTTTATTAACAAATTAACAAATTGTAAACTTTGCTGTGCTGTTACGCTTATACATGATTAAAAAGCAGAGATGTGAATGGATTTATTCTCTGTAGAGTTTCTGTTACATCTGCGGTGAATTCACAACTAGTAGACAAAGGAAACAAATGAGAACACAATTGAAAACTGCATATCGCCTGTATTTCGGCTGTCCTCTAGGTGACAAAGATAAACGTTTCGCACCACATGTAAATTGCATCCGATGCTATGTAAAACCTTTCAGTAGCTAAAAGGGAGAAATAGCACATGCCGTTTGCAGTTCCAATGATATGGTGGGAACAAGAAAATCATCCCAATGAGTTATTTCTATATAACCAAAATAACAGGGTTTTCATATAAAAATAAACAGAAAATAGCATATCCCTATTTACGTTCAACCATCAGACCAATCAGTACCAGTAGCTCCTTCAAATTGGCAAGAACGTTCAGAAACAGAGGGCAACGAATCAGACAAGGGTGTAATGGCATCAACATCTACAGTCTGATTTTTGAAAGCAGATACGTGAAGGTCATCTGTATCTCCATCTGGGGTGCTACAATGTTACCTAGAACTAAGTTACGTATACTCACCTCTTTACCCTCTCAACACACGAAATATAAACAAGTGTTCGAGGTTATCACATCTCAACAAAAATATGTATATTTAATCTGTATTAGCCTACTTTAAGAACAAAAAATAAGTTGTTCACACTTTCAATACGTTGCAGCGTCTTCACATGCGAGCGTTCTTTTAAACGATTTTTGCACTATGAAGCAACCCCTGTCACCTAAGAACACTGACACGACATAATAACCTGATAACAGAAATACATTAACACAAACGAATAAATGATAGATTTACAAATATAAATAAATGACGTATAACAGAACAGACATATGCCATAATGCTGGCATATACCCTGGAGACCCCCGCAGTGACAAGGCCACTCCACGAAGGTTTACCACTGTAAACAAACATCCCTACTCTATTGTTCGTTTTGCCCTCAAGGAAAATTTGGCGTCTCGCAGTCGGAAACCTACCCATTGTCAAAATCCCATGCGTGCCTCTGACAACAGGCTGTAAGATTTCGAACGATCCGAGAACTCATGTCTTAGAATAAATTTTTGCACGCGGACCGCTAGAGAAAGCGCCTCTGATGCTAGGTCCCAAACTGGAAATTCTCAACACTGATATGAAGTGGAGGATACTTTAAGCCAATAGAAAATTGATGTTTGGTCATGTGATTTTGCAAACTCCGAGAAATATCTAGAGTAGGGGTAATTCATGGGGATGGCGGAAAGTAGATTTTGCTAGTAAGGACACTTCGGTCCTGAGTGCTGCGTAAGACGGACGCGTATTCGGCGCTGCCTAAGTACTAAACTCCCACGCTATGTACAGAGACCTAGCGCAATGTTTCACAATCTCTCCAGTGAGAATTAGAACAACGAGTAGCGTATTGTGAGGACGATAAGTATACCCAATCCGACTACGCAGTGCTACTGCCTCAGTGCTTCGCATCGCAATATAAACAATGACGCTTGACTCAGCAAGCATACCGACGACGATTTCACGGTGGCGAGAGTAGGAATCCAAGGACTACAATAAACTTCTATCAACCAGATTCGAGGCGTCATCATTAACCCACAACCTGTAAGGACGCACCCACTCCTGAAGTACAGATGAGAGTCCTCATGCGGGAGCTGCATGTCACCTCGAACCGACCACAATCTCTCTTTCCTTAACTTCCGCACGCCTTAACTGTGAGGCGTCGAGCACAAGGGAGAGCTCGATGTGGTCCACAACGGGCCGGACCGCCTCAACTATGTAACTAATATTCCATACTTACCGTTATTATTGCTATGAATTGTAAGTTGACAATCTCGTACTAGTGCGGTAAGTAATATACATATATTAACTTGGTCCACAACGGGCCGGACCGCCTCAACTATGTAACTAATATTCCATACTTACCGTTATTATTGCTATGAATTGTAAGTTGACAATCTCGTACTAGTGCGGTAAGTAATATATATATTAACTTGGTCCACAACGGGCCGGACCGCCTCAACTATGTAACTAATATTCCATACTTACCGTTATTATTGCTATGAATTGTAAGTTGACAATCTCGTACTAGTGCGGTAAGTAATATACATATATTAACTTGGTCCACAACGGGCCGGACCGCCTCAACTATGTAACTAATATTCCATACTTACCGTTATTATTGCTATGAATTGTAAGTTGACAATCTCGTACTAGTGCGGTAAGTAATATATATATATATATATATATATATATATATATATATATATATATTAACTTGGTCCACTACGGGCCGGACCGCCTCAACTATGTAACTAATATTCCATACTTACCGTTATTATTGCTATGAATTGTAAGTTGACAATCTCGTACTAGTGCGGTAAGTAATATATATATTAACTTGGTCCACAACGGGCCGGACCGCCTCAACTATGTAACTAATATTCCATACTTACCGTTATTATTGCTATGAATTGTAAGTTGACAATCTCGTACTAGTGCGGTAAGTAACAATGCATAACAACGCATATAGGCGATGCACGTTCTACAATCTAACATTTATCTTCGATTATATTTATTAATGTTTTAGTTAATATCAACTACTAAAATTCAGAATGATATAAATACACGTAGTGCAAAAGATGGTTTGCAATACACATGAGGTAAGCACATAACGCAATCTCGGAAATTGAAAGAAAAAAATACTCGATAGAAGCGCCTCGTTTTTTCAAACATTTCCTCGTTCCGTATAAAGTGCTTGCCATATTAGTATCACAGTATACTATTACTAACGAATTTGTCAGTTGCAATGTTTATATCAACGCCGCCGATATGCCGGAATTTTGACCCACAGGAATTCTTTTACATGTAAGCATATCTACTGACATGGGACTGTCGCTTTTGGTTAAAAGGAACAAGCTGTTCATTGATAAGGAGCAAACTGTCATCTTCCTGTTCGAAGAATTCCCTTAGAGAACAGACAAATTCTTTAGCTTGATATGCAATGTAACAGCCCGAGCGTAAGCTGATTTTTGCCTCGGGCCATGAATGCTCCGTCTACCTCTATACCTACCGCCACTGCATCTTGCTTCCATAACAACGTACTTTAATTTTGTTGTCACAAAGTAGCCTAACAATACACAACGCTACTGAACGCTTAAGCAAGCTCTTGTTTCCCGCACAAAACTAGCGATAACTGACCTGAGTAGTATGTGATAACCAATCTGGCAACACTTGTTTACGTTTCCATATCAACGACCTTCCCCTCTTTCCCTTAGCGTCCTTGCTTGATGACCTTCAGTATCTTCTTTTAAAAATCAGACTGTGGCGAGTCATCTTACAGTGCTATGGGAGAAACAAGTCCTGGCTTCAGAACTTCAGGAGTAAAATTTACTGGGAAATGACACGGCGGTTACGTTTTTGTTTTTTTATTTTTACAAAATATGAATAGAGACTTTTTACCGTACTTTAGGCAAGTTGTGGTGTGATTGGTTTGATGTCAAAACTAAGTATTGTGTGCAATATTGAAGATTGTTGTGTTCCATCTTGTAACGATATGTTTTAGTTAGAACTTTTTATATGAATATTGTGTTCTGATATTACTTAATACGCCATGTAATGACAATATAAAAATATATATGTGTAATTTTGTCATTGGCCGTAGTAATAATTGTATTAGGTATTGTGATGACGTAGCAGTACATCGGCCAATCACAAAATTAATAGAGGAGTAACGATAGTTACAGAAAATCAATAATCTTGAGATAGATATATGTTCTTTAGTTTTGTTTCATGACGATGGAAAAATGTCGCGGTGAATATAAAAGTTTTGTAACGGAAAATTAATAACCTTCAAAAAAGAGTTACTCGGTATTCGTAAAAGTGATGAGTGGAGTTCAAAAGTGATGAATTTTAAGTAATTAGCTGAAATTATATATATTAACTTGAAAATAAGGATTTATCGATGTGTTGGAGGTAACCTAAAATGATGGATTAAGAAAGAAAGTTCGAGTAAAATGTAATCCAGATTATACAATTAAATAATATATTACGAAATCGGAGTCATATAAAATTTTATTTCTGTCACTAAAAGTCCACACCTGAAATAAAAAGATCTCATGACTCCTATTCAATCAAATCTCGACCTGGATCTTCCAAACAGTCAACGTGCATCCTATCTGCTGCGAGTGGAGGAAAACGCCACAAATATTTCGCCCGAACGTGTGGCTGATTAAGCTGGAGAAATATATAGCCACAAATATGTCGCCCGAACTTGGGGCTCGATTAAGATGGAGAGAGATTAAGGAAAATAGAACGCCACAATCTATTCCTGTGGACCATGCAGTTGCTATGAAAGAGACACGAAAGTATGTCACTTATTCTAGAAGCCGTTAAATACAAAAAACATAACTGACGTATTTGTAGCGGTTTAAAATATATTGGACTTCTCCTAATATTACAGAGTGAATTCACGAAATTCCTTGTTTCCTGTGCCTATGGGATAGTTGCGTTAATGAAGAACACTACGTAGTCAAAGAGAGAAGAATTCAAATAAGGGAAGCAGAATATTAGACGCAAACCATTGGTGAATCCTTTAAATGTGAGTCTTCTACCTTTACATATAAAACTGGGGCCCTTGAAAAATTCCGTGAAGGGAATGTACAAGTTTCAAATACGTGACAGATGTGTTTCCAGTAGAAGTGCAGCCGAAATAAGAAGGAATTTCCATTAGTCCACAGATAAGGCAATTGCTTAAGTATTCACTATTCGATGATAAACTGAATCTCGTTCTGCTGAACGTTCTGCGTACTTCTCATTCAAAGAAGAGGCGAATGACTTTACAGGTAATAACGAAGTACAAAATAGCGATGCACTGATCAATGATCTTTTAAACAACTTAGGACGTAGGATGGAATTGAAAATGCATTTTCTACTTCCACACATCAGACTTCTTTCCTGAGAATTTGGGTGCAGTTAGTGATGAGCAAGGAGAACGTTTTCATCAAGGTATATTAAAATGGAACGTAAATATTATCACCGATCGCATTGTTACGTTGGAGCCGCCGCAAAGCAAGAGCTTCACGCGTGCAGGAAAGAAACAGACAGATAGTGGAGCACAGAATTGGATGCTTGCCGAGAGAGAGAGAGAAAGCAACAAAGGAAGAAAGAGACAGAGTGATATCTGGATAGATCCGTCTTTCTCTCACTGCGTCGCGATTGTTATCGAACGATCGACTGTATTCTAGAACGATGACTGGAGGTATAAGAACCACGCAAAGTGTTAGAGCGTGGTCAATTATTGAGTTGTGTAGTTGTGTAATGGTTATTGCGACAGTGGACATTTGAAGTATACTGCAGTGATTTCTGTGGTGAAGCAACGAGATGACCTTGAAGACTGCTGTTGTGTATGTCACGTCTTTTTTACTGCTGCAAGGGGTGTACAAAGATACTGTTTACTGCAATAGCTGTCATAAAGCTTCCGAACTCCTTTAGGATCCGTATTCTAAAGCTGTTGTAATGTTTATTTCTATATGATAGATGAATAAGAATTTATTTAAAACATGTGAATTTAGTCTGAATTCTGTAAGGTTCATGTAACCAAATCAGCAATGCAATACAACTATGGATTTTGTCATGACTTACCTCAATAATGAGCCATTATTTCATAACTTATGAGTCATAGAGATCTTATATTTTTATGGGATATTAATACATTCTCTCTGAGTGTGATACTTTCTTTTGATGATTATATATATATCTATATATATCTATATATATATATATATTAAAGAAAACTCAACATTTAAAAATTTATACTTTTATAAAAAATATGTACTACAGAAAACTCAACAAAATCGTTTCACATAATCAGTGTAATATCTGAATTTTGTGATATAAGTTTTATGCACACAGGCCTAGTATTATGTGCACTAATTCAACATTAGTGAGATACGGATTGATAACACCTCTTTATGAGAAAGTGTAGCATAACTAAAGAACTGAGGTGATGGAAAAGACGGATGACAGATTCGAAATTGGCATTGCCAAATTACTATAAATCAGGCGCTTTCAAGACAGTTCTTTAGAATTTTATAAAAATGTAGACTTATATTATTTTTATTTGTATTCATGCAGAAAATCTCGACTCTCTTAACAGTCGATAAAAACATGAAATAGTTTATTATTTCTCCCTTTTTAAAATCCACAATCATTGTCACACGCAACAAAATCCAACATTTTATGAAGACAATTGTAAATGTAAAATGATGAAGTAAAAGTAAAAGTAATCATGGATTTTTAAAAGCTGCTACACTTGTACCTATTGTTTTAAATTGTCGCTCCTTCTTCTACAATTACGCACTGCCACCTTCTCAAGCAGACCGGAACTACATCAATTTGTTACACTGCAGATGGCAGCACAAGTATTTCACATCTTTTCATGTAAAAAGGAAAAGAAAACAAATGCTTAGATATAACTAATTCGAAAGGAATTGAGCCATTATGTTAAACATTTGAAACATAAACAAATGATAAGAATTGTAGGCGAGGATTATGCATAAACAGTATATAATATTTCGAAGTGTCTTCATCACACAGATTTAAGTGATAGTATTTAGAGTATAACACTGACTACATGTACCACTTAGCAGTTTAACTTTTTGAGAATTTTCAGCAGATTCCCGGGGTACGGATGTATGCATGCAAGTGTTTTAACGAGGGCTAGTTAATTAACGTGGCAAAGTCTCCTATAGTGTCAAAAATTAAAGGGAAAGCCTTACATGAAGTCGGGAGAGTAGCACTTGACAGCTACGTGACTCAGGTAGCTCATAAGTAGGGGGCGGATTTTGTCTATTTTATTTAAAGATCTTTAAATCCTCAATGCCAACACACCTAAAATTACGCATGTATCGGGCGATTATCCCGCCCCTGATTCTGTACGGCTGCGAAGTCTGGGGATCAGCGGCTCTGACCACTATTCGCAGACTGCAGCGCGTTCAGAACAGGGCGCTGCGAATTATCTACGATACTGGACGTAGATTCCCGTCCCATATCCTTCACACCTACTCCGGAGTCCCATATATTGTGGACGTGGTGCGGGAGAGATCCCGTACGATCTACAATAAACTAGACTCCCATCCCAATAACCTGGTGAATACCCTTGGCCGTTACGACCATAGGGTTCCTCGCCGTAGACCAAGTTACCGGCTGCCCAAAGACCCTTTGGGAGACCTAAACTGAGCAGGGCTACTTTCCCCTGACTCTATACCTCCAAGTCCATACCTTAACATTAGTTCCTTTCCTTCTAGCCTGTCAAGCGGACTGTGCTCAGATGCCTCCCAGGCAGGCGGAAGAGCGCAGCCAGCACTGGGCGCACTCCTCCCCCTCCCGGGGCACTTGCTCCCACATATGGCTAGATATACCACTGCCCAAGACACAAGACAATTCTTTTAAACTGCCCAGATAAAGCCGTACTAAGTGGCTAGGTGCTGGGCAGCAAATACCCCGCCCAGTTAAAGCTGGGCATCTTCTACTGGTCTGCCTATTTTATTCCTTTGTTCAGAAACGTAGGCTTTTAAATTATAAGCACGTTTCCTACAATTATTAGCGTAATTTCTTAGTTTTATAGTGCCTATAAATGCTTATATCATACGTTTGTGCCTATTCTGCTTATTAGTGCCTAAAACTGCCCTTTTAGCCAATTTCTTCTGCTTGTAATTTGTGACAACAGCTTTTGTATTTGTTGATGAAGTTTTCGGGGAAGAGAAATTTCTTACTGCTGCACATTGGACAGAGAAAAAGAAGTTTATTAAGGAGACATCTGTGCAAATTGGCCCAAAACTTACAATACCAAATTTAATTATTTTTGTCTTAAAATTAATATAGACATATTTCAATAATATAATTTTTTTTTTCTAGTGGCACTACAGAAAACGTTACATGACTATTTAAATAACCCTACACCTGTATCGTAGCTGCTGTTATGTAATTATAACCTCAGATTCCTCAGATTATATATTTTCTACATTTTCCTAACTTCAAAATGTTCAAGAGAATGCAGTTTTCTATTAATGTATATGAAATTCTAAACATGCCTGTAAGGGCAAGTGCATATTAAGTGTACCCATTTAAATTTGATGTGATTTTTTTATTTGTATTGAAAATGATTATAATGCTTACTTCTTACTGAAAACGCTTAGGAAAATAAAAATTGTTAAATAGGTATGATTATTTTTTCCTTTCGTTGGTATGGCGGAGACACCTATTTCAGATAGGCACAGGTCATTAATAGGTTAAAATGGGTGCAGAAACTTATACCACAAGCATTAATTTTTAAAATTAATGGGACACTTTGAAAATCGCCTTTAATTTAGACATAAACTGTTAATTCCTGAAAAGCTATTCTAACTAGAAAGCTGAAACTTGGTATTATTCCATTCTTGATCGATCACAGAAATAAATGGTATACATTTGAAAGAAATCGAACAAAAGCTTCAGATATTTCAATTTTTACCCTCAAGCCCCTCCCCCCAAAACCCATGCTTTTGTTTTTTGACATAGTTAATTACTTCACACCTTTCTGCACATTAAGGTTCTTAGTGAAGTGGATTTATATGTACTTTAATTATACGTCAGTAACTGGAGTCATTTATGAAATTTGGAATAAATGTAGACTATATCGCTTAGGGAACCGTTTAGCGAATTTGTTGTAGCATATGTTGCAATGATTGTCATTTTGTTATACTACATTGATACTGCATTTTAAGAGCCATTTTACTAAAGTTGTGTATGTCTAAGTGTTTACTTAGCAAACTTTTAGAGCCTATTTAAGTACCTATTTTGCCCATTTTAGTGCCTGTTTTCCTGCCTATTTCACACATTTTTAGTGCCTATAAATCCGCTCCCTACTCATAAGGGTCAAATAAGGGGGCCCGTCTTACCGCATCCAATCGTGTTACAAATACATCACGTGAGCGGAGGTGTGGTGTTTCCCATATGCGTGCATTCCTCGGTGGTTTCCTGCCTTCCCGTGTTTTGCGCTCGCAACAGTATATAAGAGCAGACTGAAAGATTGTGATTTGCGGATTATTATATCAACCCCCAGGTACATCTTGTAAGCTCATAAATAACACCATTCTAAAAACCCACATTTCACCCCACAATATTCCGTAATCTACCTTACCTACGGTAAAACCCTTAACGGGTGGGCACGCAGCGTAAACCTTCTGGCTATATACAGCCAGTCAGCACCTCATAGCATGGCATGTGATTTGCGGACGAATTACAACAGTGTACCTAGAGGGATTCTAGTTTTATTATTTTATATAGTTCATACAGGGAAGAAGGAGAAGCTAGCTTAGGAGTGGATAAGGGCACCGACTTGGAATTCAGATTGTGGGGGGGGGGGGGCAAGAATTACATTTCGTTTTATTAAAATAACAAGTAATACAAGGCATATGCAAAGCTGACATTAAGATGTGGTAGCAAATGTGCTGCTCCTCAGTTCGTTCCTGGATACGGATTGCGCCGAGTGGTCCTCGGCGCTCTTGTAGTTTTTCGCTGTTTGTCACCACGTTGCAATACTCTCTGGTCTGCTCTGCTGTGCATTTCTGAGCGCTCGCTTTCCCGGGACTCGTTGCCGCTTGCTGATTGGCCGGGCGGTGGTGCCTGGTTGGTCGATGATCGAGAGAGTTCCTGGTGGGGTGGTTATTGCCGGTGAGCTAGGAAAGAGAGAGAGAGAGAGAGAGTGTTTGTGGCTGGTGCCTCGCGGGACCTTGGGGCTTTATGCTATTTGTCGACTGGGTAAGTTGTGACAGTTTTATGCCTTCCTTGAGAGGTTTTACAGCAGAATTATAGTAAATTAATCTGTTATGTTTTCCGGATCGTGGTTTTCCTCCGTCTTTAATATCTACTGGGGGAATTTAACTTTTAAATGTTTGTATATTTATTGTAACGGTATAATAAATATCGAATTTTGAGCTGCCTGGTGCAAGATCCAGTTAACTTGGGGAGAGGAATTTATGAAGTACTTGGGTGTCTGAGTGTAGAATTTCACTGATAAAATGAGATAGGTTTTACATTGAATTGTTGTATCATATTTCTATATAGAGTTTTATATATAATTTATTTGAGAATTTCATACAGAATTTTTATGCAGAATTTTTATTCAGAGTTTAATAGAAGTTAATATGAATTTATATGGAATTACGTTTTGTTTCCTCTTTGTTTAGTGCAGTTACCACTTTTGCTTTTATGCCTGTTGAAAACTACATCCCGCCATTTCATGTTTGGATAGTTCGTAATAACATTGTAGCGAATAAAATGGGTGGCGCAGAGTTCCACGTTCACGCTACAGTTTGAAGCAAATAGTTTTTAGCGCAGGGTAAAGCAATGAGGTTTATCTCAGGGTATGCGTGGGTATGTATGAGAAGGATGGTTTTAATGACACTGGAATGCCCGTGTCAAACTGGTTTAATGACTGCTTCTTTTTATCACTACATTAAACTCGAAGTTGCCGACCAAGGGTTACCAATATCACTGTTTAGAGTTACTGTATGTGAAATGCTTATTACTCGATAAAACTTAATTCGTTCTTCACGTACATATTAACCGACAAATATCTTCTCTCATCGCTTCTGGTCTGCCCTCGACCAAGTCAGAAGAAGAGGACTGCCGTAATCGGCTTCACGCCGAGGACCGTGTGTCCTCACAGCTGCGCCTGGGTGTGTGTAACTTTCCCTTCTGGAAGCCCTCTTTTCACACAAAGATTCCCTTTGTGACTATCTTGTCCATTGTTAGTCTCGGTCATGCCATTATTAAGGGTGCGAAGAATACCTAATCAAACGAAGTCAAGTGCTACCCTTTAAGATTGTTAAGAAAATTGTTTCTTACGTTTCCTTTGTTGAAACAACTATTCAACACGATTGCTATTCGACTCAACTGCACCTGCCTGTGAGGCATCTGAGCACAGCCTGCTTGACAGGCTAGAGGGAAAGGAACAAATGTTGAGGTATGGTTTATGCCAAGCCCATTTCTCATCCGTCCGTGGTGCTATTTATACCTCCCAGTCATTGTTCTAGAAATTAGTGGAACGCTCGGTAACAATCACGATGCAGTGGGAAATTTCAAACTATCTCTGTCTCTTTCTCTCTCGACAAACCTCCCGCTCTGCGCCCACGCCCTGGCCGCTCTATCCGTCTCTTTCTTCCCTGCCCACGCGTAGCTCTCTGTCTCTTTCGCACGGCCCGGCACAGGCTTGTCGCGGCGATTCAACAATGTCTCGGCGACAATATATTTATAACGTGTGCATAATATACGAATATCCATGTTGTAATTGTGATTTCAACAACTGCATTGTTATAAAAATTTGGAATATTCAGTTTGCGTTCCTTACGTTTAGTGCCAAGAAGACTCGCAAGTGTGCGAGAGAGAGGGAAATATAAAAAGAGTGGGGATAACGAGGTGGCAACGCCGAATGCGCTAACTCATGTGATACGCTGCAGGCGAGAACTCTTTCCATTTGAAACACATAATTGTCAGCTTGGTGCAGCATGTTTGGGTAATTCCGATAAAATGTATTAGTTGCGCAGTTGCCTTCCTGTACTGTCTCAGTTTATGCAGTTATGCTAGTTGTGTGGAATACTCAGCTTAGTATTCATCAGCAGAGTTATGAAAGTTGCAACAAATAATCTGGTGATATATTAACATTATTTTTTATACCAATTATTCAATAAGCTACTCATACAAAAGTTTGTCCTTTTATCTGCTTAATGATAAACCAAATAAACATTTTGAGATGTGATTTATAGTACAAGGGGGATATGGGTGTACAGCAGGCTTAAGTAAAAGTAAAATCTTTTAAGAACGGGTCATTATCACAAATTGTGTGCTTTAAAGATAAGTACATTTTTGTGTAGTAAAACTTTTTCTATCTCTGCCGGTTTACCAGTTAGGCAAGTCAATCAGAATGAAGAGAACTTCATAAACTATTCAAATATTGAAAATGTACATCCCATCTTTCATCTAAGTATACATGGTATTTTAAACCAAATTTAGAAAAAAATTGTTGCATCCATGTTAGATGCTGAGTTAAATACCACATATGGTATTTAACGAACTTTCTGTTTATAACTGAACCTTTTACGAACACAGAAGCGGACCTTTCTATAAAAGGGTCTTTTTTGGCTCAAGGAGCTTCGAAACTTGTAATCGCAGTAAAATATCGACATGGAATGGTTGAGTACTTACTGAAAGTACATACGAATAGAAAAAGTAAAAAAGTTTGTTATGAGTTCAGTGTACCCCCAGTTAAATCTAAATCTAAATATCGAATTTTTAATTGGAGTAAAAGTACAGACGTGTGCCAATTATTAGACTCAATGGTGAAATTTTTAACATATACCGTTTATTTTCTATTTATTTAACTGATATAATACTACAAAATATTTTTTTTCAACTTTTAGTATTTTGCATGCATTCCTTTGGGCTTTATTACCATTTTGATGCGTTTAGGCATGCTCTCTACGAGGATGGAGCACTTTTCCTTTATTTCTTCATCTCTGTGCCAAATGCTTATCAGGCACTCAATAAGCTGAACTTTTGTTGTTATTTTCAATTTTTTCAATCTCTGTGTAACAATACCCCACAGATTCTCTATTGGATTTAAATCAGGGCTATTTACCAGCCATTGTAGTACTTTTACATTGTTTTCTTTGAGGAAATGGGTTACGGATTTTGCTCTATGGCAGGGAGTACTGTCATGCATAAACTCAAAATCATCATTCTTTACTTTGCGGAAATAGTCTTGTTTCTAATACACTTTTATACTGTTTCTGCTTCATAGAACCCACAACTATGTATAATCTTCCAGGTCCATGGACAGACATACAGCTCCAGACCATTTGTGATGTTGGGTGCTTTACTCTTTGATCGACACAATGAGAGGAAAATGCTTCTTTATCTGTCCTTCTCATATATTGGCTGCTCTCTTCACATACTTCAAACATGGATTCATTTCCATAAAGTTTACATGTACATATTTTAATTTTATACTATACACAATTTTCATACTATTTACCTTTCTCCAACATTCCACTGGATGCTTCTGCACCTCTTTGGCCCATTCTAAACGGGTTTTTGCCATTGCAGGTGTCGGTTTAACCTTTTTACGAGGCCCGCGTGCTGGTAAACCTGCTTCACATAATCTTCTGTGAACTACTGAAGCTGATATTTCTGTACCGTACTGCTTTAGTTGATTACTGAGGTCAATGTTGGTTGCTCTTCTATTTTGTTTTGCGACCTGCACAAATTTTCTTTGCATCTTTGGTGATAGCTTTCTTTTCCTCACGCATTTTCCATCCCTTTGTGAGGTCAGTATCTCACCGAATGTTAAAGCTTGATTAATGCGATTAACAGATTTTTGTGAAATAGACAATTTCTTAGCTATTTCACGTTGTGAATAAAGAGTTTCCTTCAAAAGACTCTCAGTTACAGCAACTTTCCTTGGGGATAAGTCAGCAGTTTTACCCATAACCTCACTTTTGTATCAATGTGAATGCTAAGGATAAGATACACGATGTTACCTGGCTTGAGATCAATTAATAATAAATACTGAGGATATATTAGCCATAAAACAAAATAAAGGCAAATATTAACAATCTTCAGTTACTGCAATCACCAAATGAAAGCAATACCACCAAAGAGTTGGATAAACAGACATGAAGAAAATGGCTGCTCTTAATTTAGAGCTACCACCATATTACTATAAGTGAAAGAAAAATCCCCCAGCTATTATTAAGAGAGACATTTCATTGAATATGCTTCATATTATAGCAAGGAAAAGAATTACGACAAATTGAAATAGGTTACGGCGGTAAATAGCTATTATTTTGAATGTTAAACTGAAACAAAAAAAAAATGAGTCTAATAATTTGCACACGCCTGTAGGTGGCATAAAAAGTAATAAACAAGGTTATATTGAAGCACAAGCTTCCGAATATGAACGAAAGACGTTGACTGCTACTCAGTCAAGAAGTTCCTTTAACATGAATTATCTTATCACAGTTTTAACCTTGTTCGTTCGTAAGTGACAAACCTTTTAGCTGTTCCTGTGCCACGATATTATATTACGGCATTACCTCTACCACATTATTACACAGGAGAGCTTTGCATGAACTGGAAAATCCCTATGTAGATAATGCTTGTCACCAGGGAAAACCTGCAGGTAAACAATTTATGTTGTTACACTATATTTCAAGATGTATTTGTTTTTAAACTGTAAGCTTTAGGAAAATAAATGTTGGACACTGGTGGCCTGGTGATAAGTATCTTAACTTCAAAAAACAGAGGTCTCAGTTTCCATTCCCAGCTAGGAGGTACGTCCAGAAAGTAAGTTCTGTTTGGTAATAAAATTCAATTGTATACATACAGAAAAATAATTTATTACACAAAATTCTACAACTTTTAAACTACTTTTCCACATAACTGCCGAAATTTTGCGGGCATTTGTCATAGCGAGGCACCAGTTTTTGTACACCTTCTTCATAGAAGTTTGCCGCCTGTGTCTTCAACCAGTTGGAAACATTTTCTTTCAGCTCTTCGTCATTGTTGAAGTGTTGACCGCCAAGGAAAGATTTGAGATGAAAAAACAGATGAAAGTTGCTAGGAGCGAGGTCAGGGCTGTACGGGGGATGGTCAAACACGTCCCAGCCATATCCCTATAGGAGGTTTTTCGTCGCATTTGCAGTGTGTGGTCGTGCATCTTCGTGAAGAAACACAACACTTTATAACAACATTCCTCGGCCCTTATTCTGTATTGCGCGGCACAATTTCCCAAGTGTAACGCAATAAACACCTGCTTTCATTGTTTGACCACGCGGTAAGAAATCAATGAGTAAGATGCCTTTCCTGTCCCAGAACACTGTGCACATCATTTTTCGAGGTGTCAAGATTTGTTTCGGTTTAACCTTTGCTGGGGACGAGGTGTGCCTCCATTCTATTGATTGACGCTTACTTTCAGGGGTGTCGTAAGAAACCCAAGTTTCATCTCTTGTGACTATCTGTGTCAGAAATTCTTCGCCGCCTTCATCATAACGGGTCAAAAACTGAAGTGCACTACCCATCCGTTTTGTTTTGAGTTGCTCAGTAAGAAACTTTGGCACCCAACGTGAGCAAAGTTTACGAAATTTCAGTTTTTCGGTAACAATTTCATGAAATAGTGATCGTGAGATTTGGGGAAATTCCATAGCGAGAGCACTAATTGTAAACTTGCGGTTTTCCTGGATCTTGTCATCAATCGCGTGAACCAGTTCTTTTGTAACCAAAGATGGACGACAACTTCGTTCTTCATCGTGAACTTCACTACCTCCTTCATTGAACTGTCGGACCCATCTTCTCACCATTGTATCACTCATCGCATTTTGTACGTAAACATCGCAAATTCGCCGATAAATTTCAATTGGTTTCACTTTCGTAGCATTCAGAAAACGAATCACAGATCTGATTTCATAAGCGGCGGGATTGTCAATCAACACCGACATTGTAAACAAGCACAACAAAGCGTACGTGGCTGACAGCGATCTCACAATGGCGCACGTTTCTTCTCCTTGATACAGAGCGTCTACCGCGCATGTGCGGACCTGCGATCGCAGCGCTGCAGCGGAGATTAATTGAAACAGAACTTTCTTTCTGGAGCCCCTTGTATATTAGAATAACTTTTCTTAGCCACGATAATTTCCCATCTTTCCTGGTGTCTGAAAATATCAGTGAGAGTGTAAAAGTGTGATTAAATTAAATGTTATAAAGAAAAGCGTAGTTACACAAATAATAAACGACTTAAAATTATTTTCTAAAGAAAACGCCACCGATATGGCCTTAAATATTAAATGACGTCTTATAAGATGTTGCTGAAAACAGGTTGTGTGGTCAGTCTCCAGAGTCCAAATCTAGCCATCTTTATTTATTCATTCCGTCTGTTAGCCTCTCCTCTTTTCTTCTCACTCAATGTCGCTTTTAGACCTCTTCTTTCCCTCTCCTTTTCCTCCAATCTCTTCGGCCCTCTCTCTGTGCAACAAAGATGGCAGCACCTGTAACATCGTTAAGTGTAGAACAAAATTTCTATTTATTTATATAGTTTTGTAATAGAAATGTAAATGTATATTTTAGTCAAAGTTTAAATTGAATTTATATTTATGGTGTAAAAACAAGCGACAGCTATTTTAAATATTAAGACAATATTGAACTAATAAATTACTTTAAGTCAGAAGAGAAGTCTACTGAAAGTTATACATGTTCACAATTATTTGAAAATTGTCTTATGGTCCTATTAATAATTTCAGTATGAGGAGGGTGTTCAGTTGTAAGTGTATACAATTATAGTGAACAAAACATTTAGAAGTAGTTTCCTTATTTCACACATCTGTGTGACGTATACTGCTTTATCACAGAGTGAGAGCATTTCTAGAAAGTCTCTTCTGTGTGAGAGAAGGTCGTTCCAGATGAATTACTTGCAATAATTTATTATGTTTGCAGATTTGTGTCGCCACTCATATATTTTGTGTTCGTTTCCAAATTTCATTCATTTTAGTTCTTGCACTCATGTCTAAAAACTTAGTTATTATTACACACAGAGGGATGTCATGTAAATTCAATGTTTTTGCTCTCTACTACGGTTTTCAGCGTACCACTCTATACAAGACGTGAAATACCACTTGATTTTATTCAGATGCGCTTTTACCAAGCTTTAGGTTCTTGTACTGCCAAATGTCCAGTTTGCGGTCCACCAGTTTTACTTCCCTTTGGAAGAAAACCGTGGTAGAGCGTTTTAGATCCAAATAATCCATCATTCCCCACCGGTCTTGAAGTCGCAATCTCGGAAATTCATGTCATATGTTGTAGTACACTAAGAAAACTTGTTTGCGAGGAAGCCTCAATTGCCTAACTGCCAGAAACTGATTCTACAATAATGATAGGCAGAGAATATCTATTGCATTTATTTTAAATGTCAACAATGTTAAGTGTGGGCATCCTAACACAATGACAGGACGATTATATTACTAATTTTTATGTCTCAGAGAAAGTAAAAAATATGTTACTAAAATATTTATTAAAAG
The DNA here is from genome assembly GCA_030765055.1 of Mantis religiosa. NCBI lineage: Eukaryota > Metazoa > Arthropoda > Insecta > Mantodea > Mantidae > Mantis > Mantis religiosa. The sequence continues at coordinate 57,873,836 of CM060954.1, forward strand.
CTCTAATTTAATAATTAATTAATATAGGCACCTTAAGCTACGGATATACATTGTAACCTTGCATCCTGTACGCACATCCACAAGACTCAAAACGTTACTTCCCAGATATTTTCCATTAAGACTGCTTTCTATATGTTATAGCACTCTAACTGAGTCCTTTGTTTCAGGTATTCTTCATTCTGATAGTTACTGCATTAGCCAGCGTTGAGAAATGCCACGAGAATCTGTCACCACCATTTGTGAGTGTGTATTCCAATGTCTCCTTAGAATTCAAGATAGAGCTCAGTGAGGTCATCGAGAATGCACTGTATATACGAGGGCTGTTCAATAAAGAATGATCATAATTTTTTTACGGTCATAACTTTTCGCACTTAAACTCAATCTTATTATATTCTGTTAGCTTAATGTGAAACAAACACGCCATAGTAGTTTCATTGTTGGTACTCCTGGTTCCCACCTGTGAGAACCAGGTAAGTTCAGACATGTTCAGTATCACCTACCGCTACAATGGAGGTAACATGCAGTTAAAGCTGATGTTAGAGGAAGATCCGGAGTTTCTTTCAAACGTAATCACTGCTGATGAAACTTGGCTACATCATTTTGATCCTAAGAGGAAACAGCAAAGATCAGTGTGGAAATCTCCTTCATCACCAACCCCCCAAAAAGCAAAAGTGGTTGCTTCTGCTGGGAAAGTTATGGCCATCTCATTCTTTGATATTCATGGAATGGTTTATCAGCATGTTGTACCTGCACACACATCAGTAGCTGGACAACACTACAGGAATGTCCTAAAACATTGCAAGACCATATCAGGCGCAAAAGACTACATTTCTATGAAGCAGGCTGGATGCTGCACCACGATAATGCGCGGCCACATATTGCCAATGTTGTTGCTGAATATCTTGCAAAAATCAACATGAAGTTCATCCCTCACCCTCCCTATAGTCCGGATTTAGCCCCATGTGACCTTTTTCTATTCCCTAAATTGAAGAAACGCCTTCGTGGAAGGCATTATCCATCATCAGAAGCAGCGGTGAAGGCTGCAGAGGCGATTTTGAAGGATGTCTCAAAAATGGTTTCCAGCATGTCTTTGAAGACTGACAGAAACGCTGGGACAAGTGCATCACAATCAGGGGAGACTATTTTGAGAATGACCGTCAAATTTATGAGGAGAAATAAATGTACATTGTTAAAAAAAATTGTGACCATTCTTTATTGAACAGCCATCGTAGTTAAATGTAGTGTGTTATTGCTGTAAATCAAAGCAAAGTATATCCCTTGAAGTTAATAAAGATTTATTAAGACCTGTAAACAACAGGTTACATAGATTATGAACTGGATTTATCTTGAATGATGTGACTGATAGCCACTAGGTTTATGTTGTGGTAGTTGAGGTTTGGGATGGACTGTTAGCCAAATTTCTCCCAGAACTTGCAGTTCAGTATACCATTATTTGGTGTGATATATAGAGGAAAAAAGTAACATAAAGATATGTTTTATGGTTTTTACTGGTGTAGGTATAGATGCCGTAGAACACGTGTGTTAATCGCGTTTAATTTTATTCCAACATGTAGGATGACAGTTTCCAGACATAGTTTCCTGGTGTCACCATTCCCAACAAATCGAACATATTTTTATAGCTATAAAAATTTATACAGATTCAGTGCATATTAGACAAACTGGTCTACTGCTCTCCTGATATAAACCATGTGGTCATCTGTGAGGAGTGCTTAAATATAACGGTTTTATACTATATCTCCATAAGCTCGACGAATCAGAAGACAGCATTCAACGAATATTTTGCATCATCGACAAATTAATCTATTCATATATTTTGTATAGATATTAGTGTTACCTATTATCTGTTTCAAATGGGATGGTGTTTGTCCTTGAGCACTGCTAGGTGAGCAACCAATCGGGGTTCTGCGGTGTTGTCGTATTGCATTCCCCGCAAGTGGTGTGTGACGAACTACAACCTAATCAATCTCTAATAAATACTATCCGCGCTAAGACAAAAATTCAGATTTTGCAAAAACTGATCCATGAGAAAGTTAGAGAGTAATGTATTTAACATAATCGTAAAAACCCTATTTTTTAAACTCATATATTTTTTCTAATACAAATAAAGTACTATTATGTTATAACAATACATGCTATGTAATGAATAGCATTATTTGTTGGCATGAATACGTGTACGTATATTTGTAATTACTCAGAACTGAGAAGTAAACGTTTTACATGACGTGATAAAAGGATTACTTTGAATAAGCCAACGTGTTTGTTAAATTCGAACGAGAGGAAACAATACACTTCCTACTGGCCTAGCAGAACGTGTCTGGTCACATTATATCTTTATTTATGAATGGTTTCGTAATCTCTATTTACTCTAGAGAGTTGAAAGCAGTATTATTCAGTTGTTCTTCCGTTTGCATCAGCTTGCAATTGAAATGAGACACGAGGTATTTATAAACCACCTTCCCCCTTACCACTTCCAGAGCAATCCAATTGAGTTAATGTGGGCTCAAATTATATTGCAAACAGAAATAATACTTTTAAACTGACTGTAGTTGAACGACTTATTCACTCAGAAATTATCAAGGAACACAACAAGGCTGGGAAAACTGCGTGAGACATCAGACAAACTACAAGAAGACGACTTTTGGAAAGAAATAGCATGGGACGGGATTTTGGAATCTATCATCATAAATTTGCAATACTCAGACGATGAAGACAATGAAAATAAGGAATTATCTCTTAACGTAACACTCACAGCTATATGGCTGCACCGCTGCATTTTCGTTGGATTAGAAAAATAAGTAATTCATAAACTATAATTAATTTTAAACTAAATATTTAAACCATTTGCGTAATATACGAATATCCATAAAACTTTGGAAAATTCAGTTTGCGTTAGCGCCAAGAGAGGGAAATATAAAAAGAGTGGGGGTAACGAGGTGGCAACGCTGAAGGCTCTAACGCATCTGATTCGCTAAAGGCGAGAACTCTTCCCATTTGTAACACATAATAGTGGAAAAACGGCGGGCCCCGCCGCTAATGCACAAATGGATTCATATGCCAGTGTCTTGGGAGCAGTGGGCTAACTTTAACGTCATTCTAGAGAAAACCAGTATTTACTCGGTTCTTTTCAGGTTTGAAATCAGAAATTTTAAAATTAAATTTAAGTGTGTTGTGCCCGCCTCGGTAGCGTAGATGGCAGCATGCCTGCCTCACGTTCAAGAAGTCCCAAGTTCGAATCTCGGTCAGGATGAGTTATCTGGATAAGGTTTTACCGGGGTTTTCCCTTATCCTGAAAGACGAATGTCGGGTAACTCTAACCTCCATGGATCCCGCACTCATTGAGCATCATTTCACCCATTTCATTCACCGTCCGATATGACTAAATGTTGGAGGACGTAAATTATAAAAAAGTGTGTTGTAAATACAATTTTAATGTATTTTATACAATGCTTACAATTTATTGCATAGCTGCTGTTATTAATTTGAAACACTTTACGTTTACATTTTCACTGTTTCACATACATATCCCAAATTGAAACGAACTTCTTGCTGAAGTATTATATATTTTGTTCAAAGAGAAGTGGTATATCCTGCCACATAAGGTTTCCAACTACCTACTGTGGAATCCAGAGCAACCAAGACTGCAAGTTAAATGAGACGTTTTCGACACCAAGGCATTGGATGCTGTGCGGGCTTGCCAACGACTGTAATTCCTGTGTTACCTGTGTCGGTAAGTGGAAATCTCCATTGAAAAATAATAAAAAGAACGTTCAAAATTTGTTTTATTACAACTTCTGACACACAAAAGATATTGGCATGTAAATAACTTTAAATTTAATTCATAGTTTTCAGTGGTATCTTTAGAAGTAGATGACAATCCGTCTTTAGTTTATATAGCGATGTAAGCAAAACGGAAAATGTATTACTCCGCCGGCGACAGTGATTGGAGGGAATATTCGCTCTCTTTTATTCCCACGTGCACTCTAATACATAAAGTTACACTTACATATACCAAATAAAATACTAATTAATTACTGTTTGGCTGTTGTATTTGTATTTGTAATAATGTGAAGTTGTTTATATATTTTATATCAGATTAAAGTATTTAAAAATGATATTCGAACCATTTTTTCATCCGCAGAGAGATATAAGGCTAAACAACCAATGATGTCGCACATGTACAAGTGCTTTTGTTTACATTGCCACGTAAACTAAGGACGGCTGCGGATATAGGTTTATTTGTCTATCCTTGATGTCTTTATAACAGCACGACGGGCCCAGTTTGTCTATTGAAAAAAAAGGACTACTTCAATACACAAACATGAACATTTTTTAGTTATAATTCATATATTTTCATATTCTGCAGACAGAGGACAACCCTGTACTTCGGACTTCGATGGCAGGAATGGACACTACTACATCTGCCAAGATGAAACGCTTTGTGTCGACGGCATGTGTCAATAACTATTTGAATTATTTTTATTAATACCTACGTAGTATACTATTAGTGAATTTTAAGTTGAGTTTAATACGAGGGTAGGTCAAAAAGTAATGCCTCCTATTTTTTTCTCTTTTAATTGCCAAGAAAATTGAATCCCATTTACATAGCTTGAAAACTACAACACTGACGATTAATTTATCACTATTCAATATAATCTCCGTACTTTTCCATAGTTTTGGTCCACCTTTTAACTAGAGCATATATTCCAGTGTGGTAAAACACACGGTCTTGCTTCCTAAGCCATTGACGCACGGACGTTTCCACAGCCTCCTCATCTTCAAAATGAATCCCACGATGAGCTTCCTTTAGTGGCACGAACAGATGGAAGTCTGATGGTGCCAGGTCAGGTCTGTATGGGGGGGGGGGGGGTTGAGGTAAGACTTGCTATCCAGTTTCTCAATTTGTGCAGTGTTGTAACGGCTGGTGTGTGGTCTTGCATTGTCATGCAAAAGAAGAACATCCGCCTTAGTTTTTGTTGGGCGAACTCGGCGAAGACATGCTTTCAGCTTTTTGAGAGTTCTAACGTATTGGACAGAATTTATTGTGCATCCCTGCTCCAAAAAATCAATCATAAGCACACCATCTGCTTCCCAAAACACTGTCGCCATAACTTTCCCCACCGACCGCTGAGTTTTGAATTTTTTTTTTGTCTTCGGCGACTTTGTGTGATGCCATTCCATTGACTACCTCTTTGATTCAGGTTAAAAAAATGAACATTTTTTTTCTTTCAGAAACTCCTCTACCTCTAAATTGAAGCGCTGCAAGTGTTCGGAGGCTATTGTTTTCCTTGTTTCTTTGTTTTGGGCGGTTAACATTCTTGGTACCCAACGTGAACAAACTTTTGAGTAACCCAGTTGTTGAATAATCGTCATCACACTGCCTTTACTGAGGGAGGTAATGCGACACAATTCACGTGTTGTTACCCGGCGATCACCACGAATGATGTCATCGACTCGCTGAATGTTGCATGGAGTCACTGCAGTCACCGGCCTGCCGCTTCACTTTTCATCTGCCAATGGTGTTTGCCCTACAGCTTCGTTACAGCGACGAACCCATCGTCTAACTGTGCTGACATCCACCGTTGCATCACCGTACACATTTTTTTAAGCCTTTCGTGAATGCGAATTCGCGTTTCACCTTCCGCAGTCAAAAATTCAATCACAGAACGCTGTTTAATACGAATGTCGATGTCAGCCGCTGCCACCTGCTGACTTAGGAAGTTACTACTGCAGGGGATCGGAGAAGAAGGTTTGAGGAATTGCGCCAAATTCCAAGTTTTTACATAACTTATTTAAGGGAAAAAAATAGGAGGCATTACTTTTTGACCCACCCTCGTAGTAACTTGCAATCAATTTGCTTCATATACTAATGCCCACAATGATATCGAATGATGTGTAAGTATTATCTATTTAGGTAAGGTTCCTATAAATAATAATTTCGAAATGTAGAACCGTAATATTTATTTGCTCAGTAAAACTCTTAATTATTAAAAGGCTGTTTATTCTAGTTGAATTGTTATGTAAAGCAATTGGAAGAAAATTATAACCAGACATCGGAGCCCGTACACCTTTAAAGAGAGATGAAGTTTACGAGTCTCGCAGTGTATAACTGCGGACGTCAGTACCGGGGACAACACGCACGGATAGTCCGGTTCGCAACGCGTAGCTTTAGTTTCATTACAACTACTGCTCCCCACGCAGATAGGTCTGCTTTTCAGGGAATGCAAGGTGTTGGACATATTGTGTTAATAACATTACTTTCACAACAATTATTGGATAATCTCCATTTTAGAATTCAAAAGTTTTGAGTATTATCAACAACCATTAAACGGCTTCAAGGATGTACTTTCGATCTGTCTAAAAGCAATCAAGTAGGTGTCTGAAATAATTAGCAATATAGAGAATGCACCACCTACCAAACGAACAAAAAATGAATTGTCTAGTATACAACACAAAAATACTGGATTTTCAGTGCTGAGTAATATAAGAAATAAACTAAGTCTCGGACAAACATATGAAAATGATTTGTACTACTCTTATGCAACATTAACTCATGTGATGTTGAACGAACTTTCTCCCAATATTTTTATATTGTTTCAACGAGAGGCGCAAAAAATTCACATTCGACAATTTACGAATGAACATGGTTGTTCACTGTAATTCCTGCATCGAAAGCAATGAGAAGGATAGCATGTTGTAACGTAGGTTGTACTTTGTATCCGTACCGGAGAGTACACACACAGCGCTTCGGTATACTTGTTGACACGGACGTTTGTTGATGTTACGCCTGACCTTGTATAGTACCTGTGCGCGTCCATCGATTGCTAAGGTGTACGGGATCCGATGTCTGATTATAACACATCTCAAATTTGGCTGAAATCGATGTAAAATTTAGGGCAGTTAAGATAAAGAGCCTTCTAAGAGACGTTTTAAGCAAATCTTTTCTAAAAGCATGGAAACTATGCCACTCTAAGGAAATGCTACAATAAAATCTGCACGTAATTGACTCAAGTCGGGGGGGGGGGGGGGAAGAAATAAGGATACTTTTGTTTATTTAATTTAATTAGAAAGGGATACAATTCGAATGGAATCCACGTTAGTGGCCGAAACGCCGTTAACGTATTTAGACTACAGTTCCAATGGCTTGTACTCTCACTTGTAATGAGGAAGACAGCACTTCGATCCCGGGTTGGGTATTAATATTTAGATCTATTTTGTATAACTCGTAATGCATCAAACGTATTTTAATCACATACAAGTCGATTGAAGATCCCAACTACATTTTAGCATTCTCTACTACCTTCAAAGCCATCTTCCACGCCCATGTAGAATGTGACGCTAAGATTCATAGAGTAAAAACTCAATATTCATGAAAACTCAGTTTCAGTGATTTATTCAATACTTTGAAACTATTTAATCTTGTAGGTTTCAGTTGTTTCTCGCAATTACTTAAAAGCACTTTAAGGATACAATACAGCCTTCAGTTCTTAACATTTGACTGTAACATCTGTAACAAGATATGTAATAAAATATTTCTGAAAATGTTTCATTCGATGAAAATGAAGTGATCAAAAAATAAATGTTTATAGGAATTATTTGTATACCAATTAATGAAAAATAAAAGATGGAGAAGCTCACTTGAATTAAACACATTAGAATTGATTATTCTCATATATGCTAATTTGTTTAAGATAATATTATAGTCGGTTGCGCCATGGCAAGTGGGTTACCTCTGTAGAGTCAACATGAAAAATTCAATGCCATGGCCGGGATTTGAACCACGGATCTCCTGGTTTCCGTCCAGTCGCTCTAACCAATTGAGCTACCATGGCCAACGTGCCGTCCTGACATTAAATTCTCCATTTGACTCATATAATTCCCCGGAAGACCACTAGGGGCTCTCGCATCCGAGATACACCATTTGTGGCGACTTACTATCGTAAGTACTTAAGTCCCAGGCTTCATCAATAGCTATGCATTAAGAGGACTTTAGATGAAATATTGTTTACATAGTTGGGAAACACGGCGTATTTTGTTTGTATGAATGTGATTTATTTAAATGAGGAATAAATAAAATCACTAGCTTTTAAGTAATTTGTGGTGTTTATTTGTTATTACTACCCGAGAGAAAGTCATACAATAATGCGTGCAATGCAGACAATAGGTGCCTCGCCCGCCTCGGTAGCGTAGATGGTAGCGTGTCTGCCTCACGTTCAATGAACACCAGTAGGGGAGCAAGGAAGTTTTCAGTAATAACATGAGTATTAGTAGTTTTAAGACGTTAACATATAACTAATTATCTAATGATAAATATGAGTTTCAAAGATGTGTAAAATTCCCTAAGACAATTCATAAAATGGCAGAACGATAATTGAATCGCTTATTTCAGAAATACCCTAAGACCACATTTTGCTTTTAGAGTTAGATGCATTTGTGTGTTTCTTTTAAGTCGACCCATCATTGAGTGCAGACAGGGCCTTCGTATGAAATCAAATAGCCACAAAACAGAGCTGATAAATTCTTGCTGATACCAAAAGAGCCCTAAGTCCAGGACAGTTTAAACAATGTAATACTGCAGACATTAAGTTGCTTACATCGTGCAAGAAGATGTTTTACAGTTCTGGAATACTACAATGTAATACTGCAGACATTAAGTTGCTTACATAGTGCAAGAAGATGTTTTACAGTTCTGGAATACTACACTTCAGTGGCCTGATCTTTTGTGAGCCAAGATGCAGAAAATTACAATGTACTTGTAATATGGTAGTTAATTGATGGAAATTAATGATTTCTCCACATTAGCCATTTATGGGCTAAGGTTTTTGATGGATAGAGTCAACATGAAAAATTCAACGCCATGGCCGGGATTTGAACCACGGATCTCCTGGTTTCCGTCCGGTCGCTCTAACCTATTGAGCTACCATGGCCAACGTGCCGTCCTGACATTAATTTCTCCATTTGACTAGTATATTTCCCTGGTAAACCACTAGGGGCTCTTGCATCCGAGATACACCATTTGTGGCAAATTACTATCATAAGTACTTCAGTCCCAGGCTTCATCATTTAACTTTTATTATTTTAGTCAATTGATGGAAATTAATCATTTCTCCACTCTAGCCGTATATAGGCTAAGATTTTTTATGGTTAGAGTCAACATGAAAAATTCTTTGCCATGGCCGGGATTTGAACCACGGATCTCCTGATATACTTGTTATATGTTCTGTTTCTAAGAAATATGTTTACATGAGTTACTTGTGCCTTAGACTTTGTACCGACTAAGTTTTATCTTTATTAAGCTGATTTATTGCATACCTTTTAAGTTTTACATTTGTTATTTCTCACTTATTTCAGAATGGCCCCAATGTCCATTACAAATATTTAGCTTTTACCAGAAAATAGGCACACCATGTGTAAGCAGAATCTGTTGAAGTCCTAGTTATTATCCATATCATTGAAATGGCAATCAAAAAGAAATGCAACAAATTTTTCTCAAACAATAACACATTTTTTTTTTCATTTTTCTCAAAACTATGCCAGCTGGACTTAGGGCCTTTCTGAAATAACTGATTCAATTGTGGTTATAGGAATAAAAACAGAAACAGAAATGTTTATCAGGAAAAGAAATTTATGTATTATATTAAATTTCTCTCAATTGACGTTCATATGATTTTCTCTACACATTCTTCAATATACCATTCTTAAAAAGCTTTCTTTTCTCTACTCACGTTAATCAAAATAAAAATTGTTTCATTTTATATTTACTTGTGAATACGATGGGCACATGGGGGTACAGTGGATTTAAAGGTTGGTTGCATGTGTTGGCTTTGAAATTCCATTCTCTTTGCGTGACCAGGGAAGAAACAAAGAAAGAGAGAAAGAGAGAGGGACAAAAACAATTTCCCATTTGGGATAAGTATAAGTACTTAAATGAAGCCAATAACAAGGAATATATCGGAAATCGTGTATAGAAGAGTGTGCCTTTGTGTATTGTTTGCTTTAATAAGATCTACATTTTTAAATTATTAATATTTTATCTATCTCTTGCAAATTTCATTTAGAATAAAGATGACGTCAATGACTACTCCCAGAAAATTGAAGCTATATACATATTTCATTTGCTACGAGCACATCTCAAACCTAAAATATTTTAATTGCATTTGTTAGAGCAATTTTAAGGTACTCAGTATTATCGAAAGTGTTCCAAAATGAAATATTGTAGTGTTTAACGGCCGCTTTTACTACATACGGCACCGCATTGATGACAATGATGATACATGAGATAAAGATGGAGCACCGGTGGAATGAGATGGCGGGGAAAACCGGAGATCCCGGAGAAAACCCACCCCAGCGCCGTGTTGTCCACGACAAATCTCATTTTGCGGTCGCCTGGGATAGAACCCGGGCCGCCTTGGTAAAAAGTGTTCCATTTAAAGAGTTATTTGAGGTGGGGGAAAATCTTGAACTCAACTTAAATTTCAAGTTTGGTGTTTAACCCAATTTTAGTTACTGGGATATGCCACAAAGGGCTGTTCAATAAAGAATGATAACAATTTTTTTTGACAACGTACCTTTACTCATCCTCATAATTTTGATGGTCCTTCTCAAAATAGTCTCTCCTGAATGCGGTGCACTTGTCCCAGCGTTTCTGCCAGTCTTCAAAGACATGCTGGAAACTATTTCTTGAGAGATCCTTCAAAATCGCCTCCGCAGCATTCACCACTGCTTCTGATGATGGATAATGCATCCTACGAAGTCGTTTCTTCAAGTTAGGGAATAGAAAAGAGTCACATGTGGCTGAATCCGGACTATAGAGAGGGTGAGGGATGCACTTCACGTTGATTTTTGCAAGATATTCGGCAACAATATAGGCAATATGCAGCCGCGCAGTATCGTGGTGCAGCATCCAGCCTGCTTCACGGAAATGTGGTCTTTTGCGCCTGATATGGACTTGCAATGTTTTCAGGACATCCCTGTAGTATTGTCCATTTACTGATGTGTGTGCAGGTACAACATGCTGATAAACCGTTCCATGAATATCAAAGGATGAGATGACCATAACTTTTCCAGTAGAAGCAACCACTTTTGCTTTTGGGGAGGTTGGTGATGAAGGAGATTTCCACACTGAGCTTTGCTGTTTAATCTCAGGATCAAAATGATGTAGCCAAGTTTCATCAGCGGTGATTACGTTTGAAAGAAACTCCGGATCTTCCTCTAACATCAACTTTAGCTGCATGTTAACTCCATTGCAGCGGTAGGCGATACTGAACATGTCTGAACTTGCCTGGTTCTTACAGGCGGGAACCAGAAGTACCAACAATGAAACTATTACGGCGTGTTTGTTTCACATTAAGCTAACAGAATGTAATAAGGTTGAATTTTAGTGCGAAAAATTATGTCCGTAAAATAATTATGATCATTCTTTATTGAACAGACCTCGTATTGATACAGATGCACATACACCCATACTTTTTAAAAAGTATTTAGAATGCAATATTGCTGCATAACTTTTGGGTGGAATGCAATACTTTCTTTATACACTACGTACGTAAAAACCTAGCAGTTATTAATTTTTAGCATCATGTCTTTATCCCTGTAATGGAGTTTGTTTTTGATCGGTGAACTGGCTTGAATGCGCTCGTGTGTAAGTATTATAAATATAATCAATGCACTGAAAGTTACATGAGAAAGATCATGCCATCTCATCTTAAGAAATATCATAATGAATGAGGTATTTAAACGAGGAAGGCGATGTTAGACTGAACAGTAGAGCTGCAAGACCAGTTAAAGAAATGAGCCAGATAACATAATGGGCCATGTCTGACAATGAAGAGGGCGCACAGCAAGGATAATGTCACACACACCACCGTCGTCATCAAAGGGTTGTGCGGCATCCTGCTCACCGGCTCGGAAAATTACATCTCGCCAACCAATCGGGAATCCCTTCCTCCCAACTTGGATTACTCATTGTCTTCTTCCCCGGGAGTTTTCATTTATATTCCCGCGCTCACAGTTTAACGTTGCGAAACAAGAGGTCATGACTTTTCCAGGGGCAGTGCAGCGTTGACAATAGAGGGCGGGAGAATATTGTCTGCTGCTTCCCTCAGCTTTTTTTTTGTAGTACACCAGTTTCGCAAATGTGCCAAAGGAGATTCTCTGGAGCGCCACTATAGTAGGGGAAGAGATGGAAATGTGCTCTTGTTGGTTCAAAGGCAGTTCAGACAGCATTTCCAATTGTTAAAGCTACCGTCATTTCGATCCAGGCGCAACGTGCAGGATAATTCTACTCGATAGGGCATATTCCAAATTCCCATTTTCTACACGGCTTTGTATTAAATTACAGTGTTCCAGTCACAAAATCGAATTTGTAGTTTCCTGGTTGTGATCATAAGGTGTATTTAAATAAATTTATTCTACATTTATTCAATTTATTCCTCCAACTATATAAAATTTCATAAATTACTAAAATATCGATACACATTTACAAACACCTTATAATTGAATACGGACACATTGGAACTACCCTGATCAACTGGGCCCAGGGCAAATCCGAGTTAAGGAGAATTCGGAGGTTAAAGTAATTTATTAAAATTGTAGAATTATGATAAATTATACAAGTTATGAAAAAATCAGCCTATATTGAGCTATTTCAGCTTCATTCAGTATTCGAAGATTTCTATCTATAATGATACAATATTAAGTGACATTTAAATGAGAAAACTTTTAAATTTTGCATGCAACTCTTAACTACAAGGGCTGTTCAATAAAGAATTATTATAATTTTTTTACGATCATAATTTTTCGCACTAAAATTCAATCTTATTATATTCTTTTAGCTTATAGTCAAACAAACAGGCCGTAGGGTAGTTTGATTGTTGGTACTCCTGATTTTCACCTGTGAGAAACAGGTAAGTTCAGACATGTTCAATATCGCCTACCGCTGCAATGGAGGTAACACACGAGGAACAATATGCGGCTTTGAAATTATGCTTTCGTCTCAACAAATCTTCAGTTGAGGTCTATGCAATGTTACAGGAGGCCTATGGAGAGTCTGTTCTTCCCTACAGCACAGCTCGAAGGTGGTTTAAAATGTTTAAAGAGGGGAGACAATCAATTTCAAAGGAAGGTGGACCTGCTGCTCCAGTTACTGCTCTTATGAAGAAAACATCAACACTGCTGCTGCCATTGTGAGAGAGGATCGATGAATTACCTTAAGATCACTTTCTGAAATACTGAACATTTCATTGGATGTCACCCACACGTTGGTGACAGAAACATTACACATGAGACGTGTTTGTGTGCGATGGGTTCCAAGACTGTTGATTCCCGAACAAAAGGACATTCGCATGCAGGTCTGCATGCAGTTAAAGTTGATGTTAGAGATTCTTTCAAACGTAATTACTGCTGGCTACATCATTTTGATCCTGAGAGAAAACAGTAAAGCTCAGTGTGGAAATCTCCTTCATCACCAACCCCCCAAAAAGCAAAAGTGGTTAATTATGCTGGGAAAGTTATGGTCATCTCATTCTTTGATATTCATGGAGTGGTTTATCAGCATGTTGTACCTGCACACACACCCGTAACTGGGCAATAATACTATAGGGATGTCCTGAAAACATTGCAAGTCCATATCAGGCGCAAAAGACCATATTTCCGTGAAGCAGGCTCGATGCTGCACCACGATAATGCACGGCCGCATATTACCAATGTTGTTGCTGAATATCTTGCAAAAATCAACGTGAAGTGCATCCCTCACCCTCCCTATAATCCGGATTTAGCGCCATGTGACTTTTTCTATTCCCTAACTTGAAGAAACGCCTTCGTGGGAGGCATTATCCATCATCAGAAGCAATGGTGAAGGCTGCGGAGGCGATTTTGAAGGATCTCTCAAAAATGGTTTCTAGCATGTCTTTGAAGACTAGCAGATACGCTGGGACAAGTGCATCGCATTCAGGGGAGACTATTTTGAGAGGTACCATCAAAATTATGAGGAGAGTAAAGGTACGTTCTCAAAAAAATTGTGATCATTCTTTATTGAACAGCCCTCGTATAACATGATATACAGCAATAAAATATATTAACAGATGTTAGTTCACAAATTACTATGCACCATTTCTAGTTAGTAAATGTAATGACAGCCTATATATTTTCTCCTGTTTTGAGTTGCAGTAAGATACACAGCTGTAAGCCATTCTTATTTAATTATAGGCTTAAGATACAAATATGGCACATTTCACTTTAGAGAGTTTAACATACACACAAGTACAATAAAGCAATATGAGCTGAAAGCATTTTCTTGTTAATGCTATATAATTTTGAGCCCATTGTAAAAATTCAAACAGCAAATTTACTTCTCGTCATTTCAACTATATATGACATATATAGGTATGTTTGTTGGCGGAGTATATCAGTACAAAAAGAAAAGCAGTTACTTGGCTTGCATCCCTCTGTGCATAATTAACATTTGCATGTGCTGGTGTCAACTATTTACTTTTTTGTACTTTGGGGTCTAGAATCAATAAACGTCCGTCTAATTGCTATACAGCATCGTGAACATGAAATATATTTGAAAGAAGACGTCAAGACTTCATTGTCTTAATAGCTTAGTGCAAGAAATTTATGGAGTAGTTTGTGTCCCCCGTGGTCTAGGGATAACAGCTTGGCCTCTAGTTCCCCAGGTCACAGGTTCAAACCCGGCGAGGACGTTGGAATTTGTTGGCTGTAAAAATCCTTAGCATGGCTTTCGGAAGGGAAGAAACGCTGTTGGTTCGGTGTCGTAAATTTACGACACGTAAAATACCTGAGACCCCTGAACAAAATTAAGCGTTATTTTACGTGCAATATAGATTCGGAAACTGAGAATTACAGCAGTTAAGGAATGTCCATAAATAAAGCTAAATTTATGGAGCAGTTAAGCGCCTTTATTTTGCTGTGCAGGAATCTGTTTTATTTGCCATTTCTGACGCGGATGAACTACCTTGCAATATCTTCCATACAATTATTTAAATCCTAGTCTACCACTATCGCTTCTTTGGAAAATCTAGCAAACAGCACACGAAACATCACTGTAAGCGCCTCCGCTGTTACGTGATTAAATGGCAGAAGAGCGCTTATCAAAATACGAAATAAAAAACGTTTTATCGTACTTTTACAATTAAAAATATTAATTTACATAGCATCAATTCTTTAGTGAGTATGTAGTGTGGGCACAGTATTTGCTTTCTTCATACGTCTCGACAACCCAATCCAGAAATGGAAGCTTTAAATTCTTCTGCGCATGACTGAGGTATTCCAATGCCACCACAAATTCTTAGAATACGAGGGTGGTCTATAAACTTTCCAACCTCTACATGAAGATGGCAGCACTCGTAAATAAAAGCTAGTGCATTTCGTTGTCCATCTGTTGACAGTTACTCATCAAAGTTTCAGTTATTTTGGACGCTCAGTTGTTATGTAACAGTCGTTTGAGTGAGTTGATGTGAGTGTTTTTATGCAAATGGGCAAAATCGAGTATCGAGCTGTCATTAAATATTTGTTTTTGAACGGCAGTACGCCTACGCAAATCAAATATGAGCTGGATTATGTGTATGGGGTCTCTGCACTATCATTTACCACAGTGAAATTTTGGGCAGCTGAACTTAAACGTGGCCGTAAGAGCTTGGGAGAAGATGAACTTTCGGGACATCCAAAAACTGCAACTACCGACGAAAGCATCGCCAAAGTTCACCAAATGGTGCTAGACCACCGAATTAAAGTGAGATAGATAGCAGAGGCTATGAACATGTCAAAAGAACGTGTCTGTCGCATATTAAATCAACATTTAGACATAAAAGACTCCGCGTGTTGGGTGCCGCGTTTGCTCACGTTAGACCTAAAACGTGTTCGAATGAGCATTTCCAGCGTTATATTGGCACAGCTTAGGCGCGATAAATCCCAGTTTTGGCGCCGATTAATTACTGTAGATGAAACTTGGATACACCATTATACGCCCGAAAAAAAAAAAAATACAGTCAAAAACAGTGAACTGCAAAAGGGGAACCGGCTCAAAAAAAAAGCAAAAACTGTTTTTTTTCAGCTGGGAAAGTGATAGCAACTGTTTTTTTTTTGAATAGTCATGCGGTTATTTTAATCGATTATCTTCAAAAAGGAAAAACCATTACAGGAGCATACTACGCATCATTACTTGACAAGCTGAAGGCAGAAGTTGCGGAAATACGGACGTATTTGCAGGAAAAGAAAATCCTGTTTCACCAAGACAACGCCCCATCTCACACCTGAGCGATTACAATGACGAAAATCCAGGAATTACGGTTTGAATTGCTTGACCATCCTCCTTACACACCAGATATAGCCCCAAGCAAAATTTTTGTTACCTCATCTGAAAATTGCGTTCGGAGGACAGAGATTTTCGTCAATAAAGAGGCAATGACATTCGTGAATAATTATTTTGCAGAGAAAAACGCAGAGTACTATTTGGACGAGTTACAGAGGTGGGAGCATCGCGTAGAGTTACAATGAGACTATGTTGAAAAAAAAAATTGAAAAAATTTCTTGTATCTTTATTAGGTCGGAAACTTTTCAGAACACCCTCGTAGTCATTTGCATTGCAACTCCTTCGTTAGCTTCTTGTCATGTGAATCGTTGCTTTCTTCTTTGAGAAATTTTGCTGTATTTCTATTATGCATGGTGCATACGAAATAAATTTTTATGTTAATATGCATTTATATATTGTTTTATTTCAATAGTGCTATTTTACGAGGATGGTACTTTGCAACTGTTCCTTTCCCCTTTATGGAACGTAAATACAACCCCTATCGACTCTCCAACTGGAACTTAAAGTAGATGCGTAGTAATAAAATTGTTTGAACTATTCTGAGGTAAAAAGATAGGATACTCAAAAATAAGGATTTTTGGGCTTTTAGATATCCAATTGACACTCATACAGGATATTTATCCAAAATAGAAAATTAACAAGAAATTGTTGACTTTATTTTCATTAAGTTACATACTTTTCATTGTTTAATTATATTTACCGTATTACAAATTGACATGCTTTTGTTGAAAGTACTTAGCAGTAGCAGCAGCAGTTATTGTTGTAGTAGTATTTAAGGGCTTTTCCCATGGGTTATTTCACCCTAAGGCTGTTTCAGGTGTGTTTCCTCTTCAGCTTTGAATTTATTTTGAGATTTGAGGAAAATTACACTTTTTTGGGAGAGGGTGGGAAAGGATATATTTTATTTTATTTAGATACATTTATTGATTTTATGAATTTACATTAATAGAGTTCTGAGATGTCATTCTACATCTGTCTTCTGCTTACTTGATGTCTGCACATTGCTTCCACGAAACTTTCTAGAAGAAAATTAATTTATATTGACATTACAAGCACAATAATTTAAAAAAACCTTTCAGTTTTTTTTGGCAATTAGGTCAACATAGAAGGGTATGTTCTTCTTCAAGGATACAAATTATATATTGCAAATCATACTATAAAATTTGAATGAGTAGAACCAGACTGAAAAATTCAATGTCATAGTCAGGATTTGAACCACGGATCTCCCGCTCTGCATGCGGTTGCTCTAACCAATTGAGCTACTATGGCCAACATGCCGATATGACATTAAATTCTCCAACTGATTCATATGTTTCCTGGTAGACCACTAGGGGTTCTCATTGCTATACGACACGCACCTTTTGTGGTGACTTACTATGCTTAAGCCCCAGGCTTCATAATTAAACCACTATATTATTCAGGTAAATTGATGGAAATAATCATTTCTTTCACTCTAGGCGTGTGTAGGCTAAGGTTTGAATGAGAAGAGACAGACTGAAAAATTCAATGTCATAGCCGGTATTTTAACCACGGATCTTCCGCTCTAACCAATTGAGCTACTATGGCCAACATGCCGACATGACATTAAATTCTCCAACGGACTCGTATGTTTCCCGGTAGACCACTAGGGGTTCTCATATGCTATGAGACACACACCTTTTGTGGCGACCTACTATACTGTAAGTACCTAAGTCCCAGGCTTCATAGTTAAACCAATAATTTTGGTAAATTTATAGAAATAAATAATTTCTTCCACACTAGCCATGTGTAGGCTAAGGTTTGAATGAGTAGAGCCAGAGTGAAAAATTCAGTCATTCATTATTTGTATCAATTTAGTGGAAGCAATTATTCTTTCCAATACTATAAAATATTTTCTATAAACATTTGCTTTTAACGGATAAAATATTTTCCTGTTTATGTCACTATATTTCAATCCCGTTTGTTGAACATTAATATTATAGGATATTTACTTTTACGATATTTTAAGTCTAAAGGTCTTATAATGCAGAGGTAATAATTACAGCAAACAGTTCTAACATAAATTACCTAGAAGTATGCCAAAATCAGGCCCTGATAACTAGTGCAGCAAAATCAACTCCAATCACTGCAATGCAAGCCTTAACTCGGAACTATCCAATACAACTAACTTTAGAGGAGCAGGCGCTAATACAACATGAAAAAAATGTTGCAATTAAAAGCAACCAAATGGGAGAAAAGATTACTACAACCAATCAAGTGAAAACACAAACAAGTTTCCTACACAAAATTACGGACTTAAAAAGAGATCTGAATCTTCCTAATTCTAAAGAAAACGTTTTAATCAAAGAAAACCCCTGACTTTTGAACAATTTGATTCAGAACATATAGTTACAAAATCTGAAACTACCAAACCTGTTCTAAAAGCACTAGCATTAGAAACTGTGAACAATAGATACCCACCTGAAGAATGGTTACATATCTACACAGATGGATCTAACTTGGACAACAACTCAGGAGCAGGAATTAAGTGTGCACTGTTCTCATTCTATCAACCAGCAGGAGACCACAAAACAAATTTTGTTGCAGAAGTAACGGCTATTCATATTTCACTCCAACACCTTCTATACAGAATAGATAAATTCAAAAATGCTGTTATACTTTCAGATTCTAAAGCAGCATTATTGCAATAAGTTCATATAAAATGAGGTCAATCCAAATTAAAGATTGTCACAAAATGATCCAACAACTTCAAAAACTACAGAAAAGAATTATATTACAGTGGATACCTGCACATTGTGGAATTGCTGGAAATGAATCAGCTGATTTTCTTGCCAAAAAGGTGCAAATTTAATTCTGAACAAAAGTAAAAAGTTACCTTTTACGTCCATAAATAGATTAATCAAAAGCAAATATAAAAACAAACAAATCCAATCAATATCTAACAAAGCCAAAAATAAAAAATGGAACATTTTAATTAAAAATCCAGAAATTATTCCAGAAATCCTACGTAAAGCTGCAGTAACAAATTTTAGATTACTTAAGGAACATGATTATTTGGCCAAACACTTACACAGAATAAGAATTTATACAAGTCCAAATTGTCCTCTATGCAACAAAGAAGAGGAAATGACTGAAGAACATCTTTTAACCTGTGAAGCCCTACCTGCCGGACCCACTACACAGAAATATTGGAGAGCAAGGGAGCTAATGGCTTCATTGCCAAAACCTAGCACTTGAAAACAACAACAAAAACAACAGTCTAAAGGTATAAAAAAGGGGTCCAAATTCTTCAAAATGTACTTATTGCGGTTCTATAAAGTTAATATATCCAAATTTCGCTCTGAATTTGTTGAAAAGTTATGTATTTGGTATGAGTTTTATAAAACTTCTTACACCACAGTTTAATATATTGTGACTTTGTGGGTTCGTGAAATTAAAAGTCCAATTGCACAAACTCAAAATGTTCTTTATTTCCATCGAATTACAGTTGGAACACTTGCCGATTACATAGAATTACTTAGGGCACACAATTACAATCCACCAGTTCGTCTGTCACAAGTCCATTCCACGCTCACAATTACGTACTACTCCTCTGATACACGTACACCGTCTTCCAGTCCGTTCGCTAACGCGGCGCTCCTCACGGCTGCTCGCCAAGAACTCTACTGAACTCGTCCACAGCAGGCCTTATATAGGGAAGATCGCCGTTTCTGGAAGTCTTGCGGTTCAGTGAATATTCCCGACTGTTCCAGACGTAGGGAGGGGGAAACAGATGGCTAGTGATGTTTTTCCAACCATCCCCCCTGTTAGCGCTACAGGATAAATGGGTAGGCGTGGTCTGGATGCCTCCTGTCTCCTACCCGGCTGCTCGCTGGTCGGGGACTTGCTCTGTCTAAACAAAGCTGTGCTGATACTTGAAATAGATCTAATGAAATTTATAAACTCTTAAATTCCACTTAAATTTATTTTCAACCCATCTTAAGGCACCTATTCAAAACATTGCATAATCACACGGCAGAAACTGAGATAAACCAACTTACTTTATAACTTTCAAAGATTATATGTATTCTTATTTTGAATCATCCATCTGCATATCCTTTTATACAAAATTATACTGCTTGTGCTACCAGGACACAAATTTGTGCACTTGAGGTATAGGATATATTGAAAAATGTAGCCTACCTTACAACTTTTGAAAGCTACCCTATATTTTATTTTCAATCCCTTACGTGTACCATTAAACGAACATGGACAAAACTTTGGAGGCATTTTGAGCCCCGTATCTTTGTTTTTAAGTACTTTACAGTATGTATACGTCCAGCCCACGATATATGTTATAATTTATAAGCAAAGTTTGGAAGATTTATTTGTGGTAAAACATTCTTCGGCAAGCGCTGCACGTACCTGATAAATGACGTTCCTGTGGCCTCTAAAAGCATTAACAACAGTTTTATTTTAACCTCGAATATTGTGTTAGCTGTTCGTGCCCTTTGGATTGTTTGTGCCCTCTACTACATCCATGGATTAATTCTCACCTGCATTGGCCTGCAAAACTATCCCATGAGACCGTAAAACAATCTAATGCTGGAAATATGACGTCTACATGTGCAATATCCGGCAAACAAAGCCACCGTGACAATTCCCAGGAAGATAGGCCTATGTAATACGGATCGATGGTATGTTTGCAGAGGCTGTGAGAGGCCGATAAACAGTGTGATGTAGTGCTACATCGGCGGGGTGGGGGGTTACTGTTTATAGCTTGTCGCGAGTTTTCACCTGAACATGGTCTACAGCCGTGGTATGCACAGATAATAACCTAACACCCCCGTGCGAATATACCAAGTTTCAATGTCCTTAAGAAATTTTGGGAGAGAAATCTGACGTGGTATGCTTTTATTGGGCTTAACCCTCAAACTGTTTAAATTTTTCCATTATTATTTCATAAGTCCACACTTTATTATTTATAATAACATTTACTGAATGACGTCTCGTTTGTCTCATTTTTCCACGCATGCGTACTAAGGGAATTCGAGTAGCAATGCATTCCAACAAACTCCTCATTATCAAATATTGGCATCCATATACTCGTACATAAATTGACGTAAAGAAACTTTAGAGAAATGTGCTGACAGAAGTCCTAAGAGGTAATATAAATTGGTCACATGAATCTTCTTTTTCTTCTACAACACGGTTTAGACCACTTTTTTGAAAATATTTTTCTTTTCCTTATTTAACCGTTTTTAATTCTTTCCGTTTATTTTCCTATCTGTTTTCTGTAGTTTTACACATACACACTATACACACAAACACCCGCGATCCTCTTCGCGGTGGAACGCTAGAGACGTTCTCGTTAACGACCATGGCTACGAGGGCCGGCTGGACATTTAACCTGTTCCGTCTCCAAAGTCTTGCTCCTTCCACCTCATCCTCGATTTTCCTGTATTTCTTCGTCCTTGTGGTTGGTAATTATGTATTATTTTAGGAATTCTATTTTCTTTCATTCTATTTATATGCTGCTTCCGGTGGGTTCTATATTCTATTATTGTTTTAATTAATTCTACTATTTTTAATTGTTTTATTTAATAATTTACGAACGAAGCAATTGGCGGCTGACTGAGGGTCAGCACGTTGTGTGTCATTCGTGTACCTGTCCTAGACGGACTTAACCACTTAATGACAGGATATGTGGGGGTTTCGCAGGGTGGTGGGTTAAGTTTAGGTGGATGAAAAGAAGGGAGGTAGTCGTAGCTCCTCATTGGTTGCGGACTCGGGTGCAACGCCTGTGTGCACAGCTGGTGTGAGAAAATTAAGGACGAGTTGAATTTAGAATAATTATTAGTCTAATTTTCAGGTAGAAATAATTTTGATGTTGTAATAACAACTTTATTGTTACCGGATGTGCCCGCATGCCATGCTGGGAAGCCGGTAGAGCTTGAAGCGTCGTTCTGATGTGCGGTAGTTCCCTAGAGACCTAACCAGGGCGCTCTGATGTTGAGGCAAACTCGGGTAGAATTTTGTGGCCCGGCGCCTAATGACATCTTCCACATAGTGGAGAGATGAGGTTTCATGAAGGTATTTCACGGGAAGGAACCAGCCTACAGAATAGATGGCCCTAAGACATCTATTCCGTACACGCTGGAGTTGTTGCAAATTGGTTCCTGTAGCCATGCCCCAGACCTCACACGCATAAAGCATTATTCGAAGAATCAAAGCCTGAAAAAGACGCAACTTAAGGGTTGTCGGCATCCCTGATCGCATCATGGAGTATAACGAAGCCGAAGCCCCGCATGCCCGATGAGCTAACTCCGGGATGTGACCCCCAAAAGTTAGGCCCTTGTCCAGCTTTACAGCCAAATATTTAAGAGACTTTGTCCACTCTGTCCTTTGGCCAGAATAGTTAAAAGAGGGTAGGTTGACGGGAAAGGGGTGCTTGGTGAAAAGTATGGCTTGCCTTTTATCCGGGTTGATGGACAATCGCCAAAGCCTGCACCAATCGTGAATGAGGCTTAGGTGTCTCTGTAATGGGTTGAAGGCTCTGCTTCCATCTGTGTTGTATAGAAGCACATCTTCTGCATACTGGGCTATGTTGACATGCAGCTCCGTGGGGAGATCTGCTACATATACGCTAAAAAGCGTAGGGGATAAGACAGAGCCTTCGAGGACTCCGCCTCTAATGGGTCTTCTGGTGGACAGCTTTCCAGCCACAGTGACTGTAAAATGTCTGTGTTTAATTAAAGTGTGTAGAAGATTTTCTTTTTGTCTAGTCTTATATATCTAGCTATACTTCTAAGGAGCTTCATTTCTGCTGTTTTTATGTTGTGCCGTCATTGTCCATGTTTCTGAACCACATATTACATTTGGAACAGGAATTAATTTATACCATTTTATTATTGAATCTTTTCTTGATTTATTTTGGGGTTCTTTTTATTGTACCTGCTAGGTAGCTAAATTTATGTAATTTTTTTATTGATTTCTATTTCCGTTAATTATGAGGTAACTAGAGTGTGGCTTTCTCAATAGATGTTCTCTCCATTATTTGTGGTAATTACATATTTCATCAACTATATTTTCAACGTCCCAACTGTGGAGACAATTATAATTGACAGTTATCGAAATGCCGAAGGTTAAAGGTAGTGATTGACAATATATGATCGTTTAAGGGGATGCAGCACCGAAAGCCCCAAATCCAGCAATTTTCAACCAATCTTGCTGAAATTTTTACCACTGAGTTCTGATGCACAGAGAACACAGAATTCAAAATTTGGTTTTTATATCTTCAATAGTTTTTGAGTTATTTATTTGTGTATTTCAAAATTTGAGCAAAATTCAAACCGCTCCCCGTGATAAAAATTTTCAAAATTTTAATTTTTCTATTTCTAAAAGTATCCCGATGATTATGAAGAAGATATCCATCATATGAATTACTTATACTGCCTTTAGTTCCAGTGGAAAAAATTAGGTATGGAGCAAACAAAAAACCAAAAAATGATTACATCTTTGACTTTTTATATTAATAACCTTAAAAATATAAAGTATATTAAAATTCATATGATAGAAACCTTTGCTTGCTTTCTAAGAACATGTTTTGAAAATTTTATAGGGACTGAATCAAAACTGCATCGTGTGGAACATTTTGAATGACAAAAAATGTTGAAAAAACTATAACTGAGTAAATCAAATTTTAAAATCCAAAACATTTTCCTTCTCAGCTCATGCCTTGAAGCAGACTACAACCCTCTAGATAGATAAGTTGGACCCTCTTGACTCTTCCTTCTCTCTTCTGCAGCAGTGTTCTTCAATTTCAGTTTCCTTCTGGATGTTTTAGAAGTTACTTTCACAGAAATTGCTGAATGAAGTAAGCGTAATTCGTCCTTCCCTTGGTTAATTTTTAGAGATGCTGGTGAAATCTCAGTGTCCATTATGTCTGACTGCAGCTTGAGTGAAGCAGAACAACCAAAATTGAATTCACTGATGGTTGATGTCACAGCAACCTGAAGTCTCTTCTTTGACACAAATATTTCTTTTGGGCAATTATGCTATATTAAACTTTCATTTGTATTTTGTGTCTTACCCAATGTACATCTCCTTAGGCTTTCATCTGATGCCAGCCTTTGATACACAGGCATTAGTTCTCTTACCACATCAGGCCTCAAGTATGTTCCCATTGTTGTATTATGTTTAGCCTATTCATGATCCTAACTATGTACACAGTCAACAAGAGGTCAGTTGTTTCAAAGAATGTTTTACCTTTAACCTATGTAACAGTTATATGCACGTTTTGATGTATAAAATACCTTTATAAATGTTAAATGGCACACTAAAACTCATCAATTATATACAAACAGTATGTAGTTAAACGAGAAACACAAGAAAATCCCTACCGTTAGAAACTCACACAAAAGCAAAAATATAAACATTATTATTTGCTTTAAATGCTTGCAGCCAGGGTTTTGTTCCCATGGTGCCACATATTGTAAGAAATAAGCATCATACCAACACACAAAATTCCCCCAGAAACTTTGCCCGCTAATTTCAAATGTATTAATTTGCTACATTCAATCGAACTCAAATGACAGAATTCTGTGAATCCAAGGACCGGCATGCACGTGTGCACGGGCATTTAAATTGTCATATGAGGGTATTTAAATGTCTGAAACTCATAAATTTAGTTGGATTATGATACTATAAGGTTCAACGTATTTTATTAGCTCAAACAATTATTATTTCCCATATTTTTTTGGCAATTAAGCACTGCATTCCCTTAAATAACTAAAATCTAACCTATAATTCCTCAAGGCTGATTTTTTAACTAACTATTAATTTGATGGATAATGATATCCTTAAATAGTTTTCAATGTTTTCAAAAGCGGCGGTTCGAATTATGTCTTCCGTTTTGCCCATCTCATTGATGGTACCGTAGTCAACGATGGGGTCAGAAGCCTGTACTGTATCAGAAATTAGATTATTGCAGAAAGCTCTACTAACTTGCAGACAATATCTTTCGGATCTCATTTATCTTTCACATAACTTTATCTGATATATTTTAACATAAAGACACAGCTAATAGGCGAAAGTACAATTACAGTTCCTTTCGTCCTAATTCCTGAAATAATGAGAGAAGCCGTGGCTTCGACAGCTTAATGGTTTCGTTTCATACTTTCGTGATCATTAAAGTGAAGTACCTTAGCATAGTTAAAACTTTTAGAATTTTGGTGATCCTGAACTTAATTTCACAACTCCCTTAAGCCCTATGGCGGTTCTTAAATAAAGTTATTGCCGTCCATTTTAATTTCAGCTCCAGAATAAAGAGGACGTGCTCATTACTGTGGCTGTGAAAATTTAGGGGCTATAAAAGTTACAGCTAAGAGCGTTCATTTCGTGGTTTATGTTTTAATTTCTCTAAATGTTGTTTTCTCCATCAGTGTAAAAAGTTAAGCACCTGAACTAAAAGATTCTTATTAAATTTCTTCTAGTTTCTGTGCGTCTACTACCTTCTTGTAACTGCTCTTGTAACCTTTATACAATTTTCAGTTAATGTTTAGCAAACAGGACCAAGCGAAACGTCTATGTACCGCATTCGGAAGGTCATGGGATCCATTTGGGTTTTTTCATGTTCTTTTGTTACTGGACGAAGTCTGGGGTAGATTATCTAATCCAGCGTTCCTTTCGTGCTAATAATTTAATTCTCTAGACACATTTTAGGTTTGGTTGTCAGCGCGGTGGTTCAGGCTGTAGCTTTTTGCTGCGTGCTCACCCGTTTATGGTTTTACTGTAGGTACAATTTTTTTTCTCAGGATTTTATCGGGATATATTGGGCTGTTAGGTTGCGTCTTGATATTAGGTAACGTTTTTGTGTTCCTTGGGATGAAATAATATAATAATAATAATAATAATAATAATAATAATAATAATAATAATAATAATAATAATAATAATAATAATAATAATAATAATAATAATAATAATAATAATAATAATAATAATAATAATAATAATAATAATGATGATAATGATAATGATAATGATAATGATAATGATAATGATAATGATAATGATAATGATAATGATAATGATAATGATAATGATAATGATAATGATAATGATAATGATAATGATAATGATAATATTAATGATATTAATAATAATAATGATAATAATAATAATAATGATAATAATAATAATAATGATAATAATAATAATAATAATAATAATAATAATAATAATAATAATAATAATAATAATAATAATAATAATAATAATAATAATAATAATAATAATAATAATAATAATAATAATAATAATAATAATAATAATAATAATAATAATAATAATAATAATAATAATAATAATAATAATAATAATAATAATAATAATAATAATAATAATAATAATAATAATAATAATAATAATAATAATAATAATAATAATAATAATAATAATAATAATAATAATAATAATAATAATAATAATAATAATAATAATAATAATAATAATAATAATAATAATAATAATAATAATAATAATAATAATAATAATAATAATAATAATAATAATAATAATAATAATAATAATAATAATAATAATAATAATAATAATAATAATAATAATAATAATAATAATAATAATAATAATAATAATAATAATAATAATAATAATAATAATAATATTGGGTAATTTATTAAATGTTTAAAGTTGGGTGACATTTTGTTGCCAAACAGTTTGGATTGACTACGTGGAGCTCAGCTTTAGCTGCTGTATGGTTTAACTCCGTTGTTATCTCGGGTGCCTGCATGCTATGTAAGATAACCGGAACAGTCTAAACCGGTCACAGTCTACAAGAGACCTAACCCGGACACTCTAGGTGTTGGTAATTTAGCGTAAAATTTGGTAGTCCGAGTCCTAATTTCGTTCTTCACGTATGGAAGGGACCTCACAGGGAAGGAGCGACGTACAGAATAGATGGACCGAAGTCCTTTATTCAGTGCACTTTGGAGCCATAATATCCAACTGTCTCCTGCCATATCCCGTAGGGGAGGGGATCCGCCCCCTTCAGCTGCCGTGATGCGGGCGCTGCGGACCCCTAGCACTCGTGGTACCTCTGACGTTACTAGAGGAACCTCGGGCCGAACATTCCAGCCCCTCCCTGATAGGGAGTTGTTTGGATTGGGTTGGACTCGAAGGGGCAGTGGTTCCCAATACCCGTGGGACATCGGGTACGTCTCCGGACAGGGTTGAGGGAAAGCATTAATATTCCCGCGTACTAGATCACCAGGCGGCCCCACCGAGGTCATATCGGTAGCCTTCCCATTTTGGAGTTGGCGCGCGTAAGTGGCGTATCCACTTCCATCCCGTCTTGAATCCACAGGACCAGATGGGGGGATTTTTAGTCTCTAGGTCTTGCCCTATGGAAAGCCCCACGGAGGTGCCGGGCGCCCTTTTGGGACAGCTCGGTAACTCCCTGGTCGAAGGAGGCCCGTGTCTTTGGTCCTACGGGTCCAGGACTAATGGGAGTAGAACTTCTGGCATTAACTGTCTCCTGCCATACCCTAGATATCGCAGGCATACAGCATCAGCAGGATGACCAGCTCTCGGAAGAGATGCAACTTTAGGCCAACCGGGATCGAACCCGACCCCACCATTGGATACAGGAAGGTGATCGACCCCTGCACATTCGTCGAGTGTTCTCTGATGTGACCGAAAGTTAAATCTCCATATAATTTAACTCCTAGGTATTGAATGGAGTTAGTCCATTCTAAGACAGCACCACTGTTGTGTGAGGCGGAGATGTCTATGTATTGGGTTGAAGGTCCTGAGGATGTGCTTGTCTTTGAAGAATAATAGCACTTCGTCAGCGTATCGTGCCATTTCGACGTGCGGCCGTGTTGGATAATCTGCGATGTAAATACTAAAACTGTGGGGGATAATACAGAGCCTTCTGGGACTACGCCTCTTACTGGTGTGGGCAGACGGAGCGGTTGCTAGCGCTTTTAAGCCTATCCTAGCCTTCCTTGAAGTAACCGCTCAGGTGACCAGGGTCACCTCTCCCTCTCTTCTATGTGTGGTGATTAGGAGCTGCGGCAGCCGGTAGGGTAACAGTAAAATTATTAGGGACTTACGCAGGTTTCTGCGGCTCTGCTCTATCCCCAGTCTTTGCGGCCCATGGTCTTCCTTCAACTCATCTCTTCCTTTC
Organism: Mantis religiosa; assembly: GCA_030765055.1. Taxonomy (NCBI): domain Eukaryota; kingdom Metazoa; phylum Arthropoda; class Insecta; order Mantodea; family Mantidae; genus Mantis; species Mantis religiosa. The sequence goes on from CM060954.1 coordinate 57,902,353, forward strand.
AGCACGTGGTAACCCACAATAGATACGTGTCTGGTCGCAGTTAGTGAGGATTCCCTCCCCGTTACATTCATATTAAGACAGCTAACGTTTTATTTTGTTAACGAACCCATTTTTTCTTCATGTAAATGTGCTATTTCTAATATTTATATTACATACTTACCCACAACACTTTTAATTTCCCATCTGCATCAAATTAATCGATACAAATCGATGTAAAATGGTTTTATTACATATTTCGTTGCAGGTAAAAGCAGATGGGGAACGGGATGCAGAAACGATCTCAAAAATTTAAAAGGCATAGTTACTCTTATTAGCTTTTGAAATTCAGTGGTATTTGCATAACATTGTGGGCAAAATGATTAAACACTTAACAAGTTATCAAGTATTAGAGCTTTTAAATTAATAGCAATGAGTATTTCGAAGATAGCTAATACTTCAGTAGGTTTTATGTTTTAACAAGCTCTACTTTTTCGTGTAATAAGTTCTTGTGCTCAAAAAACTTATTCAGAAGAGGTTTCCCCGCTATTTGCATTTTATTGGTCACGTAAATATCTTAATGTCTGACCTTAAGGTTCCTAATCAGTATATATCCTGCCTGTCAATTCCCATTCAAAAATAATTCTACTCGTAGGACACACTGCTCTTATAAATGACTACCTTCTAACCTGCAACATCCCATTTGTATCTAACCGGTATAAATCAGAACTCACCGTTAACCACATCGTCACTAACTGCTTCTTCTACTCCGGATATGGGCAAAATCTTATCTTGTAAAGTATATTGCCAATATCATTAAATGGAATATGAAATAAAATACTGATAAGTTGATATGTACTTATAAAACAGTCCATTGTTCATGTAAACATAATTTTAGATATTAAATATATTAATTACAATGCCATTGTTTATTATGTTTCCTTAGGGTCCCGCTCTTACTCCATGTTTTCCCATATAATGAACTTTTTGAAAATTAGCCTGCGACGTCTTCTTATATCTGAATGATTTTTGTACAACATAAACTGCAAGACATAGACAAAATCTTAATACACAAAAATGTAGATTTCATCGAAGCACAGAGTCCATTTTTGTGGTATTAATTTTTCAGAAATATTCGTTACTGTTGTTCAAATATTCAGTTAGTGCCCTGGCAGCGTAAAGAGCATGAAATGTCAAAGTCCTCACGTACCGACTAGCTCTTACGTAAGTTATTATTGCTTAAGTCTTTGCTGTTCTCTTGTTCCATTGTACGGACGTGTGCAAATTATTACTCGATGGCGAAAGTTTTAACATATACCATTTATTTTCTATTTATTTAACAGAAATAATATTACAAAATATTTTTTCAACTCTTAGTATTTTGTATGCATTCCTTTAGCCTTTATTACCATTTTGATGCGTTTAGGCATGCTCTCTACAAGGACGTAGCACTTTTCCTTTATTTCTTCATCTCTGTGCCAAATGCTTATCAGGCCCTCAATAAGCTGAACTTTTGTTGTTATTTTCAATTTTTTTTTCAGTCTCTGTTTAACAATACCCCACAGATTCTCTATTGGATTTAAATCAGGGCTATCCCCCGGACATGGTAGTACTTCTACATTGTTTTCTTTGAGGAACTGGATTACAGATTTTGCTCTATGGCAGGGAGCACTGTCATGCATGAACACAAAATCACCATTTGGAAACCATTCTTTACTTTGCGGAAATAGTCTTGTTTCTAATACACTTTTATACTGTTTCTGCTCCATAGATCCCACAACTATGTATAATCTTACAGGTTCATGGAAAGACATACAGCTCCAGACCATTTTTGATGTTGGCTGCTTTACACTTTGATCGACACACTGAGGGCAAAATGCTTCTTTATCTTCCCTTCTCACATATTGGCTGCTCTCTTCACATACTTCACACATGGATTCATCTGAGAAAATTACCTGAAACAATAAAAACCTCTATTAATATTAAACAGTTTTAAAATTTCTCAAAGATAGTATAATAAAACCAGCAATGAGAGAAACAAAGTTTATGCTGTTTATTTCATTTCCATAAAATTTACATGTACATATTTTAATTTTATGCTATATACAATTTTCATACTATTTATCTTTCTCCAAAATTCCACTGGATGTTTCTGCCTCTCTTTGGCCCATTCTAAACGTGTTTTTGCCATTGCAGGTGCCAGTTTAGCCTTTTTACGAGACCTGCCTGCTGGTAAACCTGCTTCACATAATCTTCTGCGAACTACTGAGGCTGATATTTCTGTACCGTACTGCTTTAGTTGATTACTGAGGCCAATTCTGGTTGCTCTTCTATTTTGTTTTGCCACCTGCACAAGTTTTCTTTGCATCATTTGTGATAGCTTTCTTTTGATCCCGCATTTTCCATCCCTTTGTGAGGCCAACGTCTCACCGAATGTTAAAGCTTGATTAATGCGACTAACATATTTTTGTGAAATACACAATTTCTTAACTTTTTCACGTTGTGAAAAATACTCAGTTACAGCTACTTTGCTTAGGGATAAGTCAGCAGGTTTACCCATAACCTCACTTTTGAATCATTGCGAATGCTAAGGATAAGATACACGATGTTACCTGGCTTGAGATCAATTAATAATAAATACTGAGGATATATTAGCTATAAAACACAATAAAGGCAAATATTAACAATCTTCAGTTACTACATTCACCAAATGAAAGCAATATCACCAACCAGTTGGATAAACAGACATGAAGAAAATGGCTGCTCTTAATTCAGAGCTACCACCATATTACTATAAGTAAAAGAAAAATTCCCCAAGTATTATTAAGAGAGAAATTTGATTGAATATGCTTCATATTATAGCAAGGAAAAGAATTACGATAAACTGAAATAGGTTACGGCGGTAAATAGCTATTATTTTGAATGTTAAACTGAAGCAAAGTAAAAAGCATGAATGTGTCTAATAAATTGCACACGTCTGTGTATAAGAAACTATGTAATAAAACCATTTCTGTGAACGTTTAGCTTAACTATATAGAGGAATAAGCTTTTGTAATAATAATTTTTATAAGAGCGAATAGTCATGTAAGTGAAGCACATAAGACTGTTACAATTTCTGTCAAATATTTTATGCAATCTCTTGTAAAATAATAGCAGTTTGTACTGCCTTTACGTCATGCTGACAGAGGAAGTGAACACGTTTCTTCAGAGGACAATCTGAGAGGACTATTTCGGTGGGAAGAGAGAGTACACACTCGCACTGGATGTTCGCATGGATGAATCGCCAATAATTGCAAAGCGCTGTGTGCTTGTTGTATTTACTTGTTCTTATGCTAATGATCAGCGGATGACATCCTATATAGTATATATATGGGATACAACAATGAGAGGGGGGAGTAAATGGGGAATATTGTCGATATTCCGTTGCTCGGCACGCACCCGGATGTGCTCTGCACAGGATCCGGGCATATCCAAGCGTGCAAATTGTACCTCCCCCTTCAGTCTTCTCCGCTTGCAAGTGTTTGTTTTAGATTACATCACGTATGTTAAAGATATTGTAATATTATTTTATAGTATTTAACAATTTCTCAGTTACATGCCTCGCAACTAGTAAAATATTCGCAATACTGGATATTTTTATATCATGACTTCAAAAATACTTAGGGGACATTAATACAAATTAGCTTTCTTTTGCATTTTATATAATGCCTAAGAACACTTGAATAATGATAAAACTTCAGAATGAAATATTTTTCATTTTTTAATTTCAGATTCTTCAAATAAATTTTTTCATCACATTCCATTTTTAATTTTTTTGTTTTTGTTTTTGTAATTTACGTCCTCCAACGTTAAGTCATATCGGACGGTGAATGAATTGAGTGAAACGATGCTCAAATGAGTCCAGGGTCCATGGAGCTTAGAGTTACCCGACATTCGTCTTGAAGGACAAGGGAAAACCCCGGAAAAAACCTTTCAGTTTTGAAAATGGCACACGATGCAGCTTTCATACAATTCTGCTGAGATTTGTCATCTCCCTGATATAAAATCATTAAGTCTATTATATAATTTTGTTTTCTTTTGAGAATTATTTACCTTTCAAGTGACAAATGTCAAATGACAGAACAAAAATTATTTTCTTTCAAGCTAAGTGAAATAAAATTATGTAAGAAATCCGTGTGTTTTTTATCAAATGGAAATTTTAAAACTGTTTTATTTTTAAATTGTATTACCTGGAGCATTTTGCATAGGATAATCAGACACAGATACAAAATTTAGTACCTAATTCGGAAATTAAAAGCATGTCAAATTGAAATTTAAAGCTCTCTAATTTTCAGTTAAATTTGCACAAAACCTTAGAAAACCATATTTTCAGTGGTCTGTTCTCTTAAGGACCAAAATACATGAGCAGCCACGATCATTAGACACCTATACATAAAGTAAACATCTGATGTTTAGTATTTGGTACTTGAATCGTCTCTTACGAACTATTCTTAAAGAGAGGAAAAATTTCATAACACGTGCACATATTTCTTTTTAGTATAAGTACACGCTTGGTTAAAATAATACACTTTTAAATGGCGGATCGGTTTATGTTCCAGATTTGATAGATATTTGTTTTTTTTTCCTTGAAAGATGCACCTCGCTCGGTAACTTAAATACCAATTTTTATATTTATCGGGTTCTTCGTAAGCACACAACCCACTTAACACAGCCCCCCCCCCACACACACACACTTATTCTCTTTCAAAATAACCTTTCTCTAAAAGACATTTTATTTTACGTGGGTGTGTCAAAAAGTAATGCCTCCTATTTTTTTCCTTAAATAAGTAAGTTATGTGAAAACTTTCAATTTGGCACATTTCCTCAAACCTTCTTCTCCAATCCCCTGCAGTAGTAACTTCCTAAGTCAACAGGTGGCAGCACTGCATCCTCTTGCAAAATGACTGACATCGACATTCGTATTCGACAGCGTTCTGTGATTGAATTTTTGACTGCGGAAGGTGAAACGCCAATTCGCATTCACGAAAGACTAAAAAATGTGTATGGTGATGCAACGGTGGATGTCAGCACCGTTAGACGATGGGTTCGTCGCTGTAACGAAGCTGAAGAGCAAACACCATTGGCAGATGAAAAGCGAAGCGGCAGGCCGGTGACAGCAGTGACTCCATGCAACATTCAGCGAGTCGATGACATCATTCGTGGTGATCGCCGGGTAACAACAGGTGAATTGTGTCGCATTATCTCCCTCAGTAAAGATAGTGTGATGACGATTATTCAACAACTGGGTTACTCAAAAGTTTGTTCACGTTGGGTACCAAGCATGTTAACCGCCCAAAAGAAAGAAACAAGGAAAAGAATAGCCTCCGAACAATTGCAGCGCTTCAAATTGGAGGGAGAGGTGTTTATGGAAAAAATTGTTACTGGAGACGAAACGTGGGTTAATTTTTTTGAACCTGAATCAAAGAGGCAGTCAATGGAATGGCATCACCCAACGTCACCGAAGAAAAAAAAAAAAAAAGTTCAAAACTCAGTGGTCGGCAGGGAAAGTTATGGCGACAGTGTTTTGAAATGTAGGGGATGTGCTTATGATTGATTTTTTGGAGCAGGAATGCACAATAAATTCTGTCCAATACGTCAGAACTCTCAGGAAGCTGAAAGCACGTCTTCGCCGAGTTCGCCCAAAAAAATATGGCGGATATTCTTTTTTGCATGACATTGCAAGACCACACACCAGCTGTTACACCACTGTAGAAATTGAGAAATTGGGTTGGCAAGTCTTACCTCCCCCCATACAACCCTGAACTGGCACCATCAGACTTCCATCTGTTCGGCCCACTAAAGGAAGCTCATCGTGGGATTCATTTTGAAGATGAGGAGGCTGTGAAAACGTCCGTGCGTCAATGGCTTAGGAAGCAAGACCGTGTGTTTTACCACACTGGAATACATGCCCTAGTTTAAAGGTGGACCAAAACTGTGGAAAAGGACGGAGATTATATTGAATAGTGACAACTTAATCGTCAGTGTTGTAGTTTTCAACCTATGGAAATTGGATTCAATTTTATTGGCAATTAAAAGAGAAAAAAATAGGAGGCATTACTTTTTGACCCACCCTCGTACTTGACTCATGGGTTTTCCCGGGTCGCCAGGCGAATGCTGGGTAGGTTAACTACATCTACCGAATTTCGTGTTCCTTCATTTCATCTCCATTATCATTTCACATCATCTCTCATCTGGTGGTTTGTTACAGGGTAGAAGTGTCAGTGGGTGTCACGGTGGTGCATGGCATATATATATAAACACCCATGCTCATGGCGGGACTCCAACCCACGACCAAGGCTACGAGGGCCGAAAAGTTGGTTGAGCTTCGGGTTGTGCTGGCCTACCGGGGAGATTTCAACTGGTAAAGTGTATGGACCCTCCCCTGTGCAATGTCGTGATTCCTTGGAACTGCAGCCCTCTGTATCTCTTCGAGTGCTTTGAGAATGCTCAACGCAGTCTTGAGCAAATCGTCAGGCAAAATTCGCACTGTTAGACCACGGCCAATGAGCCCGGAAGAACATTTACTACTTATCCGGATAGCTCGCCCTAACCGAAATTCACACTCGGAACCTCTTGAACGTGAGGTAGACACGCTACCATCTACGATACCGAGGTGGGCGTGGAGTATTGTGCCAACACGATGGGTGCATTACAAAAAATCTGCCCTGCGATTTAACAACCATAAGCAATTATGGATTGTTAAATTATTTTCAATGCATATTCTAGTACTACAGCTATAACTATGAGTGTTGATAGCCCTGCTTCACCGTGCAGCGAATGATCACCGCGCAACACACATCTGCAGCACGCATTAGGGAACTTATGACATCAGGGAGGTTGTACGCATGCGCAATAACTGATTACCGAGCTTGCTGGCTCTTAGCACGTTGACATCACGGATGCGTTCCATTAGTTACGCAGGTGCTTTCCATGTATTAAGAGCTCCTTATTGGTCGTACTCGATTTCTTATACTTACAATAATGCATTGTTATTTACATGGTCTTTTAAAATTTCTACAATATCATTTATAAAACAGAAAAGAGCGTGCTGCAGCACTGCAAAACGTAAGGACGAGCTGCCCCTGATTGAGCTTCTGAAACAACAAAAAGAAAGCATAGGAGTATGTGTATAGACAATGTAGTTAAAACATCAGGATTTAAACTAAACTTGGTGGTTAAACCCAGCATCTTTCAAGGATATATAGGAAAATCTTAAAACAAATATGTTGACAGGTAAAAGTCCACCAAAGTAAAGAATACTGATTTATTAGACGCCCGTCCTTCATTGTTTGGTTATCACCATAGGCATTCAGGAATTTTTTCATGGTGTAGGGGAAGGCCGTGTAGTATCGTCCGGGTTAAGTTTTTTTGACTTTACTCTGTAACTGTGGTGGTTAATCGGAATCTTACTGTATTATTCTCTAACCTCAAGACATGTTCTATAGATCGTATAATGTAATGATTTTTATTTCTTATTTATAATACTTTATTATATCGAAAGTAAAAAAGCTAGAATTATAAAGCTTGTAGAAAACGTCTTGCAGTATTTTTTTAACACTGTATACCATTCAGCTGTAATTTTAAGTTACAATATAAAGCAATAGAATCTAATGCTTTGTCCTGTATCCATGGTAATAATCTGCAGCACTTTGAATCACATAAAAACGTCATCTTTGTGATGAACTTGTTTGAATCTCAGTTTAATTCTGAAACCAATTTTCTCAATGGATGAGAAAAAGTCTCCATTTCATATTTCTGACCCCTTACGCTTAGATATTAGTACTAATTAAAATATACATAGGAATATACATCAGGCCCTAACATGAACTCAAATAATGCACAGGATTGCTTCCTGCTCCACCAAAAGACTGTGATACAGGAAAAATAGTCATCAAATTGAATTTGTAGGAAGTGGTCTTTCAGAAAGCCATTGATGAGTTGACAACTTCATGTGATGTGAATATAGTTAATGATAATTATCTGTTAACTTTAATAAATTAACTATAACATTAATTAATTTAAAATAATATGAATGCATTGAATAAATACACTGGATATGATTATGGAATTAATATGCTAAGCTGTTTAATAACACATAACACACACAACTGAATGTAATAAGACCAACGAGAAAGCCGAGAAAGAGCTGATGGGAACAGTATCGGCCACTGCCTTTTCTGTTACAATATAGATTGTCAGTGATACATGGCACTGCCACTTATGTATAGAACAATAGTAGAATACAAAAGCATTGGAACTTATTGTCACTATTTCAGCTTAGTTTACAAATGTTTAGCTCACTGGTTTACAGAGATCGCAAATATATCTTCCGTGCGCTAAGAGCTACACTAACCATCAACCACTCAGAGCAGACAAAGAACTGAAGAGAGGAAGAATGCACAAGCTTGCTACTGTTTACTAGAAACTTCTGCCACATGGAGGAAAAAAGGGAAATCCCAGTAGTGGCTGGTACTGCATGCCGGCCGATATTGTACGACTCTCCCCTATAATCAGAACAACTTAAATAAATTGATTCAGATGAAGATTTTGAAGTATTGTTCCCTTCCTGATGTAACACTTTACATGCAATTTGTTTTTTCTTTCTTAACGTGTCAACATTTTTGATTCTGTTTTGTGATTTTGAAATCTTAATGCGAAAAATAGTTAATTGATAAACATTTTTACTGAACTCTCTTCCTTTTAATTAAAGGTAATATAAATTGAGGATCAACAAAGTAAAATATCTATCAAAGATAGAACGCAGCAAATTATGCAAATCTAAAATGTTTTCATAGTAAAAGCATTTTTCAAATTATTCTTTAAATATATGTATTTTCTCAAAAGCAAGTGTTCCATTGAATGGGATATGTTAATAAACTTTTATTCTTATTCTTTTTAAATGTTTTATAAATATGCATAATTCAATCGATTAATCGATTATTTCTTTTAGTTTAAAGATTAAAAAGTTTAATCGATTAATCGAATCGATTAAAATTAATCGCTTACAATACATATTTATCAAAACTCTTTTAGCCAAATTTGGCCTTCTTTGTTTTGATGTATTGCTTCCAGCCTTACCAACGCATCAAGTTTTCACTAGACACGCAATGTTCTTTGAGATAATATAACTCCTGATACCTAAAAGACATCACTCTGAACCCCAAGAGAGTCTAAATAACACTTCTGTTGTGAAATACTCTAAGAGGTACACAACTACATTCAGAGTTTCTTTCCTTACAGCTTGTGTGTGACAACATATCGTATGCAACATATTATTTATCGCTTGCTAGCATAAACTGAACTGTTCAATCTTAAACCGAACACTTAGATTACGCAGCTAGGTAAACAATAGCTGATCCCTTTTCTCAGGGCTGGTGGTGATGTAACTTTGCTGTTAACTGCAGTAAGCCAGTAACGTTTCTGAGTTCATGACAGTGAGTGAAAGTTTTGTGTTAAAAGGTTAAAATAAGGAAAAACGTTATGAAAACAGCTGCATGTCAGTCTCACAAATCTCAGTACATGTTGATATAATACGCTACTAAATAATTACTTACAAAATATTGTAATTTTGTATTGTATTGTATTGTATTGTAATTCAATACATATATAAAGCATGTGCACTTGATGCAAACACAAATTTTGAATCTAAATATTTAAAAGGTTAATAAATATGAAATATACACAGTATTAAAGTACTTTATATAATCCTTACTCCTAGTTTTTGAACAGATAATATCTGGATTAATCGATTAAAGTAACACGGTTAATCGATTAAAAGTTTCGAACGAACTATATATATATATATATATATATATATATATATAGTTTAATGTTTTAAGCATTTTTTTGAGAACATTTGGTATGAATAACTTAACGCGGGTAGAAGAATCACATTGTATATACATAATGCAACAGATGGTAGCATGTCTGCCTCACGTTCAAAAGGTCCCGAGTTCGAATCTCGGTCAGGGTGAGATTCCTAGATAAGGTTTTTTACGGGGTTTTCCATTATCCTTCAAGACGAATGTCGGGTAACTCTAAGCTCCATGGACCCTGGACTCATTGAGCATCATTTCACCCAATTCATTCACCGTCCGATATAACTTAACGTTGGGGCGGACGTAAATTAAAAAAATAAATAAATACATAATACAACATATAAAGTTACATGTGCATCTGTGCAGAGTAGAGGAAGTCAATCTTTTATTCTATAAATACTTTATTCTTTAGTCCATTTATTGTTTAGTCCATGTTATGCATACTTTAACTCTATGGAATACGGAATATTATTTTGGGGCAACTCAGTAGAAAGTACAAAAATATTTCTTATGCAAAAGAAGGTTATAAGAGTCATTACTAACACCCACAACAGATGCTCCTGTAAAGATTGAAGATATTAAGGCTTCCTTGCATGTATATATTCTCGATCCTAAAATTCTTTGTATGCAATCGTGCCTTATTTGCAACAAATAATGTAATTCACATAATAAACAGAAGTATAATATCCATTATCCCAGTGCTAAACTTTCTTGCTTCCAGAAAGGTGTGTATTATGAAACTATCAAAATATTTGGCGCACTTCCTAATGTTCTTAAAGAAAACATTGATAATTTCGGTGCTTTTAAAAATGCTGTTAGAGAGTACCTTTGCTCAAAATCTTTTTATTCTGTACAAGATTATCTGAATGACAAATTATCCTGATAATGCTTCTGTAGCTCTGTAAGTAGTATCTAACTCTTCCAATGACAAATCATTACCAATAGATCTTTGATGCATGTTGAAAGTTTATTTTTAATGTATATGTATTTAAGAAATAACAAGAATGGTATCCCTTGCAAAAAGGTTGAGACGTACTGGCATAAGCCAAGTGAAAGCTGAATTAAAAAGTGTTTGATATAATATCATATCATATATATCATATATATCATATATAATTATCCCTGTTTTGTTTTCCATAATGTTGTTCATATTGCCTGTATACTATAATATGTGTCTTATGTTAACTTTTATACATATATATGCTATTAAACTTTATACCTCTGGACATGTTCAATGTTCACAGCCTTTTCTGGCTACAAGTGAACCTACTGAACGCAAATCAATCTAATCTAATCTAAATATTTTATGTGCACCTGTTTCTCAGCGATCTAGTTGTTTAATAATTTATTACAATGTCAAGAAATCTCTTTGACATCACTGTTTTTAAGTCATGCTATGTCATAATCCCCCTTTTGGCGAAAATCGATCAGAAACCTACTTTGAAAATGTTTCATTTGGTTGTACTACTTCTTTTAGTTCCTCGAAGCCAGTTCTACGTAGTAACCGCAGTCACCGCAGAGTGGTGCTGAAGTTCGCTTACATACTGTCCGTTTACACAGCACGAGGCTAGATGGCACTCATATCAACCTAGCTAGAAACATGCCAGCTTCTTACCTTATTAAATATTTTATATTAAATAGGTAATTTGAAATGTAAATCGACTATCAGTGAGGCTGGAAAATACTTAGAGCGTTAAAATTATCTTTTACGAACAAATGTTGGTGTAATAACCTCAAAGGTTTGCTTAGTCATAATATTAGCTCATTTATGCTATAAAATGAAGTTTGATACTAATTGATACTTTATCACTCAACGAGAATAGATAATAGTTAATAGAATTGACTGTTTATCATCAAATTAGTGTTAATTAATGAATTAACCTGAGCTTGCGTTACCTGCAGCTGTGTTCATTAAATTTTATGAATAATTACGTAATATTTGCTCCTCCATTATAAATCGACACAGCCAGTAGTGTGCTAATTGGAAAACGTTGGAAAGCTAACAGTCAGTTGTTTTTCCTTTTTCGGTTTAGTGTTGTTTATCATGTTTGGTTATTTTAAAAATGTTGCACGTTACATTCAGAAAACTCATATTCAAAGGCTGTTTAGTAACTATCACATTAATGAGTACCTTTATATTCTGCAAATTATTCACAAAATTAACCTTTTTTGCTCACGTAATGTCAATAGTTATAATGTAACAACATCAAAGAAAAATAGGTTCAAGAGATATTTCATTACCATTTAGATTTTATCGGTGATTTAACTGGCTTACCAATGTTTCACAGATAACTCTTTAAATCTCTAATGTGACATTTGTTAATTTCGTACTTCCTCCTTTCTGTGCACTATGAAAACATATAACAATGATTTAGACTCACATTTTATCCTCTTGAACTTAAATGTCATAGCGTCTATGATATTTGAAAAATACATAAAATATTTCCTACTACTCAACTACAGCAGAGAAATACCGGCGGGTGTTTGAATCTCTTAACGACGGTAAAGCCTACAGGGTGAGCAGAGCTCAGTTGCGATTGCCGCAATCCAAAGGTGGATGGGGACTGGTGGATATCGGCAAAAAATGCATGGCCTTATTAGGGAAACCTGCTGTCAGATCACTGTGAGGTAATGGTTCATCGATAGATGTGAGTTTCTGGCAGGATCAGATACAGAACCCTCAGAGGATATATTCGGGATTTAAACCCATTGTTAACCTTCTCAGACATATCAAGGTGCTGTAGTGCCCCTAATTTTGTATGGTGTATCTGCATTCCAGGATGTTCTTAATAAAAAATGGGCAGTTAAAAAACTTGCACAAATTCAAAGGAGATTCCTCCTTCGCATAATTCGAGGATATCGTACAATCTCCACTGATGCAGCTCAGATTATAGCTAACATCGAACCTTTGGCTCTCACTGGTTTATCAACAGCAACTATTACGAATTTAAGGGTATGTATGACTGAAATTTTCAAATTCTGAACTAATAATGCTAGCTTTTTCAAATTTACACCATAGGTGTAGTATGTAAACATGTTACAACCTAAATTTAAACCATTTTTCTCCAGCAGTTTAGAAATTATGATAAATTTTGTATGTTTTTTGTTACGTCACTAAAAAAGTCCCTTGCGACAAAATATTTTGAATTTTGGTCTAATATTTTAACCCTATGTTCATAATACACATACTTTTTGAAATTGATCTGCGTTTTTCTGTGTCTCCTTTGGTTTAGGTCACACAAATTTTTAATTTACAAATATTCTTTTTTTGTCTAAAAAACTGTAAGTTTTGTGTTTGAAAATTAAAAATATATGCTTATATACATTTCACAATAAAACCTAGGGCATTTTCCATTCCTCGTGATATTCTGAACATGTTTAGGAAATTTCATGAATGTAGTACAAAAACTGCATCGCAAGGAACATTTTACAGGAAGAAAAATGCTGAAAATATGAACACTGAGAAAACAGCGATTAAAGATTTGATTGCATAACTCACATTAAAATCCCCAGGCTGATAGGTTGGACCCTCAGATTTCTTTTTCCTCTCCTCTGTTGCTGCTTTTTCCTCCTTTTTCTTCTTTAGATGCTGCTTTACTTCTGCACAACTTCGCTTCTTGCTTTGCAGGATACCAGTCTGATCTCGCTGCACTGAAGTTTTCCTTGCTGAGTCTACTACACTTTCACCTCTGATATTTTGCTGCAGCTCCAATGACTTAAGACTACCCATGTTAAACTCAGTGATGCTTTTAATAACAGCAAGATCCAATTTTTGTTTTGATATGAAAACTTCCTTTGGGCACTTATTCCATATGACATGATGTAAAGATTCATTGGCATTCTGTGTTTTTCCTGTTTTGCACCTCTCTAGTAATGTTGTAGAAGCCAGCCTCTGATATATTGGCAACATTTTAGGAACTATTTTGTCTGAAAGCCTTATTTTTCTTTTCTTGAATTGAAAATTTAAGAACGGAAAACAGACAAAGAATGTGGATGTAGGCAAAAGAGGGCGTGACTCTGACAGAGTTTAAAGGCCACCAACATTTAAATAAGCATTTAAAAATGGCGTCCGGAGGCAAATTATGCATTTTTCACATTCGGGAATGTCTAAATTATTTTATATAATTAAAATAAAAAAAGTCTTTATTTTCACGATTTTCATGAAATTTCAGTTATACATACCCTTAAGACATGAACGTGAATGGGCGTCTTATCTGTCTCACTTAAAACTACAAATCCCGGAGCATGCTACCACAGCAGGACACCCATCAAGTTTTGTAACCTGTTTAAAGGAAATATGTAATTTTCATGATTATTACATATATACAGACGATTCGCGTTACCAATTTGAAGATAATATATCTGCAGTAGGATGTGCTTTTGTTGTTTATGAAAACCAAACCTGAATGTTCTGTATTCCAGTCGGAGCTCTTAGCAATTAAAGAAACTATAAAATGGTGTACTGTTAATGGGAACAGTGCCCGTATTCTTAGTGATTCACAATCAGCTCTACTCGCTATTAATGATAAATACAACTTAAATTCATTAGCACATGAAATCAGATCCTTGCTTCAAAACCATCCAGGACATATTTGCATGGGATGACTTTAAGGACACAGTGAAATTTTAGGTAACGAGAGAGCTGATTGCTTGGCTAAGAAGGCTGCAGAATCCAATCTTCCTGTGACATACTCCTTATGTCCTATTTCTACTATAAGGAAAATAATACATCAACATATTCTTGAAGAATGGAACCAACAATGGCTAACAACTCCAAATGGAAGTTTAACAAAAACATTATTTTCCCTAGTGTATATGACAGAGAAAAATGTGAAACTCTTGTACCAAATTTTGTTTTGACACAATTTTTAAGTGGACATGGTAAATTTGGTGAATACTTATCACGCTTTCACTTAACATCCAACCCCGGGTGCATGTGTGGTGAAGAATTTCAAACTGTGGTTCATCTCCTTTTCTGTTGTCCCATTTTCTGGAGAGAAAGACAAGAATTAATATTCAAACCAGACTCTCTAGGAACTGAATTTTCTGCTCCGCTCACATCTTTGCTAATGAAGCCACAACAGTATGAGTACTTCATGATGTTTATAAACTCAGTGTTTAAATGTCTGAAATAGTTTAAATTAATATGCATCATATTAAAACATATGTTCTTCCTTCTAGTATTTAAAATATTTTTGTTAAAATTCTATATTTTTGAGTTATAACTCTAACCCTAATATACCACTGTGTAAAATAGGGTTCAATATATCTTGATAAGGGAGGGGGAAAAAAACCTTCTCAGACATCTGCTGGACACCAGTGATGACGTCGGAGTTTTCGAATCAACGAGAAAACAATATCAGCTGCTCAATACATCTCAGTGTACACCCAGGATTGAAGAGAAAGAGAATAGAGAGTGGAAACTTATATGGAAGAATCTCTTCAATAAAGTTGTTCCTACTGATTCGCAAGAGGCAACATATGAAATATTAAACGAGACCATACCAACAGCGGAAAAATTATGGCGACATGGCCGCGCAACATGTAACATATGCCAAATTTGTTCACAAATAGACACCTTGGAACATAGGATTACCTCTTGAAAACAGCTGCATAATATCTGGATGGTGCTCAGAGGCTTTATTGGAAAATGGTGCCCGCCGGAGTTTCCACCATGTTTTCGGAGACTACAGCGACTGGAATTCAGTTTTAAAACCACGTTGCTCCGCAGATGTGCTATCTGGTTGGTAATGGGAACATTACACTGGATAATTCAGAAAAATCCTGGAACTGTAGCATTACAGAGGGAATGGTTTGATTTCCTGCGAAAGGAACGCTGGAAGCTAATCACTTCTGGGCCCAGTGGTTCTATGGAGCCTTACATCACCCGATTTGAGCTCCATTACACTGGTTCAGAAGTCAACTTCCATCCCAACATCTAGAATGGCTGCTTTCCCTGAGCGCAGACAATCTTTAGCAATGTTGCTAGTCAGTGAGCTAGGAGCGGTGTTAATGTAAATTAGTGTAAGATACTGAATTAAATGAAGATTATAAACTGTTTTTATTGATCTTCATTTTGAAATGGCAGTAGCGGTTTTCATGAACTCTTGCTGCAAGATTGAAATGATAGATTATCTGACTTAGGTTTAAATTTAAATGTTTTGTAAAAACTTTTTGGTCAGTGCCAAGTTGTTAGCTAAACTGAACAATAAATATTAAATAACCATAACACTGACATATTAAATGTATTAGAGATAACTACCATGTATGTTGTACAGCTCTTGTGTTGTGTAACATTCATTATTATTTCTGATGCAGTTGAAACTGTAGATGTTTGTGAACTAATGTTTAAGACAGAGTGTATCTTTTGTAATATTTGTACAGTGTTAATACTATTTGTAGATGTGCAGTTGCTAATTGTATCACAAATTCTTCAAGACTTCATAATTGGATTTATGCATGTAACGTGAATTTGTTTTGTATGAACAATTTAATATAATTTGTAAAAATAAAATAATAAAAAACTGGGAGAGAAAGGAAAAAAAAGTTTGCCAATTGCAGAATCTTATAACGTATTTATCTCTTAGAATGAAAGAATTATCCAAATGGACAGGTAATTAACTAAATATGTCTTCAAGGTTAGAATACCGCGGTCGAAATTTGACGGCACATATCCTAGCACAGAAGACAAGCTTTATTTTTGTGCTGGAAGTTTTCTACCTTGATTCATCAAGCTTTAGAAAATCACAGTGGATGCAATCTTAACTTTTCTTTGATCCAGTGGTTAATTAACACCAAAAAGGCTCCACAGTGATTATTCAAAGATGTAGCAGTGAAACTTTCCTGCTAGTGCCTCCATCAAGCCAGCAAAAATATTTTGGATTTTTATTTTCCTATATAATTCACAAACTTTGAGAAAAATAACCTCTAATAAAAATATGCAACTGAACACCTTTTAGTGTCATGCTGACGTAGTTGTTTCTATACACGCATCAACGCTATATATTGGAAACAAAGTTAAATAAAACAAGGAGAGTAAATATAACAAAACTTAAGGGTTAAGTAATTTTGGCATAGAGAATTTTTTACACAGTTCTATTAGCATAAATCTATGTTACTGAAGAGGTTTGAGTAGCTTTGGATATACTCAATTTTAAAACTGCCAATTAAGAAAGTAAATATCCCACATTGGAACATTACAAGGAATCCAATAGTCATTTATTTCACATTTTCTGCTGTTTGTACAGTACTATTATTTCGTGGCCATTCTTACAATATTAATACTTAGAATATAATGTCATTGCTTTTTTTATAATTTACGTTCTCCAAAGTTAAGTCATATCAGACGATGAGTGGAATGAGTGAGATGATGCTGAAATGAGCACAGGGTCCACAGAGCTTAGAGTTTCCCGACAAACGACTTTCAGGATAAGGGAAAACCTTTTTCATTTCATTTCATTTCATCCATATGATCCAAAATACATAGGATACGTCAACATGTTTAACAAATATAATGAGTACACAACAATATAAAAATAATAGAATAAGCAGAGGGTACACATACTACTTAAGCTTTATTTAACCTTTTTTGCTCATCTAGAGTAGACTGATTTTCTACAAGGTACTTTTTAATTGATTTAAGTGTAAATTTTTCTTCTGTTATCTGTTTTATTTGATTCGGCAAATGATTGTACAATTCTTTAGATTTATTTTCTATATTTTTGTTACTTAAGGTTCGTCTTAATCTGTTTAAGAAATAATTTTTTTTTGTTCTTGTGTTATGTGTATCTATGTACATGTTTTTATTTTAGTTGCTACAAATTTTGTTACGTATTTAATGCAGTGCTGTAAATGTTAATATATTTAATGTTTTATAAACATTTCTATACGAATCCGTCTTTTTTAGTTTACAAATTCGGATAAAACCTTATCCAGGTAACTTATTGAGATTCGAACTAGGGACCTCTGTAATTTTCCTTGTTTCTACACTCTCTGCAAAGCAAGAACTTGAGCAAATAAAAGGTAGTCGAGTAAAATATCTCTTGTTACGACCAAAACGTTTGTATTCTAGCAAGCAGATCTTGTGAATCCCTTAAGTCTTTTAGCCTTTTATAAATGAAATTGTGTCTTACAGCCTATATCCCTCAGAGGGAATGTTAAAAAATCGATTAAGTAATTTTAGGGATTAATGCTTTAATAATAGACACAGATTTTCTCTTTTTATAATTTTAGTATAAATTTACATGTGGCAATGCAGCAAAATTAATACGGAGAAAAACAACATTTGATTGGAGTTCGAATGGACAATTTCATGACTGAAGTAAGGTATTCAAATTAATAAGTAAAATTTTTTTTCACACAATACAAATGTTAAAGTTAACGTATGAGACTGCAAGAGTGGCCTTGCTAGAGCAGGCTTGAACAACCGCTGCCGTTACTTATTTTATTTACGTCCTCCAACGTTAAGTCATATCGGACGATGAATGAAGTGGGTGCAGTGATGCTCAAATGAGTACGGGGTCCATGGAGCTTAGAGTTACCCGTCATTCGTCTTTCGGAATAAGGGAAACCCCCAGAAAAGCGTTATCCAGATAACTCACCCTGACCAAGATTCGAACTCGGGACCTCTTGAACATGAAGCAGGCACGCACAATCCACACAACCGAGGCGGGACACACCACTGACTTTCGCACTGGCTATGACAATGCAAACACATATGGAAGTTACCCTTTCAATATTCCACCACCATAAATAACTGAGGAACGTTTGTGGGAAACGGTAGGTGGGACTTCTCAAAACACGCTTACTGTTTCAATATGAAAAGAGTTTGTTCAATGTTTCTGAAGTTGTTTAAAATAAATAGATACATGGAAATAACTTTTCACTATCTTTATTAAAAGTGACTATAATAACTTACTGAAGCGTCTTTATTCTTTAAATACAAAAACATTTATTTACAGATTACCGTGTAAACGTAACAGTTATGAAAATAATTAAGCTTTAAACTGAATTCAGTTTTCTGCAAACAGCCAACAGTCTTTCACTTCAAACATATCAGTAAAAGCCGAAATATCTTTTATTCTTGAAATCAAGCACTTTCCTTCACGCACTTATTCAATGAGGTGAATTTAGCCATGAAAAATCTGAAAATTGTATTTTCTGACACATATATAGTTTCCCACAAACACATGCAATTGTTATCTGAATAATAATTTTTTAAAGATAAATTTATTTAATGTCGCCTAACAACAATGCTCTTATAGCGACGACTATAAGATGGTAAAACAAATTTTGTATACAATTGGTCAGTACCTATTAGTTTACAGTACAGTACAAACATGTAAGTTCACATAAACTGTAGGTACATTCATAAAGAACTGAAGAATCGATATTGCACAACACTATGTTCATACTTGTTGTGTATTACTTATTAATTATAGTTATTCTCACTTCACAGAATACACCGAAACCAGGTAACACTGAATAATCATATTGAAGAAGTTAAATTACAGTCTTTTAGAAATAAATACAGTGATTGTAGATTCTTCTGTTGATCTAGTAGAGCATGAAGATCTGTAGGAATTTTATGAAGAGTCCTATAGGTTGAGTAGCGAGTAAATTCATTTATAATATGATTTACTGATAATGGTTGGTTGCATGGTTCACAATGTGAAGACCTCTCTCTGGAAAATAGGCAATCATGTGTAAGCTTTTTATGTCCAATTCTAAGTCTGGAGAGTAATATTTGCTGTTTTCGACTTGTATGTTTAGATTAGATTAGATTGATTTGCGTTCAGTAGGTTCACTTGTAGCCAGAAAAGGCTGTGAACATTGAACATGTCCAGAGGTATAAAGTTTAATAGCATATATATGTACAAAAGTTAACATAAGACACATATTATAGTATACAGGCAATATGAACAACATTATGGAAAACAAAGCAGGAATAATTATATATGATACAAAATCAAACACTTTTTAATTCAGCTTTCACTTGGCTTATGCCAGTACGGCTCAATCTTTTTGCAATGGATACCATTTATTATTATTTATTTACATATACATTAAAAATAAACTTTCAACTTGCATAAAATATTTATTAGTAATGGTTTGTCATTGGAATAGTCAGAAACTACTTACAGATCTACAGAAGCATTATCAGGGTAATTTGTCATTCAGATAATCTTGTACAGAATAAAAAGATTTTGAGCAAAGGTACTCTCTAACAGCTTTTTTAAAAGCACCGAAATTATCAACTTTTTCTTTAATAACATTAGGAAGTGCGCCAAATATTTTGATAGTTTCATAATGCCCACCTTTCTGGAAGCAAGGAAGTTTAGCACTGGGATAATGGATATTATACTTTTTTCTAGTGTTTATTTTGTGAATTACATTATTTGTTGCAAATAAAGCACAAAGACGCTGAGTAGGAGATGTGTTTAGTTTCACTTGTCGGAGTTTAGTATGTACATTGGTTTCTAGTCAATGATGTTTCCATTCCGTTTTGATATGGCTTACAACATCTTCATGTGGAATAGGCATTGGAGGGTATTCCGGCGATTGTTCTGCTGCTTCTTTAGCAGCTTCATCAGCCTTTTCGTTTCCGGCTATTCCTTGGTGGGATGGTATCCACGTCAACAGTATTTCTTCGTCTTCTAGAATAAGTTTATTGTATAAATTTTGGATATCCGTTATTATCAATTTAGTAGACGACAAATCTTGAAGGGACAATAAAGCACTCAAGGAATCTGAGCAAATCACATACTTTGGGTGCATTGCAGATTGTATCACTTCTAGGGACTTTTTAATTGCATATAATTTACTAGAGAATATTGTGTGCAATAATTATTTTGTTGGTTTAGTTTGACTAAAATATATTGTTTCGCTTTTAGTTATATAATCTTCCCTAATAAGAGGCAGCCGTAATACAAATTGTATTTAAAACCAAATAGCACAATCAAAACGTGAAGAGCAACTTGCAAGAGGGAAATTATATATTATGCATGAGTTACATTTTGATAGGTGCTTTTTCAAAATGAAGATTTCTTTTAGAGCTGCACGATATTATCATTAAAAAATAAAAATAAATATATAACATTCTGTTAAATGATGAACGACGTTGCTATTCACTGAAATTTTATGAATTCCTTTTTCAGCGTTTGATGCTGTTTTGAGCTGAATGTATCCGTAGCAAATATTTGAGGTTAAGATCTGATATACTACTTCTGTTGCTTGACTTCCGTATGTTTTTCATATCTGAGAGAATCTTTTCACAAACTGAGCTGATTCAAACAAATGCAACATCAATCTTCCTGACTATAGGTATATGGTATTTCTGCACAAGGAAAACTGTAATATATGTCTTGAAATTTTTCTTTGGAGTGAGTTTTTCATTAAAATACCTATCCATTGTTACAGTTAATGCAGTTAATGCCAGAGTTTCTACTCCCATTAGTCCTGGACCCGTAGAACCAAGGACCTGGGCCTCATTCGACCAGGGAGTTACCGAGCTGTCCCAAAAGGGCACCCGGCGCCTCCGTGGTGCTTTCCATAGGGCAAGACCTAGAGACTAACAACGCCTCCCCACATCTGGTCCTATGGGCTCAAAACGGGATGGAAGTGGATACGCCACTTACGCCGCCTGGTGATCTAGCACACCTTTTACTATGCTGGCTAGTACGCGGGAATATTAATGAGTTCCCTCAACCCCGTCCGGAGACGTACCCGATCTCCCACGGATATCGGGAACCACTGCCCCCTCGAGTCCAACCCAATCCGGACAACTCCCTATCAGGGAGGGGCTTGAATGTTCGGCCCGATGTTCCTCTGGTAACGTCAGAGGTACCATGAGTGTTAGGGGTCCACAGCGCCCGCACTAGGGCAGCTGAAGAGGACGGATCCCCTCCCCTACGGGGTCCATTGTTACAACAAATAGTATAAGATCGTGCAGTAGAGCATAGGAGACTTTGATATCAATTTAATATACTCAATACCCGCATAATGACTCGTTGCCAATTTTCAACATTTGCCCATTGCTGCTCTAAGCTAAGGTCAGTCAGTGAAACTCGATCTCTGTTTCCAAAAATGTGCATTAAACAAGGAAGCTTTTTAAATGGTGTTGTTCGTAGCTCAATAATTGTCGTTAGAACATACTTCCTTACTCTCCATAAATATTTTATAATATTGAAAGAATTTAATAATGCACCCGAATGCTACAATTCTTGCTATATATTGATTTCTGACACGAAAAGGTTAGGAAAAGTATAATAGTGTTCACTATAATCTGAATTAACACTTCATAAGCCAATAAATAATGTTACCGCTTTTCAAGGCATCACAGCGGCTAGATATTTACCGAACACTACATGTGTGACCTGTTATTATTACTGTCGCGAACCCGTATCTACGATCGCGCGGCTTGTGTACACAAAAGGAACTGATAGGCGGGCAGTGTGAAAACCAAGAGCCGGCAGACAAAGATAACATGCAGATAAAGGTCTGCCGAAACAAACAAACTGAGATAAATGGAAATTACTAGTCACTTCTTGACTGATAGAGACTGTTCGGGTTCTGGTTTATTTTCGAATAATCTAGAAATTATCAGTGAGTTATTTAAAGAGGCGACGACTCGCCAGGAGTGGAGTTGCAAGTTGTAAAACAAGAGTGTTGTAAATAGAGGAAGTTGAGTAAGCTGTTTCTTATTGTCATCGATCTTGTTGTCGATTGCGATATGTAATGTAATTCCGCTGCCACGCAGTGTGTTTCTAGGCAGATAAAGAAGATTTAGAATTTCGGAAAATTGGACTTTTAATTCTACGTACCCACAAAGTTACAGTATTATTATTATTATTATTATTATTATTATTATTATTATTATTATTATTATTATTATTATTATTATTATTATTATTATTATTATTATTATTATTATTATTATTATTATTATTATTATTATTATTATTATTATTATTATTATTATTATTATTATTATTATTATTATTATTATTATTATTATTATTATTATTATTATTATTATTATTATTATTATTATTATTATTATTATTATTATTATTATTATTATTATTATTATTATTATTATTATTATTATTATTATTATTATTATTATTATTATTATTATTATTATTATTATTATTATTATTATTATTATTATTATTATTATTATTATTATTATTATTATTATTATTATTATTATTATTATTATTATTATTATTATTATTATTATTATTATTATTATTATTATTATTATTATTATTATTATTATTATTATTATTATTATTATTATTATTATTATTATTATTATTATTATTATTATTATTATTATTATTATTATTATTATTATTATTATTATTATTATTATTATTATTATTATTATTATTATTATTATTATTATTATTATACTGATCTACTGTGGCCAACATGCCGACATAACATTAACTCACGGAGAGCGGAAGATCCGAGGTTCAAATCCCAGCTATGGCATTGAATTGTTCATTCTGGCTCTACTTATTCAAACCTTAGTCTACACAGGCTAGTGTGGAAGAAATGATTATTTCCATAAAGCTTATCTTTTTTCATAAAAATTCGATCACAATTGCGTAGCAGAAACATTTGCAATTTTCAAAAATGTATTTAAGAGAAAAACGTAAGAGAAAACATGGTGGAAGTATTTGAGGGACTATTTATAGCTCGTTTGAACTCGATATTATATGTATCTTTAAAATGGCTACATAAAAATATGATCACATGACTGTTTTGGTACAAAATATAATTTCATGTGAAAGGTGTTCGATAATTTTCTCAGGTTTGCCACGTTGTTTTCTTTGTTAACATTTATAATTAGCATATACTGTTTATAAATTATTTACTTTTATTAAATTCTTTGAACGAAGCTGTTCTCTTCAACAGTTTTCAACTGAAATTTTTGAAATTTCAGTCCCTAAGTTCCTCGAAATAAACAAAACAAGCTCTGCTAAAGGTCTTCGTTCAGGATAGAGTTGTGTAGCTTCAGAAAGGAAGTTTCTGCAACGATTTTAATAGCACCTACATCCTCTGAGGTTCATGCGACTGTGAACCGTGAATGACAGAACATATTACTTGCGTTTAGTTGAAATGTTTACGATAATTCCGTCCAAACCATCAATTTCCTCGTGCAAATTAGCAGCCTCTGTAAATCCCGCTGTCTATTTTGGTATAATTCCTCTCGCATTGGCATTTTATAGAGCCTCATTTGCCAACGAATTCACTGACCATGACAGAGCAAAAGAACACGTCTCTCGCTATTTACATTAGCGGTAATTCGGCAACGGAAAAACATTTCATAATTATACTGCGCTAAGAACAATAAACGTGGTGTTAACAAATTTCAATGGTGGAGTTCGAGCGTGGATTTCGTTTACAATTAATGTGCAACTAAATAGAAGGGAATAGGGATTTAACAAAGTGTTTACAATCAAGGCTTGGTTTTGTGTTAACTTTGCAATACACAACATCATTATGTTCCTAATAAATACGCCGAGAAGAAAACAAATGAAACAGCACAATAAAATTCTAACATTTTACAGCCACACACTTTATGACTCATGAGAATTTATTTTCACAGCTTATATTCTATCATTTTTTATGTATAACGCCTGTAATCTGGTAGCTCATATAGGACGATGAGCAAAATGGGTGAAATTATGTTCAAATGATCCTGAAATAATTTTCTCTTTTCCTTATTATTCTCCTCGTATGGCGGGTTAAACCCCCAAGGACTTAACAAGTCAGTACCTGGGATCAGCTGCCTGTCGAGGAGCAGACAGGCACTGGATCAGAGCGAATATCTAGGATGTGCGATGAGAGCAGGAAGTGTTTTTTTTTTCGAGTGGAGGAAAAATGCATGTTACGCACTAACCCTGGGATTGGAGTGTAGGACTCCTCTGAGGGATTGAACCGCTAGCCCTACCCAATAAAAACTTCCACCGGTGAGTATTCTGGAGTGGTGCTGTGGCAGTACCGCTGTAAGCACCTGCGGATTCGAGGAAGGCAAGGTGAGGAAGGTGGCAGGACGTTAGTATGACCGATACCCTGCTTACGCCCTTGCAAAGTAGTGAGGGATGTATCTGGATTATTGAGTGAGGTGGTTGTAGGTAGTTGTGGGTGATGTGTTAAGGTATTCAAGGGTGAGAATGTAAGGTTGTTATGGATTACTGTCTGTAGTTTGGTCTCTTCACCTGGCGGTGATGGCCTCTGTCGCTGGAATCAGGTGACCATCTGGACGGCGCCTCTGCAGTGTGTTGTCCGTCGAGCATCGTTTGGAGGACTGCTACTTCCTCCTTGACGTATCTCCGGATGGTCAGTGTCTGTTCTTGGGTGATTCTGTTGAGAGTCGTGAGGGTATTGTACTGTATTCTGAGGGGGAAGTCGTGTTTGTCTTGGATGTCGTCCAGAAGATTGTCAAGTTTAGTGGTAATGTCTGCTATTGGAATTGAAGTGAGTAGCTCCTCCAGCTGGGCTACTTTTTCGACCAGGTGCAGTATTTCAACCTGAATATCTTCCAAATTAGACAGGATATCTGTCGATGCTGGAAATGATATGAAATTAATAAAGGGAATGCGATTATGCAGAAGTTGGTAGAATTAATGAAACCGGAGACCGACTTGATCCCATGTTGGGATCGAACTCGGCCCGAGAAGAAACCTTATCCGGGTAACTCATCCTAGCCCGGATTCGAACTCCACTCCTATGTAAGACTACCGTCAACACATGCTGCCCGCTATTATTTATTATTTTCTGTGCTATTTATCTAAATTGTGGAAGAATTGCACTCACGAATTTTCTTATTAAGGTCTTTCCACGAAAAATAAAATTTTCTTTGAATTGCCTTTAATAACCTCTTTATTTGAATTGAATTTTACAAGGGCTGCTCAATAAAGAATAATCACAATTTTTTAATAACGTACCTTTACTCATCCTCAAAATTTTGATGGTTCTTCTCAAAATAGTCTCCCCTGAATGCGATGCACTTGTCCCAGTGTTTCTGCCAGTCTTTAAAGACATGCTGGAAACCATTTTTTGAGAGATCCTTCAAAATCGCCTCCGAAGCCTTCACCACTGCTTCTGATGATGGAAAAGAGTCACATGAGGCTAAATCCGGACTATAGGGAGGGTGAGGGATGCACTTCTTGTTGATTTTTGCAAGATATTCAGCAACAACATTGACAATATGCGGCCATCTTGGAACCCATCGCGCACAAACATGTTTCATGCGTAATGTTTCTGTTACCAACGTATGGTGGCACCCAGTGAAATGTTCAGTATTTTAGAAAGTGATCTTAAGGTAATTCGTCGGGCCTCTCTCACAATGGCAGCAGCAGTGTTGATGTTTTCTTCCGTAAGAGCAGTAACTGGAGCACAGGGTCCACCTTTCTTTGAAATTATTTGTCTTCCCTCTTTAAGAATTTTAAACCACCTTCGAACTGTGCTCTAGGGAAGAACAGACTCTCCACAGGCCTCCTGTAACATTGTATAGGCCTCAACTGAAGATTTGTTAAGACGAAAGCAGAATTTCAAAGCCGCATATTGTTCCTCACATATTACCTCCATTGCAGCGGTAAGCGTTACTGAACATGTCTGAACTTGCCTGGTTCTCATAGGCGGATTCCAGGAGTACCGACAATGAAACTACTACGGCGTGTTTGTTTCACAGTAAGCTAACAGAACATAATAAGGTTGAATTTTAGTACGAAAAATTATGACCGTAAAAAAATTATGATCATTCTTTATTGAACAGCCTTCGTATGTAATTTTACTTAATAACTGATAAACCATAAGGGATAGACAAACATATACTGCACAAAGAATGAGATATCGTTAAAGCAGTCTATACGAAACTTTTTTTGTTTCGTATTTCTCAGACATTACTCGCTATTGGTTTGAATTTTTAAACAATGTATACATTTTATAAGAGCCAAGTTAGTAGTGCAATTTAAAGTGTACCATAAAGCTTTTTTAAATACCTAGTTATCACTTCAGACTGCTGCACGCGCTACTGTATGCTATTTAAGGGTTAGTTGTGTGGGGAGATGAAAAAATATATCTCCATGTTTCATTCACCCTTTGGAGGTTCATAACTTAAATACCAAGATTAGAGTTCAATTGAGTTTTCGTTTTTGAGCTACGCTTTTCAGAGGCACAGGGACACAAACACACAAATCATACGAAACCTTTGTAAAATAAAACATTTATAGTCATGGGCCCTCTAAAACTGCATATCCAATAAAATCCTGGTATCTAATTTTTGCGTGGAATGCAAAACTTCCTCTGCTTACTACAGGCAAGCAGCAGGGAAGGTTAAAACGTACGAGGTTTTTTAAATTTACGTCCTCCAACGTTAAGTCATATCAGACGATGGTGAAATGATGCTCAAATGAGTCCGGAGTCCATGGAGCTTAGAGCTACCCGACATTCGTCTTTAAGGATAAGGGAAAACTCCGGAAAAACGTTATCCATGTAACTCACCCTGACCGAGATTCGAACTCGGGACCTCTTGAACGTGAGGCAGACACGCTACCATCTACGCTCCCGAATCGGGCAAACGTACAATTACTATAAGCATTTGAAAATATATACCGATAACAAAGTATCTCTTGGTTAATGCTACCCTCCCCTCCTAACAAAATAAGAAAAATAAATTGGCTAAATTTATGAGCTCTAGACCCTCCCAAAGAAATAAAAGGCTCTTGGAAGAAATGCCACTTAAATATAGTAACAAAATTATAACTCGAAGTTACGCTAAACTCACTTCATTTGTCACTTGACTTGTTAGCTCAAACTTAACTTTCACTTTTCACAAATTCTCAGAGTCAGTATCAATCCATTATGTCTGTTGCAAAACCAACTTTTGCTGCTCCAACATCTCGACGTGTACTGCTCGCAGACCAATACCTACTTTTAGACTGCACAATTGCTTCTTAAAAAAATTCCGAAATTCATTGGTCAATTCATAACTAACTGAAACTGAACTGTACTTCAGGTTGGTTTTATGCTCTCTTTTTATAAGCCTGCCAATCACAGAAGAAAGGCTCGGGAAACCGAAGTTTCTCGAATCTAAGGAGTGAAACATTATCGAAGTCGAATCTTCTATTTATGCCAAAGTTGAATAATTTGAAACACCATCCCGATTCAACATAGGAGCTACTTCCGGCTAATGACCTCAGCGGCTGTCCTTGGATGTTTCGTGTTTTTTTTGTTTCTCTTGACGGTAAAGAAAAAAGTCAGTGGGATGAGGTGACTCATGCTTAATCCTTTTTGTAATAGGCATTCGCTGCCGCCGTGGCAATATTGTAGAGATAAACCGTCAAACCACGGGCAACACGGTAATTAACCTTAATTTTATTTGCATATAGTTCAATACGGCATCAAATAAATCGTCCTGCGCCGTGGCGTAGCGGGCTAAGGCGGCATGCCTTGGTCCCTGGCCACGGAAAGCGGCACGGGTTCGATCCCACCCATGTGGTGGGGATTTTAGGTCCCGGGTATAGGACCGGTGCCTACTCAGCATCGTGAGGAGCTTACGCTAGGTAAGCGGCCCTGGTCACGGAAACCAACATTCCGGCTGGGGGATGCCAAGATGCTGACCACATCTCCTTCCCGTATCGGTTGGATGATCGCCCACCTCTGCCGTGCGTAAGACAATTATAATTTTAAAAAACATTACTTACAATCCTAGGGTTAATAAACATTTAAAAAATAATGATATTATTAAAAATTTACTTCAATTTTCTAAAAAGGATAAAATTCCTAATACTAAAAAATCTGGTATTTATCAATTTAATTGTTTAGATTGTGATCAGGTTTATATTGGAAAGACGAAACGTAATTTGGAAACCAAAAAGAAAGAACATTTTCGTAACATTATATATAAACAAACTGATAAATCGGCCGTAGCAGATCATTTTTGGTCATTTAACTACGAAATAAATGCTCAAGTTAAATTATTAATACAATTAAATGATCCCATAGATTTAATAGTTCGGGAAAATATATTTATTTTAAAAAATAAACATCGCGTAATGAATTTTGACTTACCAGCAGTTGATTCTGTTTTTAGGTTCGTTTCGTCTTCAGATGTTGGTAATTCTAACAAAAAAATGGTAACCGAGATTTCCTTGACAACGGAGTTTGTTTCTGATGGACTGAGGACGAAAGCGATTTGCTTTTGAAATCGATTTCCATTAGAAAGAAGAAAGAAGGATTAACATCAATTTATTAAGATAAGTAGAGCCTTAGTAGCAAATATTTATATTTGTGTAATATTTATTGCTTCACTGTAACTAGCTTCATTTTCTATGTAATAAGCATTCTTTTGTTTGTAGTTCTCCCAATCGCCACACAAGATTGAGACATCCGTTTTATCTGCCATCCGAGACTTGTATGTGGACGAATTGTTTTGCTTTCAACAAGATGGTGCACCAACTCACTGTCATAATTGTGTCAGGGAATATCTCAAGAAAATCTACCTGCACGATGGATAGGCCGAAGAGGTGCTGTACACCACGTTCCCCAGTCTTAACCCTCTGGATTTTTATCTATGGGGAACATTAAAGGATATCGTTTATGGACAAATGCCACGCACATTGGATGATCTATAGAATGTATCGTACATTCGTGTGCTGGTATCCAACTGAACACGTTGCAGTCGGTAGTTCATATTGCAGTTTCGCGGCGACGTCAGTGTATGTATGTTTCGAACACCTACAGTGATATCTGTAAGATGGACTTTAAGTTACACTTTCATAAAAATGAGAAATTTCCTCCAATTAATTTGCAAGTCATGGACTGTTAAACAGTGTATACATTTTTGGACCACTTTGTATTTGAAGCTCCTATCTCCTAAATGTTCTTTCACGCATGACGTTTTATACAGTACATTTAATGTCACAAATCCAGCCTTTCACCCTGTGCATATCTGACATCAATAATATTCAGCATTGCTCTTGGCGCTTTTTCCTTAAGGTGTTAAGAAGAAGAACATGGTGGTGTAATTTTAGAAAAGAAAGATATCCCTGTTATTATTAAATGTCACATAGAGTTTTTATGAAAACACTTCTTTGAGTGTGGTATAACTTTGGAAAAGAAAGCTACTCCTGTCGTTATTACGTGTCACAGAGACCTTTATGAAAACATTTCTTTTAAAACTTGTAGACAATGGAACTGTAAGTTTCATTATGCACCTGTCAACCCAGAAGCAAGGCAACGTTGTCCACTAATTTCAGCAGTTCTTAATATTTACACTGATACAGCCTCGAGGACTTGTCAAGGAATTTAAAGACTCATTTTAAACTTGAATACCAAAACTTAGATACTGTAAGGTGTTCACCATGTGATAAGTTGCTTTTAAATGATGCAGAATATGAACTTACTTCTGTTATGTATCCTATGAAATCTAAATATAACATTTAAGTGCCGAAGTAATGCGTATGAATGTTAACATACAATTTGTAAACAATACCACATGTCAGAGAAAAACGTATTATTTGAAAAGAGGGTTGCTTTTCATGT
Organism: Mantis religiosa; assembly: GCA_030765055.1. Taxonomy (NCBI): domain Eukaryota; kingdom Metazoa; phylum Arthropoda; class Insecta; order Mantodea; family Mantidae; genus Mantis; species Mantis religiosa. The sequence goes on from CM060954.1 coordinate 57,932,748, forward strand.
AATGTTTTCACAGAAATAGGAATCAATCCAAGATTCATAAATACAAGCGATACAAAGGTTATAATAGTTCTACCACAAATAGCATTGCTTTTAAAGTTGTTTTATTGTTATTTCAAACACTCTCCATATGGTTATTGACCTTTAGAAACTCATTTTACCAAGTAATGTCTACATCCTTTTACATGTTTGGGATATCCTGGAAGATGACTACAATGGAACAATAGTCTTATCTTTTACCCTGGACTCCAAATCATGCTGCTTTTAAAACAAAATAATATATAAACATCTCTGGAAATTGCAGCACATGCTTAATATTGTCATCGTATGGCATTGTTGTGCTGCTGCCACAGGCCGGAGCCGGGCGCTCGACAGAAGAGAAAAATACAGAGAGAGGCTCCAGAACGTTCTGCCCATTGTTGCTCCCGCTCTGCGCCTTTCTAGAAATAATGGCTGTTGAGGTATAAATACCCCTAAGTACTTGAGTAGTTGAGTCCCAGTAGATCCGTGGTTCAAATCCCGGCCGTGGCATTGAATTTTCCATGTTGACTATCCAAAACCTTAGCCTATATACGGCTGGTGTGAAGAAATGATTAATTTCCATCAACTAACTAAAATAATAAGAGTTAAATGATGAAGCCTGGGACTCAAGTACTTAAGATAGTAAGTCGCCACAAACGGTGTATCTCGATTGCGAGGGCTCTTAGTAGTTTACCGGGGAAATATATGAGTGAAATGGGGAATTTAATGTGATTACGGTACGTTGGTCATGATAGCGCAATGGACAAGAGCGACTGGACGGAAACCAGGAGAGCCGTGGTTAAAATCCCGGCCATGGTAATGACTTTTTCATGTTGACTCTATCACACAACATAGTATTTTTACTTCCACTAACACTTCTAAAATAATGAAAGTACTGTTTCCATTCGACAAATTCAGAGTTGAAACGGTACTCTCTTCCTCGAGTTGATTAACTGTTAAGGAATATATGGAAGACTAATTGAATGTTAGAGGAATATATACATGTATTGAAACAAATATCTTGTGTGCATTGTCAAGTTTGTTACATACTCTGAAGAGGTAGGATTTTTCTCCCCTGGGAACGCCGGCCGCAACCATAAATTTTAAGGGTCGCACCCGGTGTTTATTTTCAAACATAATTTTGACAGGAAGGAGACATCTTAGGTGGTCTAAAGTGAGGTTTTCGTAAAAGGGATTCCATATACGTTCTACCGACCAACTAATTAAAAATAATGAACTGAAGGTCAAAGCGAAGTGTCATATGACCTATCTGGGAACAAATATATATCTAAAGTCAGTTGGTGGCTGAGGGCCAAGCTAAACCGTCGTGTGATAGCACGCGTACAGAAATCGCCTTCATTAAAGTCAGTTGGTGGCTGAGGCCGAGCTAAATCGTAGTGCGATAGCACGCGAACAGAAATCGCGTTCATTAAAGTTATTTGACTACTGTGGGCCACACTGAACGGACGAGTAAACTAAAGAAATCGCGTTCAATTAAAAGTAGTTAGTAGCTGGATGCCAATCTGATGAGTCGTGTTATAGACGCGGGAGTACAACCACGCCAGCGCGAAGCCTACCATTCAGAGTTCGTCTAATTAACATGTATTTCGAGAGTAATTGAAATACAACCAATCGTCAAAACGAATTAAACTGTGTTTCTTTCCAAGTATCCTAATTGATCCACCCAAAACGCCCTGAATTAAGAGATCCTTGATCCAAGAGCAGCCGAGGACATCGATATTTTCAAATTATCTCTGGCGAGGCTGACGACCCAAGGAGTCAAACCATTGCCACATAATGGAGCCGAACTGAGGGGCAACACATCATGCAACAGAGTGGACAGTCTTTACAACTGTGTGTAGTGTTTAACGCCCGCTTTTACTACATATGGCACCGCAGGCGGTGACACTGATGATGCATGAGATGAAGATGGAGCACCAGTGGAATGAGGTGGCGGGGGAAACCGGAGGTCCCGGAGAAAACCCGCCCCAGCGCCGTGTTGTCCACCACAAATCTCACTTTGCGGTCGCCTGGGAAAAAAGAATAAAAGAATAAAATGTCCCTTTGTGTATGTGTGCAAAGGCGTGTGAACACTACGACTCAAATGAAATATCGGATGAATATTAAACTTGCTAGATAATTCGCAATCTTGAAGAGAAGTGACATGAATATTGTTTACAAAATCATTGCACCTCAAACTACACTTTCTATAGATAAGCTTTCTGTGTTTTTGATTTCCTCAGACATGGCTACTGATTTATATGTAACATTCTTATGCTCGATTTCACCAACAGATGTTGAAATCGACGTTAAAAAATGTAACGTAACAATTGTCACAGCGCTAAAACTAATGTTAAATTTCTTGCATTTCAGCAACCTGTTTTCTGAAAGTGTTATCAAACCTGTGTTAACGCCAAGAAACTTGTAAATATCACAACTATAGAAGGCTATGGATGAGTCGTATTATTTTCGGAACGTACTGCGATGCGCTTTTATTTTCATTTTCGTCTGCACAAATGGCGGATGAACAAAATGATAAATAAAGCCGTGAGACAAATTTCTCATCGACGGAGAAAGAATTGTTAATTGAAATGGTGACGAAGTGTAAGGATATCGTGGAAAATAGGAGGACGGATGCAGTGAATGTAAAACAGAAAGATGTCGCGGGGAAAATATTGGAAACGAATTTAATTCTAATGCATGTGTCACTACTACAAGCACCAAACAACTTGTCAGTATTACGTAAATTTAAAATGAGGTGCGAAGAACAAGTGCCTTAAATGTTTCAAAACGGGAGGTGGACAGTGTATTATCCACATAATTCAGTGAATTATAAAATCGCAAAGTTATTAATACTTGAAGGAAAGGCGAGATCCGCATATTCCTTTCGATGTTTATTACGCAAATTTAAAAGAAGGACAAGGGACTTGAACGTTTCAAGACGGCAGGTGAACAATGTATTATCCACATAATTCAGTGAATTATAAAATCGCAAAGTTATTAATACTTGAAGCAAAGGCGAGATCGGCATATTCCTTTCGATGCATGTTCTAACTCAGTATTACGTAAATTTAAAACGAGGTGCGAAGGACAAGTGACTTGAACGTTTCAAGACGGGAGGCCAACAATGTATTATGCACATAATTCAGTGAATTATAAAATCGCAAAGTTATTAATACTTGAAGCAAAGGCGAGATCGGCGTATTCCTTTCGATGCATGTTCTAACCTCTCTTGTACTTCCGCAGTAACCTTCATAGCAACATGTTTCGACAGTCCATACCTCCGTAAAACAATTTTCTTCGGATAGTTCCTCAAAACCATTTCTCCTCATAGGCCGTACTCTATTATGAATGTCATTTAAACGGTCTTAAATATAGCAAATTGACATCAACAGCTGAGTTCATGCTCGCCATATTGACTATTTACAATTGTTAAGGACTTAACATTAGAAGTTCGGTTTGTTAGTTTAACATGAGATTTTACACAAGTGTTACGCTAACACTTGTTGGTGAAATGCAATTTTTGTTTTAACTATTGCTAAACTCGTGTTAAGTCTTAACATTTGTTTGTGAAATCGGGCATTAATGTATTATATATATTTGATAAGCCGTAAGAGATAGAAATAGCGTACCACACGAGAAATGCAGATCTCATTATTCCATACGATTTACGACAAAGCTGCTTGTATGTTTTATCATTTTGAAGAAATTCGTTCATATGCTTTGAATTTTCAAACCGTTCATTCCATTAGTATTGTTTATTGATATAGTTTATGTGAGTATAGAAATCAAAATTTTCTCCCTACGACAGGTTTGTAAATGCCAAATTGATTAAAACTCTGGCAGAGGAGTTATTTCATTACCTTGCGAATAGGGTCCTTGCTGTATGTTGACTGACAAAAACTGGCTGAAATAGATACATGTAATGTCTGCATCTGCAATCAAATTACTTTCAACGACCGTTTTTAATGCAGGTAACCCAAGCACGTAAGTTTGTGCAGCTTTTTCCTGAATTTCAATTACGTAGTCCGTGATTTTCCGGCTGTTTACATGCAATTCGGATAGTGAGTACGGCAGCGCAGGGCAGTCGGCCTATTTTAATTCTAGTCACACCACATTTACGATATATTGTCCTAGGTTTCTGTCCTCTGCAGCCAGTAGCCTATCATACAATATTCTGGAGAAAATACTCTGAGAGATCGCCATTACAAATAAACCATTTCAGTTTTCTTTTATTCAGATTTATTGAACCCTATTTTGCACAGTGGTATATTAGAGTTGATACATAAAAATATACAATTTTAAGAAAAATATTTTAAATACTAGAAGGAAGAAATGATGTTTTAATCTAATGCATATTAATTTAAACTATTTCAGACGTTCAAACACTGAGTTTATAAACATCATGAAGTACTTATACTGTTGTGGCTTCATTAGCAAAGATGTGAGCGGAGCAGAAAATTCAGTTCCTAGAGAGTCTAGCTTGAATATTAATTCTTGTCTTTCTCTCCAGAAAATGGGACAACAGAAAAGGAGATGAACCACAATTTGAAATTCTTCACCACACATGCACTCGGGGTTGGATGTTAAGTGAAAGCGCGATAAGTATTCACCAAATTTACCATGTCTACTTAAAAATTGTGTCAAAACAAAATTTGGTACAAGAGTTTCACATTTTCCTCTGTCATATACACTAGGGAAAAATAATGTTTTATTAAACTTCCATTTGGAGTTGTTAGCCATTTGTGGTTCCATTCTTCAAGAATATGCTGATGTATTATTCTCCTTACATTAGAAATAGGACATAAAGAGTATGTCACAGGAAGATTGGATTCTGCAGCCTTCTTAACCAAGCAATCAGCTCTCTCGTTACCTAAAGTTCCACTGTGTCCTTTAAGTCATCCCATGCAAATATGTCCTCGATGGTTTTGAAGCAAGGTTCTGACTTCATGTGCTAATGAATTTAAATTGTATTTATCATTAATAGCGAGTAGAGCTGATTGTGAATCACTAAGAATACGGGCATGTTCCCATTAAGAGTACACCATTTTATAGCTTCTTTAATTGCTAAGAGCTCCGACTGGAATACAAAACATTCAGGTGACAATTTAAACATGGAGTTAGTTAGTTCCGTTTGGTTTTCGTAAACAACAAAAGCACATCCTACTGCAGATATATTATCTTCAAATTGGTAACGCGAACTATCTGTATATATGTAATAATCATGAAAATTACATATTTCCTTTAAACAGGTTACAAAACTTGATGGGTGTCCTGCTGTGGTAGCATGCTCCGGGATTTGTAGTTTTAAGTTAGACAGATAAGACGCATATTCACGTTCATGTCTTAAATTCGTAATAGTTGCTCTTGGTAAACCATTGAGAGCCAAAGGTTCGATGTTAGCTATAATCTGAGCTGCATCAATGGAGATTGTACGATATCCTCGAATTATGCGAAGGAGGAATTCCCTTTGAATCTGTGCAAGTTTTTTAACTGCCCATTTTTTTTTTTTTATTAAGAACATCCTGAAATGCGGATACAGGGGAGGTCCGGGGTTACAGGTTTACCACAAGAGCATAGTCTCAGCGAACTGCAAACAAACCATTTTAGTTTAACCAGATTATTTACAACTTTAAGGGTGAAAACTTACTTTACATCTTTATTTAAGTATCTTTATTAGGAACTATTTCTCAGAAACGAAGTCTAGGCTGAATCAAAATGATCCATAGGGAATCACTGACTTATCATCGGCCTAATTAAGAAATTATTCAATTGTACAGATTTAAGTTGTAACATTTAGACTTACTACATGGCAAACCGAGAAAGAGTATCGGAAAAAGCTCGCAATACAGAGATGTTACCTCAGCTTATCGCACATGAATATAGCACTGTTCACAAAGAGCTGGCCCGTCACTGAGATATCAGCTTGTGCCATAAGTCTAAAGTTTGCACTTAACACAGAGATGGACATGATGGTTTCTGAAATGTTGAGTCAAAACGGGAAGCCTCTAATCATTGATGATTTGGTCCAGATGGTGCATGTAACGAAAATTGTTATACCAAAGTATGCACATACGTAAGGAGAATGCGATATCGGTAATTTGAAGTAAACCACTGAAACAATTATGACAACATTTTAGTTTAAATACCAAATAGTGCCCAGTAATCTTAAAAGAAGAAGCAGCCAGCGAAAGTGATAAGAGTAATTAAAAAATAGAAAATACTTGGTGCTGAATCTCCGGCGATTATCAGGAAGAAGTTTATCAGGATGCTGTTACGGGGAGGCTTGAATTTTAAAGTTATTTAACCACGTAGGTCATATCGGAGACAAATAAATACCTACATTATGCTAAATATTGCCTGGTATAAGAGCTACCCCAAGTAACAGCTGAACCCAAATAGGAACTCTAGACCTCAATGTAGACAGATACGACGTAGTGAGTAAATAATAATTTTCTTATGTAATATATACTTGGTATTCTGCGGAAAGTTGTGTAAGTGATATTTTCCAGTATTCCACAGAATTCTTTTTCAGCTATTCACAGTTCATGACTACAAATAGGTCAGGATGGTTGCTGGGTTATATATTGCTCAATATACCAAATTTCACACACGTGCATTCACATCAACAGCGCTTGCTTTCAGGATGTGTACAATAGGCTTAACTATTTGTCTTGTACGTGGTGGTTGGCTCTGAAACGTCAATAAAATATGACAATATACGTAAAGCATACTATAATACTATACTCTACGGTGCAATGCCTAATGTCGGGTCAAAGTCTACCACCCGAGCCCTGTGTTCCACACCTCTGCTTTCAAAGGGCGTCATGAGTGGGGTGCAGTACTGGAGGGTAGAAAGTGGTTACCCTTCCCGTGTCCCTCTCTAACGATGAATATAACCTTGGCAACCTGGAGCCACTTTTTCCCCTCTAGTTGGCCCTTCTACCAGGGACTTCACGAGGCTGAGATTTCCCACTGAGAGAATGTCCATAATAATGCACTTTATATGTAAACCATACATTTAGCACAAAGCTAGAACTGCAAAATAGCTTGTTGGCTCTAACGAAAGGCTATTGGGAAATATACGTTCTCCAGGGATACATGTGCACATCCGGGGTATAATATAAGGGTTGTTGGCTGTATCGTGTTAATGGAGGACATTTTGGGCATTTCCTGAAACACAGAGTTTCATGTGCTATGTTCTTGTGAGTTTGCAATCATTAATTTTCGCAACGTTTTACAAAATGGGTTGTTACATGGAAATAAAGTGTTTCAGAACCCACATTTCGTAATATTGTTATGTTGATTGATTTCTATATTGTGAGATATATTTTCCAAGGTTTTCACTATCATTTTATGACATTACGTATACACGAGGGGGACCCAAAAGAAACCGGTGTCCGAGGGCACTGCCACTCGTATACGTAGTGCAGGGTTCTCACGCTAGATGGTGTTAGTAGAGACCTTCATGAAACAGCTGTGCAGACGGCGTCAGTGTGGAACTGAACGTGCAAGTGTGGTATTGTGTTTCTCGGACTGTTGGCGGGTTACCTCTGCGAAGTCTTTATGGCAACTTTAAAGAACAAAGATTGTGTGTGAAATTTTGTTTCCTGCTTAAAAAAACTGCAATGGAGATACACCAAATGCTTCAGGAAGCTTTCCAGGAGGACGCTATTAGCCGCACACTGGTTTTCGAGTGGTTTGGGCGCTTTAAACGTGGTGAGATGTGTGTTGAAGACCAAGCTTGTTCTGGACGCCCTTCAGCATCGCGAAATGAGGAGAACATTGAAAAGGTCCGCCAAAAGATCAACGAGGATCATCGCCAAAAGATCGACCAAATTTCAGCAGCGACAGGAATCAGTTGGAGCTCGTGCCAGCGGATTTTCAGGGAGGATTTACACATGAGACGTGTTGCTGCTAAATTTGTTCCGCACCTTCCCACACAGGAGCACAAAACCATCCGCATGAATGTGTGTCAGGACTTGAAAACAGAGATTGCACGTGATCCAAACTTCTTGAACAAAGTCATTACAAGGGATGAGAGTTGGTGTTACGGGTATGACCAAGAAACCAAGCAAGCGTCAAGCCAGTGGAGGACTCCCAACTCTCCCAGACCAAAAAAGCAAGGCAAGTGAGGTCAAATGTGAAGACGATGATCATTGTCTTCTTTGATGTTCGTGGAATTGTGCATCGGGAATTCGTACCCCCTGGCCAGACTGTTAAGCAACACTTTTACTTGGATGTTTTAAGGCGTCTGCGAGAGGATGTGAGGAGGAAACGCCCGCAACTTTGGCGATGAGGTGACTGATTTCTGCATCACGACAACGCTCCAGCACACACGGCCTTACGAGTGACCCACTCAGAGGTGGTCTGGCGTTCCCCACGCTCCGTATTCGTCGGACCTAGCCCCGTGCGACTTTTTCCTATTTCCTCGAATGAAAAAAAAAAAAAAAACGCTAAAAGGGGAGCGTTGTGACGAAGCGGAGGCGGTAAAAACAGCTTCGCAAAGGGCACTGGACAATATCAAACTTGAAGAGTTCCAAATATGCTTCCAACAGTGGGAAAAGAGGCTTGACAAGTTCATCGCATATAATGGAGAGTATTTTGAAGGTGACTGAAGTAATTTTGTAAAAAGGTTCTTCAATAAAGTTTTTATGACAACAATCCGGTTTCTTTTGGGTCCCCCCTCGCGTAGATACCTTTAGGTGTAATAGGTTTCTCATTATCTCCATAGGCACAGACACTATTGCATGTACCTTGACTTGGAAAACAGGCTCAAACTGAGGCCGTTTATAAGGGAAACTTTATTTTCCATACACTACGCTCACATCAGGCTTCCCGTTCGGTTTAGAGCCGTCTGTATCCCTAACGACAGCATCATCTCCAATACTGGGCTTTGTAATGCTCCAAATATTGCGTTCACATGGTGTTCCATTTCTGAATACCACTAAATGAGGTGCATGCCGCTACAATACAAATTAAGGTTAAATTTCCTTTTCTCCTCCCGCATTTCTTTAAAGATTTGTTGCTCTCCCCAGGAAGTAAATTTGCCACCCACCTGAACGTTGTCTGTGTGTGTGTATTTTCTTGTAAAAATGCCCGTGCTCAAACGGCGTCGTGCGGTAGGAGAAGGAGCATTCAAACTTGCGAACACTGCACAATAACTCAGCTCTGCAGTATTTCGGTCACGTCCATGTTTCGGGATGAGGAAGCTATTTCCCCTCCCAATGTCCCTTACATCTCCAATATTTCTCCGGAGCGACCCCTCCTGTCTCTCCCTTACTTTCTAGGGGTGTGATCCTTCCCCGAATATCACTCTTGAATGCCAGATAGACTATGTGATAGAAGACAACCGTTATTGATCATTTCCTTTTCTCAAATAAGAATTCTTATACTGGCTTCAAAGAAACTTTATTTCCATTGAAAAAGAACACGTTTAACTTTATTTGACAAGAAATTCAAGCTTTGACTTTTTCTACCGCTTATGTATCTAAAGTAAAGGAATAGCATCTAAAAATTCTATGTAGCAATTGCACAGGAAATATACGCTTTTCGACGGGTTCGAACTGGTTTACAAATTATTCATACCAGGCTGCTACATTCCTATTAATTATATTCCACTCAAAAAGTTTTCTGAACCCTTAAAAGGATTCATGTTAGAAACAGTTCCATATTTTATGAAAGCTCTTCAATAAAGAATGATCACAATCTTTTTTTGACAACGTACCTTTACTCATATTCATAATTTTGATGGTCCTTCTCAGAATAGTCTCCCCTGAATGCGATGCACTTATCCCAGCGTTTGTGCCAATCTTAAAAGACATGCTGGGAACCATTTTTGAGAGATCCTTCAAAATCGCCTCCGCAGCCTTCACCACTGCTTCTGATGATTGATAATGTCTCCCACGAAGGCGTTTCTTCAACTTAGGGAATAGATAAAAGTCACATGGGGCTAAATCTGGACTATAGGGAGTGTGAGGGAAGAACTTCACGTAGATTTTTGATAGATATTCAGCAACAACATTATCGTGGTGCAATATCCAGCCTCCTTCACGGAAATGTATTTTGCGCCTGATATGGACTTGCAATGTTTTTAGGACATCCCTGGAGTATTGTCCAGTTACTGATGTGTGTGCAGGTAGAACATGCCGATAAACCATTCCATGAATATTAAATAATGAGTTGACCATAGCTTTCCCAGCAGAAGCAACCACTTTTGCTGTTTTGGGGGTTGGTGCTGAAGGAGATTTCCACACTGAGCTTTGCTCTTTGCTCTCAGGATCAAAATGATGTAGCTAAGTTTCATCAGCACTGATTACAGTATGCGCAATTCACCTTGAGTGTTCGTCTCCCAAGTCCTCACTCGGTAGGTTTCGGCGAACTCCGTAAACACAGATGAAAACTTAGAAACATGAAATGCGCTATATTAGTACACTACACTAGTGCACTCTGACATCTAGTGACTAATATGCTAAGCTTTTACGTGCGCTCTTTGTTTTCTGTGTGCATTCGTTTTGAGCAAGTTTGAGGTTACTTACTATAGCTTAACCAGTTTGTAATTATGGCTGAGGACACACCAAACTCATTATCATATGTACCCTCCGAGCAACGAACTCCGGCTCGGATACATGCACGTACAGTCGTGCATAGTGATGGCCGCAAAATAATAGCGAAAGTTGCAGAAAGTCGCGATATAGAAAAGGATAACAACCAGTTAATGTTCCCACTCAGCAAATCAAAAGAACGAGCTGCTGCTTACACAGGAAAAAGCGTCAGCACTGTCAGGCGTATTAAATCGTTTTGTACATCTCTTCCCAATGAATATCCAAAAACACCAGCAAAAGCAGGTAAGACTAATCTGTGTATGGTAATAACTAAAACTGATGTTTTCTTTCTTTCTTCTTTTCCCTTATATCCTTTCCTTTTCCTTATATCTTGCTCTTTTATCTTTCTGTTTCTCTTGCTCTGAGCCCTTTGTATACTTCTACATAGATTTCTATTTCCCTCCATTACCAAAGCTACACCGGTATTTAGTAGAGGCCAACAAACCTAGGAGCAAGACTTACGTATGTTGTGGATGTTACGGTTCTCGAAAGTGGACACACTATTATTCGTTTACCTCCTTATAACTATGATCTGAATGCAATTGAACTGACGTGGGCAAAAATAAAGAACGTTTTCAGAGGACACAACGTTACTGGTGATATGTCAGCCACAAATCTGCAGAAACTTGCTCTAGAAGCATTCTCTTCTGTAGCTGCGACGGATTGGTAAGGATACTGCAAGAACTAGAAATGAAATATGGAGAAATAATGGTGTATTTGAAAATGCGATTGATGAAATTATCAAAAGATCAGATGATACGAGCGATGAAACTGATGCAGTGAACTCAGAAATCGTAGGATCACAAAGCGAATGAGTATTTATGGCTGTCATATTTGTTTACTGTTTTTATGTGTTTCATAAACAGTAATTATATAAATACACAGCTTATAGGATCAAGTTCAATTTAATGTTTGTCCACAGATCTCACACTTGCGGCGCATATCTTCGCTTATCTTACGCACTATTTTGCTGAACTGTGGTTTTCAAGGTTGACCACACTGCAGAAACAAAAGAGCGTTAGCTATCGCAACTTCCCCTCTACCCGCACTACCCCGTAAATCCAGTGCTCTTCTTATCTTGCGCGTACAGTACGTTTGAAAGAAACTCCGGATCTTCCTCTAACATCAATTTTAACTGCATGTTACCTCCATTGCAGCGGTAGGCGATACTGAACATGTCTGAACTTGCCTGGTTCTCACAGGGGGGAACCAGGAGTACCAACAGTGAAGCTACTACGGCGTGTTTGTTTCACATTAAGCTAACAGAATGTAAAAAAATTGAATTTTAGTAAGAAAAATTATGACCGTAAAAATTATGATCGTTCTTTATTGAACAGCCCTCGTATGTGAAATATGTGACTCAAGACTAAAAAAATGAAACCGTTGATTCAGAGGTAGATAAGGCGTACCAGGGAAAGGTTTTCCAGAAGATTTTTCCTTCACAAAATACCCTTTACATGGAAAAAAATATATGTGCTTTTCTCAAAAGAGAAAAAGGAAAGAAAAACAAATACAATTACCATAACCATTTTGTAATCATTTTGATACTCCGACGTGGGGCATCCCCGGGAGGAAGGATGATGCAATACGAGACAGAGGACAGCCGACCGAGGACTCACGACAGTACAGGGAGCACGGTCCCTATTACTGACCAGTAGAAAACTCCGCGGCAGGCTAGCACAGCCAAAATTCTACCCACTGTGGTCCTTAAACGTCTCACTAGGCCAGCTTGGAGACCACTCAGAGGAAGTGTTTACCAGGAGCATATCATCCTGCCATGCGGCGCAGACTTTCTAACCTGAAAGAGACAACCAGATGAGAGATGATATTAAATGATAATGGATATGAAATGGAGGGCCAGGAATTTCGGGGGGATGTAATTAACCTACTCAGCATTCACCAGGTGACCCGGAAAACCCCCTAAAAACCCGAAGAAACCCATGTGTTAAGAAAGCCGGCCATGAGAATCGAAGCCGGACCTTCAGAACGCGGGCCACAGACGAAACCAGCTGAGTCACCCGCTCCGTTGATGTAATTATTATATATTCAAGATATTTTCCTGACGTAATGAAACCTACACCTTGAATTTTCTTAATTGTATAATTTTGTATAACTGGTGAACTGGCTCTCACCGTGACACAGTGGGTGCTCCGTTTCCCGGCCATGGAGGAATTGCAGTTGGTAATGATTTACGGGTCATAAAGACTAATATTCTACCTCAATTTAAAAGAATCTTTCAAAATTATAATATAAAATTAGCCCCAAAAATAATTTCAATTTCAAGAATTTACTTAAGAAACCTTTAAGCAACACCATCGACAAATTGAAACTGAAACGAATAGATAAATCAGTAGTTACCAATCACTTCTGGAAATGGAACCATGAAATTGGTTAAAGCATACAACTATTAAATCATGTACAATCTGTTAGTGAACTGAATATTTGGGGAAAAAATTTATATTCTAAATAGTGAAAAAGAAAATATTTTGAATTTTAATATACCAGCATTTAATAGTGTTCTACAATTTATTAAACCAAAATTTAAGTTATTTATTATACTATACAAAGTTATGGAATTAAAAACAGATCTGAATCTTCCTAATTCTAAAGAAAACTCACTGACTTTTGAACCAATCAATATTCAGTTAGATTTAGAACAAATAGTTACTAAATCTGAAACTTCCAAACGTGTACTAAAAGCATTAGCATTAGAACCTGTGAACAATGGATACCCACCTGAGGAATGGTTACATATCTTACACAGATGGATCTAACTTGGACAACAACTCAGGGGCAGGAATTAAGTGTGCACTGTTCTCATTCTATCAACCAGCAGGATACCACACAACAAATTTTGATGCAGAAGTAACGGCTATTCATATTTCACTCCAACACTTTCTATATAGAATAGATAAATTCAAAAATGCTTTCATACTTTCTGACTCTAAAGCAGAATTATGTGCAATAAGTTCATATAAAATGAGGTCAATCCAAATTAAAGATTTTCTGGCCAAAAAGGTGCAAATTTAATTCAAAACAAAAGTAAAATCTTACCCTTTACATCCATAAAAAGATTAATCAAAAGCAAATATAAAAGCAAACAAAACCAATCAATATCTAACAAAGTCAAAGATAAAAAATGGAACATTTTAATTAAACATCCAGAAATCCCACGTAAAGCTGCATTAGCAAATTTTAGATTACTTACGGAACATGATTATTTGGCCAAACACTTACACAGAATAGGAATTTACACAAGTCCAGATTGTCCTCTGTACAACAATGAAGAGGAAATGACTGAGGAACATCTTTTAACCTGTGAAGCCCTACCTGGCGGACCCACTATACAGAAATATTGGAGAGCAAGAGAGCTAATGGCTTCATTGCCAAAGCCTAGCATTTGAAAACAACCGCAACAACAACAATTTATTAAACAAGTCAATAAAGTCAACACCGATGTAGCTCAATCCACTATAATGAAAACATATACTATAGATCAAGTTAAATTTAACTCAGATTTCAAACAATCTAGGATACTCATGAAGCAGATGGAAGAGAAAGTACATCTACTTCAACAGACAGCTGGTAACCAGGGTATCGTTGCAGAAACGGAGATAGAAGAGGAAGTACATTTGCCGCAACAAACATCCAACAGTTCAACTTCTTCACATCCAGAGACGATGCAACTTCAACTTGTTAATATCACAGGTGACAACCAATCATCTGTGCCCAGTACCAATGTTCCAATTCCAAAAGTTGGCATCAGAAATCAGAAGACCTCCAATGGGCGGAGTCTTAAGTTTCTTGGAGAGGCAGACGAACGTCCTCAGGCAGTATTTGGAGCAGAATTCACTGAAGATGATCCGAATTTAGGAATGAAAGGTACTTTTGGAGGATAGGTGAACATCGACCAGTCTGAGTGAGTAATCTTATAAATTAAGCATGCCAGCTACTCATATTTATATGACCACTCTATATAATTATCCGTACCACCGACCATTGTTCATTACTGCAACAATGAAGCCTTAAGTAATCTGAAATTTTTGCAACAATTTGTGGTTTCTACATTAGCACAGATCCTTTGCTTTTGCACTTCTTGAATTGAACTCACATTTTTCTTAATACTTTTCTAAATTTTTCTTTGCCACCCTGAATATTTATTCTTTAGCGAAGTTCAGGAGCTTCCTCAAAGTAGGAAATTCCTTTTTCTGTTCGCAGTACTCCAAAAATTTTCTACGCACAACGCACTTATCAAACTCATCAAGAGATATGATTGTGCCTGATTTTCGATTTTTTCTCGAAGTTGTAGGCTCAACCCCAGTTGCTGAAGCATTTTCTATTCATGATGGCTCTCCCAGATTTTCCCACTATTTTCGCTACCCTAACTCCCATATAAACACTTTACGAAAATTTGTCAGAGTGAGCACTACAACAGCTACTATACTATTAGAATTTTAACTGCACAAGAAAAGTTCAAAGAAGCACCGTGTTGAACTGTACTACATATGCGCGTCACATTGGAAGTATCTCGGTATTGTTGATGTTTGGGTTATCCGCACTGTACCTGAGGTACTCCGCTCACTTGTGACGTAGTAACGCTTCTCGCCGAGTGTATTCATATCGTGGCCGACTAGAATAGGATGGATGTTCGAGAAATTCAAACTTAGATTCGCAAATTTTTCCAATTGCAATGAGTGAACGATGGGCATGAGCATTGTCGTGAAAAAACAAATTAGGTCATTTTCTTTTCACTTCATCACTGAAACATTGCGGCAAGCTTGCGTGGTAGTCACCAGTGATAATTTTGCCCTTTTTCAAGTAACCAATAAAATAATTCACAGAAAACGCTTGCCATAACCTTGTTGGCTGACAAAATTGACTTAACATTTTCTGGAGTTGGTTCACCTGGCGCACTCCACTGTTTTGACTGTCATTTACTTTCTGGAGTGTAGTGGTGTGTCCAGGTTTCATTCATGGTAAAAAGCTCTCTCAAAAACACATTGGAAATTTTACGATAGAGCTTCAAATTCTTAACAGAAACAGTTTTTCTTTGCAACCTTTGAACAGCTGTCAACAAACAAGGCACCCTCTTGCACAGTTCCTGTGAAAGCCCAAAATATTACATAAATTATTATCTGAACTTATTTTGATATGTTTACAGGCTCTGCTATCTCAAACAACTTTAATTTGCAGTCTTCCAGTATTAAATCATGATTTTTTTTTCAATGATCTCTGTAGTTGTGCCTTACACTGGGTATCCAAAGAGAGGCTCAACCTAGCGTTCTTATGTCCCATTTTAAACTGTGCAACTAACTTATAATCATTGTATATACAGGAGCAGAGTCTTTCAATCTACTATCCATTTCCTCCTTGATTTCTTTAGGTATTAAGCCTTTCAGATGGAAGTATATAATCACTGCTAGTTTTTCCAAATCCTCCAATTTTGTGAAACCTCTACAGTTGTCTTGTTTAAAATGCTGTCATTCAAAAACTAAAGAAGCTATTAACCTCTATGGATACAAGCTAGTCTAGACTTCAACTGAGAGAACCTTGGATATAACTAAGTTGAATAGTTAAGCTGTATCGATATTTTTTCCTCTCTTCATGAAATCATTGGTAATTATCGTGCTGCTCAAAAGGTTACGCAGGCTTTATCTTTGTTATTAGAAACCTCTCAGATACCGCACTGATTACTTCACATAATAATGATAATAAAAATAATAAATAATAATAAAAATATTACTACTACTAATAAAATAATAATGATAATAATAATAATAATAATAATAATAATAATAATAATAATAATAATAATAATAATAATAATAATAATAATAATAATAATAATAATAATAATAATAATAATAATAATAATAATAATCATAATAATCATAATAATAATAATAATAATAATAATAATAATAATAATAATAATAATAATAATAATAATAATAATAATAATAATAATAATAATAATAATAATAATAATAATAATAATAATAATAATAATAATAATAATAATAATAATAATAATAATAATAATAATAATAATAATAATAATAATAATAATAATAATAATAATAATAATAATAATAATAATAATAATAATAATAATAATAATAATAATAATAATAATAATAATAATAATAATAATAATAATAATAATAATAATAATAATAATAATAATAATAATAATAATAATAATAATAATAATAATAATAATAATAATAATAATAATAATAATAATAATAATAATAATAATAATAATAATAATAATAATAATAATAATAATAATAATAATAATAATAATAATAATAATAATAATAATAATAATAATAATAATAATAATAATAATAATAATAATAATAATAATAATAATAATAATAATAATAATAATAATAATAATAATAATAATAATAATAATAATAATAATAATAATAATAATAATAATAATAATAATAATAATAATAATAATAATAATAATAATAATAATAATAATAATAATAATAATAATAAATAATAACCAATGGCGCGACAGCCCTTAAGGGCCAGGGCCTACCAACCCGACTGCCGGTCTCACGCCCACTTAAGCATGGCAGTGTTGGGCGATCATCCAACCGATACGGGGAGGAGATGTGGTCAGCATCTCGGCATCCCCCAGCCGGAATTGTTGGTTTCCGTGACCAGGGCCGCTTACCTAGCGTAAGCTCCTCACTTTCCTCACGATGCTGAGTGGGCATCGGTCCTATACCCGGGACCTAAAATCCCCACCACATGGGTGGGGCCGAACCCGGGCCGCTTTCCTTGGCCAGGGTCCAAGGCATGCTGCCTTAGTCCGCTACGATACGGTGCAGGACATTTACTATAGGTAGAGTAATAAAAATATATTTACAGAATGTTGGAAATTCACAAATTTCTAAAATTTAAATTAAATGAATAAGATATGTTTGCCCGCCTCGGTAGCGTAGATGGTAGCATGTCTTCCTCATTTTAAAGAGCTCCCGATTTCGAATCTCGGTCAGGGGCGAGTTACCTAGATAAAGTTTCTCCGGGGCTTTCCCTTATCCTAAAAATACGTATGTTGGGTAACTCTAAGCTTCATGGACCCTGGGCCCATTTGAGCATCATTTCACCCATTCCGTTCATCGTCCGATATGACTTAGAAAGTTAAAGGTCGTAAGTTATAAAAAAAAAAAAAAGAATCCGACTTTCATCTGTTCAATAATGTAGGCTAGGTATCCACATAGCCTTTTGCATTGCTGAGATGATGTATTATACAGTAAGACAATATGCGAAAACCTGAACTTTTAATTGAATTTAAGAAATATGAAATTGCGATTATAAAGTACATAATACTCTGAGATTGATTGTGAGTTGTATAGTTTTGAAATTAAATTGTAATGTTGACGCTCCTTTTTGATGGATTGATTTAAAGGCATGTTATCTCCTAGATGGCAGACAAAAAGTGAATAAAATGCTGTCAAACTGCAGCTGTGATTTTCCAGCCGAGTGCATTTGAGGCTGTAATTTCATGACTGGTACTGTTCTACCCTATCATCCAGAAACATTCCTCCAAGACCCTGCCGGAACATACGTTCTGACATGTGACTTTTATTGTGTGCTACCGTTCGATTTTCTTCCCCGAACATGGAACGCATGTGGCATTACAAACAGTTGGCTGACCACCCTTCTTCACTACCCTTCTAATTCCACTTTTCCCTCCACTGTATTTATTAACTTTCTTCACTCCCTTTCTGCACCCAATTTTTATTTCTTCGTCGCTTGTACCAGCTCCCCCATTCACACTTCGTCTTTTTTTCCTCAGCAATTCGCGTATTTATTAAGTTTATTCTTAATCCTACATTTGCAGAGGGGAATGCTGCCAACTCGGTTTAAATGCAAATCCTACTAACCCTGCCTTTTTCTTTCTACTTTTCTTGTAACAATAGAAGCGCCCGCAATAAAGGGATATAAAGAGACGCGACATTAGTCATGCCTTGAGTAACTCAAATAAAGAAATACACGTTCTAAGATGAGCTCTATAAACGAAATGGAAAGTGTATATGCATTAGACCTGGACTAAAAAAATATCTATAACCTCTTTTAGTATTGTAAATGCTGTACTGGTTGCACATAAAACAGAATATGGAAATAATGTACAAAAGAATTCATCCAAATCTTTAGATCAGGCTATTGCAGCGAGCGGCAGAGTTCAACTTCTAGCAGGAGTCTGCCTACAGCATGCAATACACTTTGGCACTGGGGCAAGCTGTCATCAGGGCTGAATCAAGTGCTATGCACTCCTTTTCTTGTAGAGTCAGCATCTTTTGATATACAAGGCACTGCGGGAGTCCTTCTATTTGGAAGGACTTCTGCAATTATATTGTATTGTATTTATTTCATCCTTTGGAACATAATACACAAGTTATAGGACACGTCAGTTCAAGATACAAAGATAAATATAAAAAGTTACATAAGACTAAAAACTGTAACAGATACAAGGCCAACAAAAGTCTAAAATAGAAAAAGCAAATAAATATTGTCAATAGATTGTTGGTTACAATTTCTGATATAGTCAATTTTTCACTTGTATATCGTCAATTCTACAGCATTAGAATCTAATTTACAGAGTCAATTACAGCATAAGAAACTAATTCTACACATGATCCCTTAATCAGCCTAATGAATTTATCACTTTCAAGTATAATTAAAGCTGCAATGTCATAATTCATTTATGTTATATAAACATTTGTTTACGAGGAAAGCCTTTAACTTCCATTTAAACTGCTGTTGTGAGATGTTAGCTATTGATTTAATATCAGATGGCAGTTTATTGTAAAGCTTAATTCCTAGTATATGTACATCCTTTTGAGAGACAGTTTTAACTACATTATCTCTATAGTAATTCATATTGGTGTTATGTTCATGTACCTGACTGTTTTTAACTGGATTACACTTGTCCAAAATAAACATTATAGCTGTATAAGCATACAGAGAGTAGATGGTGATTATTTTTTTATTTATAAAGATTTCCCTGCAAGATTCGACCTTCGACCAGTGA